>JAJKFI010000018.1:20803375-20828327 GCA_029204185.1 Lerista edwardsae
CCCCCCAGCTCCTGAGGCTGCCCCTGCTCAGGCTGCTATCTCATAGCAGCCTGTTGTAAAGACACAATTGGTAGGGGGAAATGGGGTAAGGGATGGGTGGATTGGCTCCTGGGGCGGCAGTAGAATCAATGGTGGATTCCCAATCTCATATTTATTGGGGTCATGGCATTAAAAAAAAAAAGATGAAGACCACAGCTGTAAAATACAGAACATAAACTAAGTTATCACTCTTGGTTTGAGTATTTGAGAGAACTAAGAGCTGAAAGCTCAGAAAAGCATGTCCATCTCCCTGGAAGTTCAGATCAGTTTAACTCTCAACGTTAACTGCCACAGATGAATGACAGGTTGTAACTGCTGCTTCATGGAACACTCCTGCCCACGGAATGCTGCATCACTTGCTGCAGCCAACATTGCCCTTATTTCCAAACTACCTTCATCAGTTGTGTCCTACTACTGCATGTGGGATCGCTCCAGCCTTGCCACCAGCATTCTGGAACTACGTGGCTCTGCACACTCTCAGAAGTAAAGGTCATTTGCAATAGCCATGAAGCATGCAGAGGCGTTTCTACAGGGAAGGCAAAGCTCTAAGTTTTGCAAGAAGCCTTACCCTGTCATGTAAATCCCTCCTCTCCCTTGCTGCTGTAGCCAGTAAGCAATGCCAAGATTGGCTAAAACGGTGCAGGAGAGGAGTGATTTCCACTGCAAGGTAAGGCTTCTTGCAAAACTTAGAGCTTTGCCATCCCTGTAGAAACGCTACTGGAAGCATGCCCTCCATCACTGGAACACAAGTGCTGGCAGTGAGAAAAGTGAAGTTGATCAGTCCGTAAATATACTAAATAGCACCTTATCTATGTTGAACCTTTATTAGGTAGCAATGAATAAACAAAGGAAGGCCAATCTTTCAGTGGTGACCATGGCGAAGTCATGCTGTGCTTCCCCCAATAATGTTTTGAAATGTTCAAAATATAGAATTTCTACAACAACCCAGAATCATTTTCTACATTAATCTGCCAGTCGGTTATATGTTTGGATTACAGCTTTCAGAAATTAGTTCGAATTATTCCTGAACAAGTGCAGAACTTGAAGCCGGGACTTTGCTCCAGTGAGCAACCAGTTCAAGAGATACCTCAAGTTGACTCGGTTGGCATCTGGCCAGGGTCTGGAGCAGGTCATAACAAATGGGAAAAAACATCTGGAAGAATTGGAAGGGAAATAGCTCATTCCCAATGCATTCTGAAACCAGTCTTTCTTAAGGGAAACATTGGCAAGAAGAATAGCTTTAGGTTTTGTGTGGCGAGGTTCTTTTGAACTCTTTTTTTGATGTTTCTTTTGAAGTTTATTAATTCTGTTGATTAATTCCCTGGATTTCAGTTGAAATGTGTCAGGAATAAAACTGCTCCCCTTCCAATTCTACCAAGTGGGGCTTTTCCACTTATTGTGGAGTAGGTCATCCAAAACTATGGCTGATTGTGAATTTGGAATGTATATATGAAGCTGGGAGTTATGGCTGCAGAAAAAGGAACATAATTCTAATTTAAGAAATGTAAACAAGAACAGATGCTCCTCCTTGATTCTATGTCATTAAGAAGATGCAGGCCTTTCTAATCTTGGCCCAAGTCTTGTACCTGTCTGTCTTCCAGAAATTGCACTTTCTAATCTCTTTCATGATCAGACCATAACATCCATATTATACCCAATACATGTACCCCTCAACTATTCCCCAAAATATTAGGTCAGGAATGTCCACATGTTAATGGCTAAATTCAAAATCCAACCTAATATTTCTCACTCACCAATGGCTACAGACTGTTTGGGAGCTTTAAAATAATAATTTCTGGTTTATTTCCTCCTTCTGTTACTTATCAGGATGACATGTTGTTTGGCCCTAACTTGAACTGCTTTTCTAGGAAAAGTGGGATATAAATGCCAATTTAAAAAACAATTATCTAATATCTGACCATCTTTCTCTTAATTTAAACTTATTTTGTCCACATTTTCTATAGGGTTGTGAAATCAGATTCCCAGGTGGGCAGAAAAAGGCACAGGCTTCAGCTGCTCCTACTGGGCATGTTCAGTAGCATTGGTGTGGGAAAACTGATGAGGAGACTTCTTCGTTGCCACACTGGCATGCTGAACAGCCACTCACCTCCAAAACAACCCATCTAGGAGCCCATGAAACACACGTAACCAGGACTAATTCCAACTGAACTCAATGACATTTACTTCTGAGTAGCCATGCATAGGATTTGTACTGTTAAGCTACATTTTGAATTCATGCAATTACTCTTTTAAGTGCTCCTGTGAGAACACACACAGGTAATGAAGGATGTACTTTCCATGTATCTTTCTCAAGAACATTTTTGTTCACAGACTGCTGCCTCCTGCTCAAAATGTATTTGAAAAACATCAAGTGGGAATTATTAGGATAAATGATCTTTCAAGGGAGTGGGATGGCATCGGGGCCACATTCCAGACTGTCTCCTCTTCGGGTGGAGCAGAATCAGCAACTCTGCAGCCTGCTCAGGTAAGGGGCAGATCAACATGAAAGAAACATCTTGGCTCTCTCATTCTCTCTTTTGTCTGGTGCTGTAAAATATTATATTTATGCCACTCAGAAGAGTGCGTGTGAGCCAGGGTAGAATGGCAAGTCATTGGTCAAAATCCCTTACTATTGAATGATACTTGGGACGGCTGCTCTGTGCAGAACAGGGGGTAGGGCAGGAGGTGTGGCCTGATGGTTGAGTTGCTGGTACTGCCTGAAGCTAAGCAGAAGAATCTGTGGTCTTGTGTTTGGATGGGAGATGGAATGCCAAGCTATGGCAAGCTGCAGTATCTGTTGTGGCAGAACAGAGTCGCTGTGGAGTTAATTAGCCAGTGTGGGAATGTGTGAGAAGGCCAGCCTGCAAAAGGAGTACGTCCTTGAGGACCTGTCCAAACTTGACTCATGATTGCCTGCTGAAGCTTGATGGCACATAGCCATAGAACCACACTGTCAGCCCAATCCTAAGCAGTGCTGGCATAGCAAGGCCGGTTTAGCAGGGCTGCAGCCTAAACCCAGTAGGAGGCAGCAGCAGTGCAGCGCAGTGCAGGGGGAGGTTTTCCCTTTACACCTGGGTAAGCCCCAGCCAACCCTATGGAGTTGCTCGGATCTGTGTCTGCTGATTTGCAAGCGCAGGTGAATGTGCGCAGCAGTGGCCCAAACTGGGGCCACCTTGGACAGGAATGGGGCTTAGGATACAGTGCAATGGCTGTCAGCCGTCGCCGCCCCCATTACACCTCTGGAACGCCCTCTGCGATGTCCTGCGCTCACTGAGTGCCACTGGCGCATGACCGGCACAGCCAACTCGCATGTGCAGATGTGCCTGATGGCATGTTTGCCATAGCACTGGATCAGCGCAAGAGCACAGCACCGGCACAACGACGTTATAGGATTGCGTTCTGTGAAGGCTACATTTGGAACTGTGGATTTGGTGAATCAAAGAATACTGTATACAGGCTGAGTATCCTATCCCTTATCCCGACTTCTTGGGATAGGAAGGTGTCTGGATTTCAGATTTGTCTGAATTTTGGAATAATTGCACAAATCTAATGAGAAATGCTTCTTGTTCTTTTCAGTGTTGCCAGTTTGGGTGGCTGCTGGGTGGCCATTTTTCAACAATGGCGCACACCAGAGAGCAGAGAATAGAACTTACAGTCTATACTTGGGAATGAGCACAAGACCTTCTAGTGTTCACATTACAGAAAGTTTTTTAAACACTACGGAAAGTCTTAGACAAACATGTCTGGATTTCTGATGTCCACATAAGGATCATCCACCTGTATGTGTAAAAACCCCATTGAAAAATTGTGGTTTAGACTAGCCTGCCTGCCGCTGGCTGGGGCAGCGTGCAGCAGCATGGAAAAACCTGCATGCTTTTAGCCCCCCTGCATTCCCTTGTGCCTAAATGGAGCGATTCCAGGAATGGAGAGGTGTAGCTGGGCGATTCATGGGAAGCCGAGTACGGCTCTGCCTATGAGGACTCTGACCCAGCTGCTATTTTCTCAGTTAAAAACAAGCACATCTGCCCCAGTAATGATATCATGTGTATATAGCCTTGTCTATAAAAGGACTTGATAGATTACAAGGCTCATCAATCAAGATACACCAGCTGTTTTCAAGGCAGTCCCTAGTCAGATTGACTGCCAATCCCAGGTATATGCAATTTGTATGATCAGGCTGTGTCCTGCTTCTTTCCCTTGTTCCAAAACTTTCCCATACTTTGCCTTTTCTAGTTTGTATGTCCCATGCTCTTCTTCTCCTTTCTTTGACAGCTACTAAGAAACAGGAGAAATCCTACTGGATATGTGGCTTCAGCGCATTCCTCAGCTATGTGTGGGCTTAGCCCTTCTGTTGACAAGCCTGACTGCCTTCTGACCCAATCACCTCACAGTTAGATTCTAACCATATCTATGGCTGCTATGTCACTGGACTACATCCCAATGCTGTCACATTTCCTAACCAAATCTTGCTTCCCACAAAGCTCTGGAATTTAGTAAACTGATATTACAGTGCAGCAAGGCACAAACTTCATAAACAAGGGATGCTCTGCAACTCCAGCATTCTGAAATATGGTGTTTGCTGAGGTTTTGAAAAACACATTCCTTATAGGACAACCCATTTGGCAACTTTGATTATATAGAGTAGACTGAAAAATAGCAATTCCTTCATTGGAAAACTATCCAAAAGATTTTAAGCTCAACTGCAGGAACCCAGATGAGACTCGGGTTGCCTTTTTTTAAATTTTTTGGACTGCATAGTCCATTGCTTGTGAACATAAGATTTTAAGCAAGCATATTTCTGGGGAAGCAGTATTTTGTTATTTGTGGAAAGCTCTCTCTCTCTCCTCCCCCCTATCGAAATAATTCTTTTCAAGGGCAGCAAACATACACAAAGTTAAAAATACAGTCAATGAAATGTAATAATTTAAATTAAAACCCTTAAAAAAATCTAAAAGTGTAGATTAACACAGCACCACAAAATTCAGCAGGAACAAAAACCATAGCTAAAAATCATGTGGAAATATCATCCAATCAGGAGCTGAAAGGATGGGGAAGTTGGCACGAGGTGGACTTCTCTGGAGTTAACATTCCATAACTAGGCTGCCAATGCGCGCTCTCTCTCTCTCTCTCTCTCTCAGACCTTAATATATAGGCATGCTGATAGGTAGGCAGATTATGTTTCATGTATCCCAAGCTGTATAGGGCTTGAAATGTAAACATTAGTGCTTAAATTGAGCCAGTGCAGTTTGAGGACTGGTGAGATGTGATTGCAGTGCCCAATGCCTTTTAAATTAGCAGCTGAATTCTGAACAAACTGCAATATCCAGTGAAAGCTGTTCCTGAAATTGGGATGGATTCATGATATTAATGCCCCTAGCCAAGGATTAGCATGTACATTTTGAGACAAATCTTGGCTCCCAGACTTTGTCATGAAACTGCTCTCCAACGTCTGAATCTCAAGCATACAAAATGGATTTCCTTCCCAAGATGGATGGTTCTCTTTTTCTCTAGATGTGTAGAATCACATATATGTTACAGGCAACATGACAGCAAGACATAACTTGAGAAAAATAAGCACCAAATGTATAGGTTGTAAGGACACAAGACGGGACTGAACTTTTTAACAGTATTCTGCCATATGCAATACAGTATGCAGCACCCCTGAAAAAAAAAAAGGTGTTTTCTCAAAAAGAGTTAACAATAACAACATTGTGGTCCACTAGAAGTGGAGGTTGTCTCTCATAGAAGTTTTCTCTCCTTTTCCACCCACTGGATTGGTACATAATTCTTTTTTAAAGAAGCCAACACATTATCTATAGCACTTTCAAGTACCATCTTTCCAATATGCCTGTACTGCCTAGAGTCACATTCTGGGGTTTTGTGGTAGAGTTTCACCTCAGGTACCAGCTGCAGAGTTTACCTGAGAGAAAGGTAACAAACAAGGGGCCATACTGGATCATTGTGGCCTATGGCCTACCACTTGCACCTCAGAAGAATTCCCACTATCATGTGAGCTTGGACTTTAGTGCCTGGTCTACGTAGCCATTCTTTTGTTGAATTTGGGAATAATTTGTTATTTGGACCCTGAGCAGCCTATTTCCCTTGGTGACAAGAAAGATTAACTGTTCTTGCTTATGCTCATCTACATTTCAAATGCTGTTCACTATGATGTGTGTAAGGCCATGAGTGTGTTTGCTGGTGCCTCCCTCATTCCCTCTCAAGACATCTACATCTCTAAACTGGCCTGATGTACAATTAACAAACAACAGACAATATCAGTTGGCTGCTCCAGTTTAGATAATTCAGCCAGTCTAGCTGGGCAAGAAAACATTGACAGCTATCTTCCGGCAGGGCTGGCCTTAAGCCAAGGTGATAAAAGTCCTCATATTGGGCCCCGCGCGTTGGGGGGCTCTGCACCTGCACAGCGAGCATATTGCCTGCTGCTGCAGCCAGGATCTCTTGTGGGCTGTAGGGGAGTGGGGAGAGCAGAGCCTTGGGCCCTCCCACCTGTCCCTGCCTCTGAACATCCCAAAATGGGCCTCCTGGAAATAGCTGGCAGTGATGTCATCATGTCACCACCAATGTTTCCCAGGTCCTCACTTTATGCGTGGCATTATGAGCGTTCTTCTTGGTGAAGGGGGGGCCCTGTGAGAATGCCATTCATTGAGCCTGCTGCTCCTAGAGCCGGCCGTGTCGTCAGGATACCCAGTTTGCTAAGGGTGCCATTTGGCCTGACCAAATGCCTCTTTATATATCACTAGATGCCCAACAGATTTAAGGAATCTTTGCCCTCTGTCAAGACTGTAAGAATGGCTTCTGTGGTGATGCAGATTACTTAATCTTTCATTACCTTGCAGCATTGTATTAACCAGCGTTCTTAAGTGTTCTTAAGCAGTGGTTAAAGAATGGATCCCACCCACCAATCTTTTTGTGAAGGCCTGGCTGAAGTGACTGTGCACATGGAACCAGTGAGCTGATGCTGTCCTGGATGCTCGGATAGGATGACGTTATGCGTGAATGGAAAGGTTTATTGTTGTAAGTAGCCAAGTTTGAAATTGCCTGCCCCTTCAAGACCAGAAATATAAGGGTAGGAATGTCAAAAAAACATTTTCTGGGGGAAGCACTGCACCGCCAGTCACCACAGAAAGAGGTAGCCTTGCTTTGTTTACTCATTGCTCCCTAATAAAGGTTCACACAGATAAGGTGGAACAATTGTACCTATTTTCTTCCATCAGGCTTGGGAGGGTATAGATTAGCATTAACCATATGGCAGTCCTCCATTCTGTCAGCCCTCTGCCCTTAGCAATTAGCCATGTCCCTGGGAGAAAGCAAAGCAGCCACTCTCCCCTCCTCCCCTCACCCTAGCAGTGGTAGGCGACAAAGTCTGTTGCACAACAGAGGGTCTGTGTGGCACACTCACTTCCAACAGGGTTGCTATAGGAAAGAGCAGAAGCTGGGGGGAATGTGTGGGGCCTATTCAGACCCCAGCCCTAATTCAAAAGTGTTCCTGAGGTAATGTTTGCCTGGCTTGCCATGATGGCTCCCCGATAAAAGAGTGGGGGCTGGGGAGGGTCTCATAAGGAATAAGAGAAATATTTGCTCTGAATAGAAGCGACTTTTAGAGATGGTGAGAACAAAGACAGCTCTTTGAAAGAGAGCAAGAGACAGACAGGGATGCGAGGATGAGACTGCTTGGGCCAATATGCAAGCACCCTCCGTAGAGAAGTGGCAGTTACAGCACCCTCTCTTCAGAGCAGTGACTTGAGTGGATTGTCACTTCAGCTTGTAAGCAAGAGGAGACAAATGAAGAAAAGTGGTTTTCTGTACTGTACATAGCTCCTGCTCTGGAAAGAACGGCTACAAAAATAATGTTGCCAAATGTTGCTGTCAAATTAATGTTGCTGTCAAATTAAGGACAGAAGGTGGAGCAGGGTAAGCATCAGGCTGCAGAGCAGTTCTTAGAGCTTGGATGGTAGTATGAACCTGAATGATGGCAGAGTGTTGCCTCCATTTGTTTCATGCCAAGGCCTATTCCTTTTCATACAGAGCAGTGAATTCCCCAAGCGAAACGGTCATTTCGCTGAATACCCAGATGGCTCTTCCATGTAGGTGGGAGCAGTATTGCAACAAACATACACCATTTCTCGTTGCACGTTGTTGGAACACATATTCTCTGCAACTGAACCCAGCCGTTGAACCCATGTTACCAGCCTTATATGCCTATAGACATAATTCTTTTTTTCTAGTGTGGCATCTTCAGTCAATACAGAACTGTAATGCATTTCCATGCATGCCTCACACCGTCTAGAACAGTGGTTCCCTATCTGTGGGTCAGGACCCACCAATGGGTTGTGAGCCAATTTCAGGTGGGTCCTGAAGCACTTAGAGCAGCCATATTGAAAATATTGGAAGGTGGGACATGAAAGGGGGAGTGCTGAGTGCTTATATCAAGGTTGCAAATGACTTTTTTTCCTTTCTGATTCACTTTGCTATTGGAAAATAGCTGAGAAATAACCCAACTTATTTCTGCATTCTCAGAACGCAGAAGATTCTGGCATCACAATGACGGCACTTCTAGCTATGACATCACTTCTGGTGGGTCCCAGACAGATTGTCATTCTAAAAAGTGGGTCGTGGTGCTAAAGAGTTTGAGAACCACTGGTCTAGAAACATGCTATATCATTATCTGCATGAAGGGGATTTGTCTAGACCTCCCCCCTCCATTTCTCCCTTGTTTATTTCGTTGCTCCCTCCTGTCTCTTCCCTTCTTCTTATGCTCCACCATTCCCCTGCCGATTTTCCTCTTCTGCCTCTCTCACCTCTTCTCCCCCACTGTTCTTCTCCCACCTTCACCTTTTATAACTGGTGCAGCCCTTCAGAAGGATGGTACCAGCTTACTGCTATCAGTGGCATCAGGCTTTCCAAGATTGACTGCACGCAGTATTGACATAATCACTGAACGTGCCTCACTGCTGTCTGCCAGTGCCTTGTTCCCGCACTGCCATGCAACAACCCTAAATGTCTACCTTTTGGGTCTTAGGAATAAGCCCTATTGGTAGCAAAAAAGTCTGATGGGAGCATGAAAAGTTCACAGGCAGACTGAACAGTGCTGCTGAGTGCTGAACATAGTCTAGAGACTTTTATTTCCCATTGCCTGAATGTCACATTGGCTTTTTGTACATATAATCTCATTTTAGCATGACTAAAACAACTTTCCCAAAAGTTTTGGCTGTCCCCTGCAGGAGGCTTAGGTTGAGGATGCAGGCTGATCCAAGGGGATACAACTCCCCATTCACTTGCATGAGAAAGCTGCATAATTTAATTACAGTTTTAAAAGTTTTCCTTCCTATAAAAGTGCTTTCTCGAAGCCACTGCTTTAGGTGTTCTGCCAGCATCTTATACAAACTTCAGTCCCTGTGAGAACTCCTCTGGGTAGCACCGATTAAGGCAACGATAATACTTCTACAATATTATGTA
The DNA here is from genome assembly GCA_029204185.1 of Lerista edwardsae. Taxonomy (NCBI): domain Eukaryota; kingdom Metazoa; phylum Chordata; class Lepidosauria; order Squamata; family Scincidae; genus Lerista; species Lerista edwardsae. The sequence continues at coordinate 20,812,892 of JAJKFI010000018.1, forward strand.
CAGTCTGTCGATCCAGCTCAAGCATCTGTAAAAGCCAGGAAGGAATGGGGATAGACACATTTGGAGAGCTGGAGAACGATTTAGTCAGATATCCTCTTCTTAGAACTGAGCAGAAAATGATTTCTGCTATCAGATAGCAGTGCAAAGACTTGAAAAAATCCTTCTACAAACATATCCAAAAAACTAAAATCCAAAGGGAAAGGAGGAACTTGCTTTAAGGACTTAACAATAAATAACGACTGAAGCCTATTGGCCTGTGCTGTGTGAGAGATAAGACTCTGAAAACTGACCCTTCTGGCATTAAAATCTAGGATTTATGAGTTGTCATTATTACTGCTGTATAGTATCATTTCCAAGAACTTTATTCAGAATGAGAATAACACTGGTTGTAGTTAACCATTCCATGTGTGACCCCAAGAGCTGCTAGTGGAGCTGGAAAGAAATGGTATTGGGCTGCCTTGTGGAGAATATAAGAGCAGCTCTATAGGATTTGACCAGTGGTCCAAGCTGTGAAACTCTCTAATTTCCCTCTGTTTGTTGCCTACTTTTTCTACGCATTTTGGACCTTCAAATCACCTCAGGGGCTCCACTCATGCCTTAACACTCTGAAGGAATTGCTGCATCTTATTATTGTGGATGTTTATTGTTGGCCCGTCTTCCTTCTCATCTGGCCAGTACTGAATTTATTGAACCACAAAACCACCCGATTCCCTAGAGCAGCACTTGCCAGACTCCCACCCTGCTGGATCTGGCATCCAGAGAATTCCCCTCCCCTCCATGAGCAGTGCTTACAGTTTCACCGCACCGCCGCTTCTCTTTGCCCCCAATCAGTGCATAGGGATGCTCTGGGCAATCGCGTCTGCCTGGACGTCTTGCTGAAAAGCCTGCTAGGGCAGCAATAGACATGAGTGCGCAGAGCACCCCATGTATTGATAGTGGAGGGCAAAGAGAAGGGGCATCATGGCAGAACAGTAAACACCCCTCAGGCCAAGGAGGGCTTTAGAGGTGTAGTTTGGAGACTGCTGCCCTAGAGTCAGAAAGTCAAAGGCTCAGGTGATCCCAATATCCAATCCTACAGGTGAAGTCTTTAAAAACTAGAATCATGCACAGAATACACTGACAAGAGTTGCCCACCTGCATGATTAGTTGTGGTTTTAGCAATCAAGATCCTGGACTAACTTGAGTATCTAGGGCAGAGGAAGCACCCAGTTAGCTCTGATTTTGCTTTTTTTTGTTTTTTGCTTGCCTTCTGACTTCCATGCCATCCTTTTCCACACCCATCCTTCTAAACTCCCCTTTTCTTCTACTTCTCATGCGCCTTTTTGCCTTTTATTTTCCTCATATGTTGGTGTTTTCAACCTTTTTATAAAACTTATAAAAATCCTAATAAGAATAAATTTAAACCTCCCAAGAAGGAACTTGCTAATGTTGACCCTGAAATATACAATACCCTTTCCGAGGAGGAGGCTAATCTGATTACGGGATTTTTTCTTTTGCCTGAGGAAGGCCAGTTATTCATCAAAGATAGGCTTCATATGTTATCCAGATTATTAAATCTGGATTTGCCCAAGATTGAGAAGGAAAATGTCACATCTTATAAGAGTGATTTTCCCACTCCTTTATCTCCCTCTTGTGCTGTGGATAGAGGCTCTCACGATGGCTCCTTACTTTCAGTGGATGCCCCAACTCAACCTGTCCCTTTCCCAAACTATAACTCTATAAACCCGGATTCCAAAGGTGACAATTCGTCTTTTACCATAGAGCCTTCATTGTTACCTTCCTCTTCTTCCTTGCCTGTTATTTCTGTTAAATCCCCCTTCCAAAAACTAGATGAAGCATCCATGAGGGCATCCCCTCTAGTTAATAACAGAATTTCCCTTGAGGCAAATAACCACCCACTCAATACCGATATTTCTTGTCGGTTAACCAACTCGGACCTTTCCTGTTGACTATCTGTGCCCTCTCAAGCGCCTTCAAACCAAACATCTTCTCTCAAGCTAATTTCTTGGAATATAGCGGGCTGGGAAAAAAGGAAAACTGATCATGATTTCATCAATTATTTATCGTCTTTTGACATCTTTCTTCAAGAAACTTGGTCTCTAACTTCTCTATATATACCAGGATTCACTTCTTATCATCTCCCAGCTTTCAAATTGAAACAAATGGGTCGCCCTTGTGCTGGCCTTTGCTGTCTGATTAAGTCTTCCTCCTGGTACTCTTTAACCCCCCTTGTCTCCCATTCTAGATTTTTTCAAGCTTTTTTGCTTTTGTGCAAAGACCTTAAGATATTAGTTCTTAACATATATATCCCACCTTCTTATTCAGATACTCCTACACCCTGGGACGAGGTGAAGTCTTTTACAACTGAATACTTGAGGTCCAAGCCCTCTGTTTCCCTCCTTTTTTTGGGTGATTTTAACGCTAGATTGGGCCCTAGCAACTTAGCCCTGGCCCAGCATATGAATTGGGACTCAGAAGAGCTGATCCCCCCTGAGTTTCAAGGCTTAAGGTTCTCACAAGACCCCGCATTTAATAATTATACTTCACACTTGGTAGATCTTTGTCTTGAATTCAACTTACATATACTTAATGGTTCTACTGCTAGCGATACCCCAGGTAGACTAACTCATTTTTCCTCCAGGGGAACTAGTGTCTTGGATTATGCACTTATCACCTCTGACCTTTTGTCCCTTCTCTTGGATTTTACTATCGACTCTAGGTCTGATAGTGATCATCTGCCTATTCTTCTTGTTTTAACTTTTCCTTCTTGTAATACAATATCTACTTATTCCCGTTTACAATTCGTACCTCGCCTCAAATGGTCTCCTAAGATTGAGGAAGCTTTTAACATCTGGTCTAGAAAGAGTGAATCTATAAATCTAAATCGAAAGTTGTCTGAGACCAATTTGCCTTCTACTGCCATTGTTATTTATGAGTCTCTTTCCAAAGCGCTAGTTCAGTTCCTTAGAGCGTCTCTTCCCACAAATTCTTATAAACATCCTCCTTCCTGGTTTGATACAGAATGCTGGATCGCCAAGAAGTGTGTTAGACAGTTCTTCTTCTTAGTTCGCCGTGACCCCTCTCCGGCCCTCCTAAAATTATATTTCCAGATTAGGAAATCATGTCAAACCCTTTTAGAAGAGAAGAAGCATTTATTTGCTCAACGCAACTGGCAATTATTTTACGAAGCGATTCATTCTAATAATCATAAACTTTTTTGGTCTTTTGTTTCTCGTTCAAATTCCCCCCCAGTTTGTAATGTCCCCCCTCCCATTCCTGCTTCTACCTGGGTTACATATTTCTCCAGAATTTTCTCAGCTCCAGTCACATATAAAGTTTCCACTACGTGCCCAATTGATCTACCAGAATGGCCGCCAGTCACTCCTGATGAAGTTATAGAACTTATCAGTACTTTGAAACCCGGGAAAGCTTCTGGTCCTGATGAAATTTTGGCTGAAATTCTTATTAGTAACCCTTCTTGGTGGTCGAAACCCTTATCCAACTTATTTACTTTAATTAATCAATCAGGTTTGTTCCCCGACTCTTGGCTTTCTTCAACAATTGTACCCATCTTTAAAAAGGGTGACCCTTCTCTTCCAGACAACTATAGGCCAATAAGTTTACTTTCAATTATTGGGAAGCTCTACTCTAAATATCTACTCAATAGACTTACATCTTGGGCCCTTTCAAAAGATCTTCCAGGTAGAGAGCAAATAGGTTTCCGCCCGGGTGCTTCCACAGTTGACCACGCCTTCACGCTGTCCTTTTTGGCCGAAAAATACTCTGTCTACTATGGAGTCAAATTATTTACGGCCTTTATAGATCTCAGAGGAGCGTTTGACTCAATAAATAGAGATATTCTGTGGAAGAAATTGACCAACTGGGGGATTGACCCTCGCCTTCTCTTTCTGATACAGTGTCTACATTCTTCTAACTCATGCCGAATTCGCCTTGATGGCATAGGCTCCATGACTGACGGAATTTCCATCAACAAAGGAGTCCGTCAAGGCTGTATTCTTGCTCCCTTCCTTTTCAATTTATACCTTGCTGACCTGCCCTCCTTTCTTTCTAGTTCAGAAAACTCTCCTCCCTCGCTTAATGGTGTTCCCATGCCTATCCTTCTCTACGCAGATGATGCTGTGCTGCTGTCAGTCACTAAATCTGGCCTTCGTCATCTGCTATCTTCTTTCCAAGAATATTGCCTTTCCAATGAATTATCAATCAACTCTGAGAAAACCAAAATTTTGGTCTTCTCGAAATCTTGGGCTCCGATGGTTTGGAAGATAGGCAAACTATCATTCCAGCAAGTTCAGACTTTTAAATATTTGGGGATTACCTTTCATTTCCGACACAGCTGGCTTCCTCACCGTAAATCTGCCATTTCTTCAGCCTTGTTACGCTTAAACGCGATCGCTCGATTTCATTATAACAGAGGCAACCAGTATATTCCTGCTGCTCTCCATATTTTTCAAATCAAAATTCTTCCCCAACTCCTATATGGAGCCCCAATCTGGATCGAGGCTGCAAATCAAGATCTTGACAAAATAGCCGCCTCTTTCCTTAGAAGGATTCTTGGGGTACCTAACATAATTAGATTGTCTACCCTGATACTTGAGCTAGGTATTCACCTTCCTTCAACCACTGCTTGGTCCTTTACTTTTAAGTTTTGGCTTCGATTACATCTTAATATCCACCCTGACTCCATACTTAATGATTTATTAAAAGACCCTTTTCTATCTAAGTGGTTCAAACTTCTCGACGCCAAACTCTTATCTCTGGACCTTTCCCCTGAATCTCTCACAGACATTAATCTTCATAGAGCGCATCAAATTATCAAATCCAAACTCTGGGAACAGGAACTTAACCGACTATTTCCCAATTTAAACCCCACCTGTTCTCCTCTTTTTTTTGGTCTTTCCCCTTCACTTGGTGGCCCTTTTAATTATTTCAGTAAATTAATAAATCCCAGCAAAAGGAGAGCATTTATGTTAGCGAGGCTAAACATTTTTCCATCAGCTGTTCACTTTGGCAGATTCTCAAATATTCCATATAATGACAGGCTTTGCCTCTTTTGCTCTTCAGAACCAGATACCCTAGGTCACATATTACTTCGTTGCCCGGCTCATCAACACCTACGGAACAACATTCTTGAACCTTATCTGTCTTCTCTTTCTGCCTCTTTTGCTGATCCTTTGCCTATTCTTTTAAGCGATAACTCGGCCACCATTTCCAATTTGGTAGCGGATTTTCTATTAGCGGTATCTAAGTCAAAACCCCTTCCTTAACCTTGTTTCCCAATATATATTTTTTCTTTTTCTTTTTAAATTTGTACCTCTATGATTACTGTCACCTCGTTTGTGATGCTAATGCATCAATTGTTATTGTTGTGAACCCTTTTTCTTCTTGTTTTTATTATGCCAATAAAAGGTTTTATAAACTTACTATAAAACTTTTTAAATGCTAACACTTTAAACTTCCTGGTCTCACCTCACTTGGAAGGAAGGTCGTTGCCCCATCTTTCCATGGGGCAGGTGGAACTGACTGACTTTCTAAGGGCACCCCCGGGGATTTGGGAACTTCTCATCCTTCTTTGAGGAAGGCTACCAAGAAAGCCTCCTCCTGTCTGAACTTCTCTGGCCTTAAGAGGTGGCAGCAAGAGCTACCATCCCAGTTTACGCCCAGTGACAGGTCATGATGGGACAGGTTGGGTGTAGGTGCCAGTTGTTAGGCCCTGGCATAATTGGGTACAACCACAGAGAAGGCCTTGTCTCCATTAGCCACTGACTTTGAAGGCTGGGACCACTGGAAAAAGGCCTTTGATAAAGCTCTCAGCTACTATGCATATAGGAGAGCAGGTAGTTTTTTCAGAGATGTTAACAGCAAATCAGACTTCTTGGTGTGGGAACTTCTACAATCTCCATTTATATAAGCTACATTTTCATTATCCAAGGCTAAATATATTACAAGTTGAAGAGTACAGATTTAAAAATAAGTTTCCAAAATATTTATCAGGACACCAAAGGGTAGTTTCCAGCCATGAATGCAGGCCCTGGGGAATCCAACCCCCCCCCCCAGCCTCTCTCAAGGCAATAGCTCCTTTTCTTGTCCTGTCTCTTTTTCAATTTGTCCTTCAGCCTCGTGGCCCAGCATCTCATTGGCTCTCTCACAGTTCTTTCCAGCTCCCAGGGTTCACCATTTATAAAACGGACAGCATTATTGATTTTTTTTAGTATCGTTGTAATCCATCATTGTCATAATCTCTATCCCCTTTCCTGTCCCTAGGCATTATGGTTTTGCTCTAGGATCTCATTTCAGTTCACATTTTTATAACAGAATCACACAATCTAAGACGGCTCTTGTTTAGGGAATAGAACTGCCATTTCAGCACTTCTGATCCACATACACAGAAATGGCATGGAAACAGACAGATTCTACCTTAGTTCCCCTTCTCTGATTGTCTGACAATTTTAGCAGGCATGTGGAGTATATTTGATACCAGGGATACTACTGAAAACAGCCTCTCCATAGTGGGTGATCCCCTTAGAAGTGCTTATCCTGGGGATCTTTGTCATCACATTGAGCTTTCCCATGCTCCTACCACCAGCCATCAGGAACATCCAGCAGGGGCATGGAGATTATCAACATAGTGAGAATGACCCCTGCGATAAGCACATCTGTTATAGCTAGTGCAGCAGTTGCTGAGGTATTGTATTACCATACAAAGGAAAGGTACATCCGATTTCTGGTCAACATTGCTGCAGGTCAGCTTGCAAATACCTGTGTTCTTGACATCCTCTTCCATGAGTCCTTTGAAAATGTTTCGTGGGAATCTTTAATATTCATAATCACAGTAGTACTCGTAACATTTTACAGCAAAAACAGCGGCTTTCAAAATCAGTACTTAGGTTTACAAGAATATTGGATTCATATGCCATCAGCGCTGGTAAAATTATTGATCCCAAGTCATTTCCCACAGAAAGCCAGCCAGCTTTAAAGATCTCCTATCCAAATTCCATCTCTTCCTGGGATGTCACACCTTTTTTTAATGTTAGTATAATCCACAATGATTAACAAGCCACATAAAGACATATCTTGGAGCTGAACAAAGTCCTTTGTCAGTCCAAATGGATGGAAGATGTTGGGATTTGCAGTGCCACATTATTATAGATCAAGGGTCTCCAAACTACGGCCCTGTGGCCACATCCGGTAGACCACAAGATTTTATCCAGCCTGCAGCAACTTGGTTTTTTGGTCACGGCATTTGCCAGTGTGTGACGTTTTTACTCATTCCATACCATTTCTCAGTTTAAGCCCAGCATTGTTTCTTTGTAATTGTCACATTTCTCTTTTGCTCTCAGTCATATCATGTCGATTACAAAAAAGATCCAAATAAAACTTACTCATTTACTTTTCATTCATTCGTAAGTAAAATTGGTTTTTTTGGCCTATGAAAATGTGTAAAATATATGATGTGGCCCTCATACTGAAAAGTTTGGAGATCCCGGTTATAGATGGAAATAACACCTGCCCTTAAGGTAGCAGTCTTTTCATGTATATGTGATCCAATACACAGACAGTAGTTCTTGACAGTTCTATGGCAGGTACCTCTTCTCTTTGAAGAGCAGCTTGAAAGATTTGGCTGCTGAACTGAAATGCCTCCCCCATTATCTTCACTCAGGCAGTGAAATGGGGGGAGGGGGCAATTTCAGCAAAGTTGGGGGATGGGATTGAGAAATTCTGAAAAATCTATCAACATGCAGCCATGATTTTTTCCTCAGAAGCCCTCTTAGAATGACTGTCATGATGCGGCATCACTTCTGACTGACACAGTCAGAACCCGCCACAGAGGAGAGCTCCACACCAACATTACTACAGGAATATATTAAAGAAAATGGAACAAAGAAAGGTCAACCATCTGTTATCAACCAGCAGTAAGATGCCCCAAACTTTTTTTTGCTTCAAAATTTATCTGGGCTCCCTTTTAAATCTGCCCCAGTTTGGGCCTGAAATGATTCCTGCCATCCCACATTAGTGGCCAAAAATTCTTCAGCGAGAACATTCAGCTCAGTTCTTATCAGCTCTCACCACTATTTCAGACCAAACCAGCAGGGGTCATGCTCTCTCCAAAAAATCCTGGTGCCATCCTTGTTGGCTCCTCTCACATATTAATATTTTGCCACTGTATGCTTAGCTTCAAAATAACTTCCTAGTTAGTTAACATAAAATCAATCAAACTCTTGCTCTTCTTGGGTTTCTTTCTTTTCCCAAAAGGAAAAAAAATGTTGTGAGTGCTTTAGTGTAGCTGATTTAGGACCTGGTTACAGTGATGGGCTCCTGTTAAGTATCTGCTCTGCAGCTAGACAGAGGGACTCCAGGAAATCATAGCATTTGAGACCAGAAGACCTTTATCCAAAGTCAGAATAAACTACGTAAACTGCACACACAGTTATTGTAATATTTTCATAATTTGGTCTGATTAGGTTTGTTGGGAGTTTTTTTTTTTAAATTGGATTTTCTGAAGCACTGAGAGAAAGAAAACATGGGTAGGGCTGCATATATTTTGAGAGTTTGTGATAATATCATGCAAGACGGGAATTTGACAGGATTCTGAACTTCGTGACCAAGCCAATCTAAGCTTGCTTTTTCTTTTTTAAATTTCAGAAGCAAGCTTCTAGCCCTCAAAACTGTAAAGATCACAAGTATCAAAGTGCATAGGTAAATTCTGGTGAAATCAAAGCCAGTTATTGAGGAAAAGGCTTCTTTGGAATGCGTTCTTTAGGATGTGGTATTTGCCCTGTCATTACAAGCGGAATCTAATAAATTTTGGAAAATAGCAAACATAGATAAATTTGCACAAGTAGCGTAATTTATGGAGACACATTATTCCCTGTTAAATCTAGATTCCACATTATTAAAATTTTTTTAGCAAAATTCATACAACCCTTTCATGCCTAGCCACGTGTGGAGAAGCAGGATAATGGGGCCAGGGAGTCAGGAGAGGATACCAGAAACGTTGCAGATAATGGAAGTCACTTGCCCCAATTTCACCGTGATTAGCTTCGTACCAATTTAAAGAGTAAATATCCTTCTATATCAAAATTCATATCACTGTAACAAACACTAAAAAAACAGATCATTAAAGACAATAAGACAGGGCGAGTTCCTAATAAAGCATCACAACGAAGAAGAAGCTATAACATATCACCCAGAAGGAGGGTTTGGGGCTCCTGCTTGCTGCTGGGGTTCCCACCAGTTTCAGCTCAGTAGCCATCATAGGACTCCCTGGTCCCAAGTCACATGGCTTATCTCCTCCCCTGGGCCTCAGAGCAAGGGTGGGGTGGGGAAGGGGTTGACAGCACCTGCACCCTCCATGTCTTCTCCAGCCTCCTAAGTCTCTCCTTCATCAGCCTCCAGCCCTCAGTCAATCCCCTCTCATTCCTAGTCTTCTCCTTATATTCTCCTGGCCTTGGCTGATTCCCCCCTCCCTCGTTCCACCCTTCCTGCCTGGTTGCCTCCTCTTCCAGGGGAAGGCTCCTGCAAGTACATGCCACAGGACAGAAAGGCCCACCGCAGGTACTTGCAGTGTGGGTAGATGTGCTCTGCTCAACTGGCGGATAGCCCATGCTCTGTCCTGCTGAGACCTTCCCATCCCCTCCTGGCATGTATCTGGACCTGGAAAACAACCCTCAATCTGAAAGGGAATATGGGAGGGGATTTAACCCTTTGCCCCTGCTGTGGTCATGATTTTGATTGAGAATGTGAGGGGGTCAAAGTGGTACATTTCCTCCCTCCATGCTGTAGTCCTAATCTGGACTGGAAGACCTCATGGTCACTATTTTATTTAAAGACCAAACTTGCAAGTTCAAAAGACATGTTTAAAATCATGCCTAGTTGGACCTTGATAGGCCCAGGAAAATTTGAGTAGCTTGGTCAGAGCAGAGCTCATTACAGGTCTATAGCTACTACTTCTCAAATGAATTGGCTCCGAGAGTGATCCAGATGTGCTTTATGATGGCCATTGTGCCAGCCAAACGTTGCTGTCCTAGCTGTGCTGTCCTAACTCCACGTTAGGATTGCGCCCTAAAATACCTGCCCTGTTTTTCTTTGATCATGCATCAAGTAAGGGATGGGGAGTAGGAGTAGCAAGGGTACGGGAAGAAACCTAATCACCATCTTTTGGATTTTCAGAAGGAACCAGGAATGATGATGGATTCTGCAGATTTGCTACAAGTGAGGGAATGCCAAAGGAATCTACAATAGAAGAGATGAATTCTCGTCATGGAGAGAATATTCTCTATGATGGAAGAGATGAATAAAGAGACAGTGAGGGTGGAATCACTCAATGCCTACAATGCCTCATTCCCTAAGAAGAAAACGGTGACCAGATCATTATCATAATTAATATTTAAAAAAAACCCAAAAGGATGTGATGTACAAAGAAGAAAAGAAGAATGAAAATAATATTTGGTTAATATGGATGAATGAAGAGTCATAGACAGCTGATGACACACACCCCAAGGTGCTAAATGAATTAGCTGATGAAATTTCCATGACATGAATTAACACTGAAAGCCAAAGCTAACGCTGAAGAACCAAAATCAGTTTTGTGATGCATTCTGGGGTGAGGCTGAAAGGAGAAAGGAAGTGGGTCTTTTAGGTCTAAAAATAGCTCTAGATGCTTGGAAATGGCATGGTTTGGCCATATAAAGGTAGGAGACCCAATTTCGGTGCTTTTTAATTTTAAAGGGATTTAAATTTGGGCCCTGGTATATATTGATTTTGTATTTGCTGAGAGTTCCTGTGGATATTGAGGTCCAATAATGACAGCTGTTTTGCTAGCATAAGCCCAAGGAGTATCCTGGGGGTAGGTCAGGGCCGGGAAAGGGTATAGGATCTTGGCATGTGTGGTTGGTCACCAAGATCATCTCCTCCCTCTCCCTTTCACCCCCAAGGAGTCTCATTTGACTTACACCAGCCCACTTGCTGGCCCATACTGCCAACAATCCTCCCCCGAACTGCCCCTGCTGCCAACTTATTGGCAGCAACAGGAGATAGAGAATGTTCAGTGGGCTGCTGCCATCTGCATGTGGCCCTGGCTGCTGCAGCCTGCCAAATGGCAGAGCAGCTTTCCCTCTATTAGCCTGGGACTTATGTAGACGGATCACGAGACCCATTAGTGTAAGCTCCAGTTAGGATTGAGCTATTCATAGGGTATGAATGGGTGTTGTGTGAGAGTACAGGGCTAATGATTTGCTGGCAAAACTGTGAATGAGTGGAAATTTGAATCTGGGTTTCTTCCATTCTTATCCAGCCCTCCAGCTATTACATTATGTATGCAGCTCTTAAATGCATTATGATGATGCAGTATTTTAAGTGGAAATCTGTGATACTTATATTGGGGCTTAGAGCCAATAAGATCCAATATTAGATCCCCAATAAGATCCAATATTGGGGCTTTCAACTTTTAGTTCCAAACAATATGTTTCCAGCACCACACATTGGAAGCTGCTCCTGAAATTCATGGAGGGTTACAAAGAATGTACTTATTGGCAGGAGTTCCAAGGGTTTCCCCACATGAAATCTTCTAGCTGCAGTTTGTGGGTGGGTGGGTTGTCCATAAGAATTCTGACATCTCAACCAGAAGGGCCAGGGTGTTCTTGCTGTCCTGTTCCACAGGTCTCATTCCAATATCCTTAGGCTGTTCTGGATCAAATCACAGAATCGTAAAGATGGAATGAAGCCAACAGACACATTAGCTCAACCTTCCACATTACAGTAGGTTGACCTATACCTAGGGTACCTGTGACAGATGCCTAGTAGTCCAGCTCATTAGCATATACAAATAAACTGTCCATGAAGGTCACTGTCCTTAAGAATTTTCTAAGATGCCGTATTGAGCCATGAAATCCCGCTCTGTTGATGTGGTGCGTCTTCAGGCATCATAATCCACCCTTTATGGAGACTTTGTGGATGAATGCACATTTTAGCTTTTGGGATAAAATTGTACAATTGTTCTAAAGTGGGTGATGCAACTGAACTTTGCATAACCTGATGCAACATGTCCAGCATGTTTAATGTTGCATATCCTAACTCCTTGCGGTGCACATGTATACACATGAAGGAAGCCAGTGTGGTTGGACTGCAACACTGCCCGAGGCATCACCGCTTCCTTATACTGTAATTAATCTTGAGTTTTGAGTGGCTGAATGAGTCTCCTACTCATGAAAACTAAAGGCTAAGTTCACAGGCACAAGGCAAGCAAAATGCAAGCCCACATTGGGGGAAATCCTGTGAATCGCAGAGCTACTAATGGCCCTTAATTCAGACCTGCACATCTCCTTCCCAGTCTATATGCCTATTCTAGTGCCAGAGTGAAAAAGACCATTCCGGGTGAGTTATGGGAAGCTGAACTAGATTGGCCTTATACAGGAGGACTCATCTTAAGGGGTTGTGTTGAGGCCAGAAAAGGGGTGTAATAATTGGCCCTGTTGCCACTGATATCAACTCCTAACATGCCCCTGGAACACCACTAGCCAGCCCCAATCTATGCTCCAATCCTCCTCCAGAACACCAAGGCATCTGATATCTATTCTGAGTTAGGTGTCTTGGGGAAATCACATTTCCCAGGGCCTGTGGTTCCTGGGATGCGGCCCTTCACAATTTTCAAGGCACAAAGGAGGAACGAAGACCCCTAGCAAGACTTCCCTGATGTCATTGCTGTTCCTACCACTAGGCCAAGTAAATGGGAAAGGAAGGAGGCACTAGAATAAGGTAAATCTTCCAATGGGAAGTCTTCCAATGGTGTCATTAGGAGCATGACAAGGTCCAAATCTTACTATTAAAACTATATTCCAATTTTTTTGAGACCGTTTCTTCATTTGCTGAGTCCAATTCCTAACTTATTCTAATTCCAAAATGAGTGTTGCCACACACCCAGACATCCATCCATGTTTAGACCAATTAGATTATTATTAGTACTTTCACTTAAAAAAAAACACTAAATATGTTTTCAGGTGACTTGAATTACAGTAGTCTGACAGGTCAATATTTTTTTTCTTAAGTATATGTAGTTGAGTTCAGCCATTCTCAACCTTCCTTTGGCTATGGCCCCTTAGGGGCTTTTCCCAGCTTTCGAGCCCCCCCCCACTCATGTATTATGTTTGGTTTTCAGTCTGTGGCCCCCTTCAAATGTGCCAGGGCTCCCCAGAGAGCCATATAGCTCCGGTTGAGAATGGCTGCTCTAGTTAGTGCGTAGAGTTCTCTTGATAGTGTGCTACCACAGTTATATAACTGCCCTAACCTGAGCGTCTAGGTATTTGGTGATGACATGCAACTCCTACTCATACCAGCTACCTGTGCATGTGTGTGAGGGGACTGCATACCAAAGTTGTTTGCATGGAGGTACCTGCTGTAGACACTTGCAACAGACACAGACAATGCTGCTGTCAACCACGGAAGTCTAAGAGAGGCTTCATAGCAATCCAGCATATGTGTTTTATAATATACCCTTCATAGTTGTTAAGAAGAAGGAAAGAGTGACATTCCCAAACCACTACACCAGGAATTTATGGTAGCAATGAAGAGCTCACTCAAGTCAGCAAGGTCTTTTTCGTAGTGTGCCTGCATTGCCACAGCCATGAGAGATTCAGCTTTCGGCATATATTGGCAAATGGTGAAAAAATGCATTCATGGATCCAGAGCTGAATTTGGCATGCGGCTGTAGGTGTGCTTTGTCAACCAATCAGAAGCAGAAGCCCACAGACACAAGCTTTTAAAGTGGTTTAAAATAATGTGACCACCATGTGCAGGATGGTTGCATGAACTGGTCTTAAAACATTTCCTGGGTGTTGCTTACTAGGTGGTGGTAGGAATCCAAGAGCTGACCACCAGCCAGGAAAAAGCCATCTTGAGTCTACATGGGGCTGCGGCACAGCTTCAAACCACTCTGCTGAATGAGTGAGGAGCAGCTCTGCAATTTTGGCTGCTGCAGGCCTGCTGCTCAGGCCAACACTGGAAGTGAAAACAGCTCCTGGGAGCAGGAGAGAGTGAAAATGGCCCTAACCATGAAGCTCAAGCCCATGAAGCCAGGTGTACAACTGCAACGGGCCTCTTCAGACAGTCAAGTTAGACAGCCCTCAGGGGACAAAGGGTTAGATGGTGGGGCAGTGGGAGAAACGGAGGGGGTGCTTTAAGAAGGAGAAGGAGGCAGGAAGAGGCAGGTAAAACACCCATAAAATGCTGAGGAGGAAGCTAGTCTCCACCAAAAAGGCAGACAGTCCATGGACCATTACAGGTTTCTGGAAGCCAGCCCAGTAACAGGAGGAATGGCCCTGGAGGAGGGTGCCAGAGTAGACTGCAAACCACCACCACCTCAACAGCACTTTATGAGGCCTCACTAGTTGGGTGTTTTATTCCCAGGGAAGGCATCCTTAATCAATCAATCAATCAATCAATCAATCAATCAATCAATCAATCAATCAATCAATCAATCAACAGGTACTTATATACCGCTTTTCAACACAAAGTTCACAAAGCGGTTTACAGGCAAATAGTAATAATAAAGTTAAATGGCTCCCTGTCCCAAAAGGGCTCACAATCTAAAAAAAGGCAGACCGCCAGCAACAGCCACTAGAAAGACTGCGCAGGGGTGAAGAGGGACAGTTACTCTCCCCCTAAATATAAGAGGAACACCACTGGAAAAAGTGCCTCTTGTCCAGTTAGCATCCTAGTGGGCTGGGGCATGCAGCAAGGCTGAGAGGCCCTCCCCACCTCTCAGCAGTGGTGGACAGACATATTTGAACAGGGCATGGAAGAACAGACTGAACAGAGCTTATTTGAACAGAGCCTGGAAGAACAGACTGTTCCCATTCATCATCTGTATTCCCCAATAGGAATTCTGGTTGTGTTACTATCTTGAACCTTTCCTTGCAGCCCAGGGTGAATCTGAGCCTGGGTACTGCCAGGGCTGCTAAATTTGCATAGAAAATGCCTTAAGCAGGAGCCAGGTATCTGTGACTCCTCGAGAATCAGTGGGAGGGAGAGATGATGAAAGCTCAGGTCTTTTTCTTGACACAGTTTTTGAACTTATGACTCACCCCATAGCAGCTTATAAAAGGAAACACACACACACACACACACACACACACACACACCAACCAGCCTGCCTGACCACAAAGGATGGTTGGGTGCATGGCAAAATGCATGAATACATTTCCTTTCATCAACATGATGAAAGAATTCAGTAGAATTTCTAGACCTCTATGGATAGGCACCCAGGAAGTTACTGTAGACACATTTTTTTCTGTTTCTGTATTTCATTTCTCTGGTATAGAAACATCATCATCATCATCATCATCATCATCATCATCATCATCATCATCATCATCAAAAATAATAATAATAATAATAATAATAATAATAATAATAATAATAATAA
>JAJKFI010000018.1:20828337-20855416 GCA_029204185.1 Lerista edwardsae
AATAATAATAATAATAATAATAATAATAATAATAATAATAATAATAATAATAATAATAGGATTTATATCCTGCCTTTCTGCCCAAAGGCACCCAAGGCGGCATTACAACAAAACAAAACACAATAAAATACAGAGTTTAACATTAAAAAAAACAATTTAAAAACAATATTAAAACAATATTAAAAAACAACAAGCCCCGTGGATCATAAGATATAAGCAAGATATAAAAGTGTAAAAACAGCCAGCCTGTCAACAGTTAAAAGCTTAGATTAGATTCACAGAGTAGGAAGGGACCTCCAAGCTCATCTAGTCCAACCCCTTGTCTGTGGCAGGAAATTCTCCTAAAGCATCTCCAGCAGGTGTCTGTCAAGCCTCTGCTTGAAGATGTCCAGTGAGGGAGAATCCACTACCTCCCTTGGCAATTTATTCTACTGCCTGATGTCCAGCTGGAATCTCCTCTCTTGCAGTGTTTACCTATTGGACCTATTTCTATATTTGGAGGCAGTGAAGAACACATTTGTCCCTTCTTCCATATGACACCCCATCAGGTATTTGAAGAATATGCTGAAAATGACTACTTCTCTGTTCTTCTCTTATATAGTCTTTTAGCTCCCATGGAGATCTTGGATATGGGCATTCTTCTTAAAAAACAAAAAACAAAAAACTTTCCTCTGCACTTTCCTTCACAATTTTTTAACAGCACAATCCTATGCATGTTTACTCAGAAGCAAGCCCCACTTTGTTCAATAGGGCGTACTCTCAATAAAGTGTGCATAGCGACACCACCTTAAATGTTCATTGAAGAGTTTTCTAATTCATATGTATTAAACAGTAAAAATTAAAAATTGGGAATAACTACGCACCGTTAGGAGGGAGAATGATGATTAAATAGAATAGTTGTACTATGCATAACTAGTCAATTTATTTTCATCCAGGGCTTAGGGTTGTTGTTGTTGTTGTTCAGTCGCTAAGTCGTGTCTGACTCTTTGCGACCCCATGGACCATGGACCACAGCATGCCAGGCCTCCCTGTCCTCCACTAGCTTCCGGAGTTTGCCCAATTTCATGTTCATTGCTTCGGTGACACTGTCTAACCATCTCATCCTCTGCCACCCCCTTCTCCTTTTGCCTTCAATCTTTCCCAGCATGAGGGTCTTTTCTAAAGAGTCCTCTCTTCTCATGAGGTGGCCAAAGTATTGGAGCTTCAGCTTCAGGATTTGTCCTTCCAGGGAGCAATCAGGCTTGACTTCCTGTAGGATGGGACCGATTGGATCTCCTTGCAGTCCAGGGGACTCTCAAGAGTCTTCTCCAACACCATAATTCAAAAGCATCGGTTCTTCAGTGCTCTGCCTTTCTGATGGTCTAGCTCTCACAGCCATACATAGCTACTGGGAAAACCATTGCTTTGACTATGCGAACCTTTGTTGGCAGGGTGATGTCTCGGCTTTTTATTAAGTTGTCTAGGTTCGCCATAGCTTTCTTCCCAAGAAATAAACGTCTTTTAATTTCACGGCTACAGTCACCATCCGTGGTGATCTTGGAGCCCAGGAAGATAAAGTTTGTCACTACTTCCATTTCTTCCCCTTCTATTTGCCAGGAAGTGATGGGAGTGGTAGTTGCCATGATCTTAGTTTTTTTTAATTATGAGCTTCAAGCACATTTTTGCACTTTCCTCTTTCACCCTCATCAGAAGGTTCTTCCTCACTTTCTGCCATTAAAGTGGTATCGTCTGCGTATCTGAGGTTGTTGATATTTCTCCCAGCAATCTTGATTCCAGCTTGTGAGTCATCCAGCCCAGCCTTCCTCATAAGCAGGGTGACAGTATACAGCCTTGTCGTAGTCCGTTTCCAATTTGAAACCAGTCGGTTGTTCCATGTCCAGTTCTAACTGTTGCTTCCTGACCCGCATACAGGTTTCTCAGAAGGCAGATCAGGTGGTCTGGTACTCCCATCTCTTCAAGAACTTGCCACAGTTTGTTGTGATCCACACAATCAAAGGCTTTGCATTGTCAATGAAGCAGAAGTAGATGTTTTTCTGGAACTCTCTTGCTTTCTCCATGATCCAGCGAATGTTGGCAATTTGATCTCTAGTTCCTCTGCCTCTTCGGAAACCAGCTTGTACATCTGGTAGTTACTTTGGGTTACTGGGCTTAGGGTTACTGGGTTACTGGGCTTAGGGTGACTGGGCTTAGGGTTACTGGTAGCAAAAGGTCACCTTGACAATATCAGAAACCATTCATTGGTTTCTGCTGGTGGATATGGTGATTCCTAGTTCTCATTTTTTCCTTTCTAAGGCTTCCCTATTTTTTATCCCACAGATGGTGGTCATTGTTGCTTAAATCTACTGTGGCACCACTCACAGTGGCTAAAACCACTCTTTCCTTTTCCTTTCAAAAACATGTGCCCTATGTTCACTTTCTTATTATTTAATAGGAATCATTTAATTATTTAAATAAATCACTTCTTCACCAAATATTGATGAATATGCTCAATACTTGTTCTCCTTCATTTTGCCGATCTGTTTTTGTATTTAAAAACTGCCGTCAAACCTCCCCTTTGATTTTTTAAGCCAAATCTACACACTTACTTGAGCCTTTACTCCCTGATTCCTCTCTTAGACTTCAACACTCAGAAGCCTTTTCATGCCATTCTTCCTGCTGTTTTAAACCAAACTCCAAATGAGTTTTTATTGTTGCTGACAATAGTGTGACTGAAAATGTCCACTGGATTCATTCAGAGGTGGCACCAAAGGGCAACCAGACCGGGCTCTGGCCAAGGTACCCCTGCCCATCAGAGGGCCCACCTGGTGACACCAGCCCCTGAACTCTTAGTGCCAGTGGTAACCGCATATAGTCTACCATCAAGGGGCATCATGGTGGGGGGGGCAGTGTAGGGCTCTGTCCACTCAGCAACCTGGTGTCAACACTGGGTACATTTACCACAAAGGTTAAAATACCATCAGAAAGGTACAAAATGGAAGACGGAGTGGGAGTCTACCAATTATGGAAATATACTGTATGTTGACTTGCATGTAACTCTGCACAGCCTTGTGTGTATTCCTATTTGTAATTCCCTATCAGAATTCCCAGGAGGGAAAAAAAAACCTACAAGCTTGGAGGGGAAGATGAAACTTGCCAACTAAACTTGCAAGAAATAACTCTTTGGCCTTATGTAGAAAGCCTCCATGCTTCAATGCCTCTAACTGAATGACTTAGGGCCCAATCCTAACCAACTTTCCTGTGCTGATGCAACCGCAATACAGCCCTGAGAAAAGGGAACCAATGTTCCCTTATCTTGAGGAGGCCTCCATCACTGCCCCCAACCACAGGATGCAGCATGCGCCCCATTGGCATAGCTATATCAGAGCTAGAAAGCTGGATAGGATTGAGCCCTGTACAAAGTTGATGCTAATAAAAGAAATGGCTGCAACGGGTATATGTCTGGATATACAACTATATCGGCCCAAGCCAAGCTCCATCTCCTTTGAGACAATGTGCTTTTGAAAGACAGCTTGGTTTGTAGGTGTGCCAAGAAAACTAATAGTTAAATAAAGCAGGAAGCTTGATATTAAAACAAAACAATGAATGAACTTTAATACCTGGCACGCTCACCAGAAGAGAGAGTTCTGTTGCTGGATACACATTAGAACTTGATTCAACTTACTTGTACTGAACCATGTGACAGAAGAACAAAAATGAATACCTGTAATGCAGTATTTTCTGCTGCTGCTTTAAATGATTAAAATGATGCACTTAGGAGATTAATACCATGAAACCATTTTACTTTTTAACAACATGCAGCTTTTGCATAAAAGCATAAGAAGAGCCCCACTGAATCAGGTGAAAGGCCCATCTGGTTCAGCTTCCTGTATCTCATAGTGGCTCACCAGATGCCTCAGGGAGCACACAAGACAACAAGATGCCTGCATCTCGTTGCCACTCCCCTGCATCTGGCATTCTACTTCTAAAATGAGGAGTTTGCACCACCCATCATGACCTGTATCCTACAATGGACTTTTCCTCCAGAAATCTGTCCAATCCCCTTTTAAAAGCCCCTAGGCAGGGATGAACGGAGGCCCGAGCGCGCCCATGGCAGGCGACGAAACCGCGCCCCCAGGACGTCGCCCCGCCCCCGTGCGTCATCCAGGCACGCCTCCCTGTGCCCGGAATAGCTCCATTTCAGAGCGTAATGGAGGCGAGGGAGGGAGGGCAGTTTCCTCCACAAACTCTGCACAATGGCGCCCCACCACCCCGCTGCTGCCTGGCGCCCATGGCTCCCACCACCCCGGGCTACAGGGTAAATATGCCTCTGCCCCTAGGCCAGATGCCATCATCACTTCCTGTGGCAAGGAGTTCCACAGATTAATCACCTGGTGGGGAAAAAAGTATTCCCCAGAATTTCACAGAATAGAAGTATTTTATCTGTTTTAAAACAGATCTTATCTATTTTATTTTGTCTATACAATATGTCTGTATGAACATGTCTATATAAACAGGAATTTTATTCTGTGCTATCTGTTTTGTCCTTTTATCTATTCTAAAAACACTCAGTTTTAATGGATGTCCCCTGGTTCTGGTGTTGTGAGAGAGGGAAAAGAACAGGATGTGGCTATCAAGCCTCTTTCTTGCAGAACGTCACAGTATAAATTGTACTGTGTGGTGTGAAGGTCTGATCTGCATGTTACACAAGGGGAGGAGGGGCCTATAGAAACACCCATGTAAAAAGCTGTGTGAGGGAGCTTCTCACACAGTCCATTAGATTGCAACCAAATGATTGAGGCATCCACCAGTCCCAAAAAAGGATTGAGCTGACATGTCTGGAGGTATCACCTCATGGTGGCAGTGGTGGCGGCAATCTGGATCAGAATCATCATGACTGGAATAGAGTTAAAACTGGCTCCCCCCCCCATGTGTCCCAAACAGTACATCCTATTTACATATTAAAATGCAAGCACACCACTTCACTTGGTAAAGCCAGTTAATCTATTTCATTTTTTTTAAATATGAGAAATAAGGTCAAGCCAATCCACTCTATGTTCTGTTGAGTTCAGATAATTACGGGATCTTCAATGTCAATGATCAGGTAACCTGAGCCATCATGTCAGGGTGGGTTAACATGCTGACCTAACTTTTGGGAAGGTCAGGGCTAAGCAGCTGTCTTATGACCAGCAAGGAGAAGCTTCAAGGAACATTAGGATGATTTAGTGACCTTGCCCCAGTGAGCGGAAACTCTCTCATTGATGCCTGTGGAGAAAGAAGGCTACAGCAGCCTTACAAGATCCACAGAAAGGTGACCTGGAGTGCATCTGGGTAACTCATCTGCATCTGTTTGTCCCAGATGCAGGGACGATGGACTAATCACCCAAATTCAGGCTCTTATCTGAAAAAACACCTTCAAGGAATTGCTCTGGCTTGCAAACTGAACCTAGGCTGGGCTTTATAAACCACTTATGGTTATGGTGCAATCTTATCCTGGTTGGATAGGTAAGCAAATTGGCAAGAGGGTGCTCATCAGGGAGTGGAAGACTGCAGTGGCGTCTCTACAGGGAGGGCAGAGTAAGTTTTGCAAGAAGCCTTACCTTGCAGTGGAAATCACTACTTTCCTGCACCGTTTTAGCCAATCCTCACAGGGAAAAGCAACATCTTGGCGTTGCTTATTGGCTATAGCAGCAAGGGAGAGGCAGGATTTACATGACAGGGTAAGGCTTCTTGCAAAACTTAGAGCTGTGCCCTCCCTGTAGAGACGCCACTGGAAGACTGTGGGCGCAATCCTAACTTGGCGTTAGGTCGGCACAGTTAGGCCAGCAAAGTTTGGCTGGCACAAGGGACACCATAAAGTATATTTGGATCACTCTTGGAGTAAGAGAGCCCAGTACATAGATGTGCGCCATCCTCCCTGACTCCAAAGGTGGTCCAAACATGCTTTAGAGTGGCCCTTGTGCCAACCAAACTTTGCTGGCCTAACTGTGCCAGCTTAACTTAGATAGGATTGTGCCCCGTGCCACAAAAACAGGACTTCCTCTGTTCCACACTCCAAGTCCCATCCCAAAGGAAAAAGGGATGGGTTTGTTATAGGTTGTAGGTTTATAGAAGGTTGTAGTTGTAGGTTTATAGAAGAACATGGAAAACATCTATGCCTGAATAGTGTCTCCAACTGTCTCCTCCATTTAGGGGTAACTGTGCACTGACTACGCAATCCTCCCCATTTAACATGGAGTAGCAATGTCCATTATTAGAGGATACAGGTCAAGTATGCCACTGTACCACAGAATGGTCTGTTGGTCATAACTCTCCAAATGCAAATGACTTTGCCCCAACCATGTATTGGTGCAGACAAACAGCACAGCTGCTTGTGTTAGTGAACACCAAAGAGGGGAGTTGCCACTGCGGGCTAATGCATGACACATTTCTCCTTGGAGGAGCAGTCATGGAGCAGAATAAACAGAAACTGGAGACCGAGTTCCAGTCTTCCACACTGGGTGGTTACATCCTCTCCATCAGTAGTTTATCTCCAACCACAGACACAATGGAAACCACCAATGGAAGAGGAGGGTAGGCTGAGGTATGTGTCATGGAGGAGCACCTTCTCACATACTCATTTGCCAAGCCCCAATGAGCACCTCGTATCAGGAATGATCAGTTGCAGTAGCTACCCATCACTCATTACCACCCTCGTCTCTCTCTCTTGTCTTTCTGCAGGCAACCACAAACATGCACCCAAGCAAATATGTTCTGCATCCACAGTGTCATGCAAACCACAAGTGAGGCCTCTGGCAAAGTGGCCATTGGGAAGCCAGCCATTCCTCTGTGGAGTTACCAATTTGTCATTCCAGCAAGGGATCTTATGGGCTGCTTGACAGGCAGTAATGTAACATGTGTAGCCATATCTAGCATGGAGATGTAGTGATGAGGAAAGCAACTCTCAATTTGTCATGCATAATGATGGCTGAACACATCCCGTCAGGCTTGGAAAATAAAAAACATTTTCCCCCAAACTCTGAAAGTAGCTCAGTTATTCAGTTAAACTGGACTCCCTTGCATCCCTAATGATTCCATAGGAAGTCACAGGCTCCGATCCCTCACTCAATCCCAACATTTATGATTGCTTGATACAAGCACCTGATTTCACATTTTTTATTTATTAACACACCTAAAATAAACAGACAAACCAACAACTATTTATCTTCCTTAAACCAAGCATTACTCCATAGGTGTCTGAGCAAATACACTGATGTTCTTTAAAAAGGTGTCCCTAGTATCCACGGTTGCAGGTATCCACAGGGGAGTCCAGAATGGAACCCCAGCAGATACTGGGGCATGCCTGTACATCAGTTTGAAGGGAAGCCATATTGGTTCAGACTCCATTTTGTAAAAGCAGAGGCCTAAGTAAGCAGAAGGTTAATGTATCAAAGTTTCATGTGCAGAAAATTAGAGCACTGTGTGAAAACTATAGCATCTAATGCAGTGGTTCTCTACATTTTTAGCACAGCACCAGGGGCGTAGCGAGCCTTGCCCATGCCCAAGGCAAGGCACGCGTTGTGCCCCACGCCGTGATGTCATGACGCCTTGCATCATGATGTCAGCGACAGAGGCGGGGCTTCCGTGTGTCTCCCCCTGGCTTCAATTGAAGTCGGGGAAGATGCATGGATAGTCTCCCAGCCTGGGCGCGCCTCCTCCAAAGTCGGGGGAGACGTGCCGAAGCTGGGAGACCCTCGCCTCCAAGGACAACGCCTCTGTGCGCCCCGCAAGCTAGGGGAGAGATGGGAGCTTGCCTGCTGCCGGCGACGGAGGCTCAGCAGTGGTGCGCATGCCCAGGCAGCCGCTTTGCCTTCTGGGACTTGAAGTCCAGTTTGTCGGAGCTGCAGGCAAGCTCCCATCTCTCCCCCGGCTTGCGGGGCGCGCAGTGGAGGTAAGGTGGGCCTGGGCAGTTGTGGGGGCGGGGCGGGCACCATTTGGGGGCGGGGCGTGCCATCTGAATGGTGCCCCCCACCTTATGGCGCCCCAAGGCTCGTGCCCCCTGCTGCCATAGGCTCCTTCCGCCTCTGCACAGCACCCACTTTTTAGAATGATGATCTGTCCAGGACTCACTGGAAGTGATGCCATGGCCGGAAGTGCCGTCATTGTGACACCAGAGCCTGCTGCTTTCCTGAGAATGCAGCAATAAGTTGGGTTATTTCTCAGTCATTTTCCAATAGCAAAGTGAATCAGAAACAATACAAACAAAAAAACCTATTTGCAGCCTTGACACAAGCAAAACAACCGCACAGCCCTCCCCCTTCCCAGCTTCCCATATTTTCAATATGGCTGCTCTAGGTGCTTTGTGACCCACCTGAAACTGGCTCACAACCCACTAGTGGGTCCCGGCCCACAGATTGGGAACCACTAATCTAGTGCAATGAAGAGTGCTGAGTACAAACTACAGTACCAGTTGCAATGCGTTTATAAATGTTTGAGAATCCCTCATGTTTGGGGGATTATTTTGTCAGCAGGCCTGAAAGGGATAGATCCATGATTTGGAGTATGAGGAGGATGGGAGCTTGGAATAAAGTTTATTTTAAGGCAGATACAGTAGAAGTTAGCAAACTCAGGGAGAACAAAAGAGTCTTGTGAAGGCTCTGCTTGAAAGCACAATAGCTGACACAGGCAGCTAGACTTGCTAGAGATTAGGAGCAGGGAACAGAAGATGCAGAATGGCAACATTTTAGCATCATGCTGCTAACACAAAGGTAACCTAAAAATTCATTTTGGCAGAGAAGTTGTAATATGTAATGCGCAGGCGTAATAACATTACAGATACGCCCCTGCTTAGGTAATAGCTTATTAGCATGAACACGTGACGCCTGTAGAGTATGAGTAGAGGGGGGAGGAACATGTCTAGGAGTGGTATGTGTTAGGTGGACAGAAAGGTTTGTAACTTCTTAGTAGCCAGCCAATGGCAGACGGCAGAGGGAAGTCCGGCCGGAGCAGGGTCTATATAAGTTGTAATTATGTATTGTTCAGGGAGGTGGTTTTACCCCTCCCTTTGCTGCAGTAAAGAACATTCAAACTGCAATCTCATTCACTCTCTGTGTATTATTTTGGGGTGCTGAGTGTTTAGCCAGGGGGGTTAGGCATTCACCTTTAAAGCACCAGACTGTTCAGTGGGAACAGATATTCTGGGAGGGTCAGTGGAATAGTCCATTCAGGGGAATGGACAGTGTGCCTTTGTTCGAACTTGGTGCTGGATGTCTGACCAGTGGGGTCAGGCATCCCCTTTTGAAGCACTGAGGCTTGGCCAGGGGGGCCCAGGCACTCTAACTATTTGGCACACCGGTGGTGATTGGTCAGTGGGATCAACACACCTGGTTTGGTCAAGGGGGATCAACCCATTCTAACGATTAGGTGCAACTGGGCACTCAGGTGTCTGGCCAGTGGGTTTCTGGATAGACCCGCTATCTCTAACAGGGCCTTTAGCCAGGTACAATCCTGTTCCTCAGAACTAAACAAAACCACTTTGTTCACTTTCTCCAGGCGGCTGTGTATTGATTTGCACAGCAGGTTCTAACCACACATTATCTGTGCTACACATTTGCTTAACATCCTCCATATGCATTGGCTCCAAGAAATCAGCAGGTCATATCAGTGGTGGAATTCAGCCAGTTCTCACCAGTTCTGCAGAACCAGTTGCTAATTTATTGATATACAAAAAGTAGTGCTGTAGTAAGAAGCAGTACAAAGAAAGGAGGACATAGAACCAGTTGTTAATTTATTTGAATCCCACCTCTGGGTGATATGTACCCTGGAAGCATGAATGGTGTGGGTGATCTATTTCCCACTTCATATAGTGAAATAGACTAGATTGAAGGTAAATAGGAAAACTGCTTAAGTATTTCAAAGGTACCTCACCCTGAAGCCTGAACACCTGAGGCTTTTTTCTTTCCTGTTTTCTTTTTAATGCTAATGTGTCAATATTTAGTGAAATTGAAATGTTGAGGGGAAGAATACCTGATACTGTGGGCTTCATGGCAAAAAAGAATTGCTATTCTTTCCTTCTGAGACTTTATGCACATCCCAATTTAGACTATGACAATCTGCTGTTCTCAATAAAGTGCTGGGCTCAGCTTGCCCTCCTCCTGACACTGCAAGAAAATAGCAGCAAGAAAGCCAGCCTCCCTATACAGCATTCTCCATTTTCTTTCATTGGCATTTTATACCACAACTCATCTTTCCCAAGGGGTGGAGCTCTAATTTCATAGTAAAAGAGCCCCGCCCACTTCTCAGTGCAAGAGTTAGCTATTGCATGCACATCTATCATTGCATTATTCTGAATTTTACTCAACTCAGTAGCACAGCGATGTTTGATTTGAATCCCCACAGCAATTGTATTATGTAATGAAAATGACAAAAGCATGAAGGAAGTTGGTCAGGTATGAGCTGCTTTTAAGCGAGTCCCTTTTCTTTCAACATGGAGCTGTGTGCTCCATGTGCAATATCTATGTGCGTTTGCCTAGAGTCCTACGAGGAGGTGCCTTGCAGTTTGTTTTTGTTGTGGTCTAGTTGAATCAGTAACAGTACGGTTAATGTTCATTTTGAAGAACAGTGGCTGACATTTGGGAGATGCTTGTAAGGATTCAGATGCTGGAACCAATGGATCATGTGTTATATGTGCTGCTGAGCTGAAAGTCTGTGCAGAAACTGACGTTTCTAGTTTGCAAAACTGCAAACTAATTTGACCTTTAATTCAAAAGAGAGCCATTAGGCTACTTACTGGGACAAGTCATTGGGAACATATCTCACCAATAGCAGCCCTAATAGATTCTTGGCTCTCAGTCAAAGTGATGAGGCTTTAAGACTCTGTTTGGCTTGGGACTTGGGCACCAGAAGGAACACCTAGTCATTCCTCAAGCTGTGGTCATCTTCTTCAGGTGCTCCTGCCATCTGAGCTGAGGCAGGTGGCAACTGGGGAAAAGGGCTTCTTGGTTGTGGCACCCCACTTGTGGAACTCTCTTTAGGTTAAGCCCATTTTATGTTCTCTGGCCTTTCAA
Source organism: Lerista edwardsae (assembly GCA_029204185.1). Taxonomy (NCBI): domain Eukaryota; kingdom Metazoa; phylum Chordata; class Lepidosauria; order Squamata; family Scincidae; genus Lerista; species Lerista edwardsae. Next base: position 20,839,359 of record JAJKFI010000018.1, read on the forward strand.
TTTGTAAAAATTTTTTTTTCATGCAACTAGTTTTTGCCTGCTGCTTTATCTTATTGCAAAACAGATAAATATATCTGATGGTTGATTAATTTTTATTACCTTTGTTAACCATCCTGGAAATAGTCTATGAAGGGTAGCGTATCAATTTCTAAAATAAAATAAAGAACGGTATTTACCAGAGCTTCCTGCCGGTGCTGGTTTTACAATCAAGACAAGCTTTTCAAGCAGTCATCTTTACAGAAACAAAAATATTTAAAATGGCAAGATGAAGTGACTTAATGGGTTTTTTCTTTTAACATATATTTGGAAGTACGATCTGAATAAATGCAAATATTAAAATATTGACCTAGATTTTTGGCTTTATATTCATCGTAGAAGATGGGTCAATGAGTCAACCTCTGTGTCCAAGATAAGAGGAATGTGTCCAGGAACAGAGTTTAGGACAAAAAGAAGCTACTGTTGGCCTCTTTTGAATGTTCAAGGGATGGTAAACAGACTGCATGTTGGTTACAAATGGGCTTATTTTTCATCAGATCTTTGTGCTACTAGACAGGACCATGAAACAGAACTACATTGCATGTTCCTTCACTAGAACTGTGGCTTCACCTGGAGGTTAAAAGCTAATGCTTGCAAGAAAACAGTTCTGCTCAGCTGGGGTGGTGGTGATGTGGTGGTGGTGTCACAAGATGTTGTGATGTCAGGCGACACCTTGGTATGTCTTTGGAGGAGGGCGGTGGCGGCTTTGCAATGTGGCTACCACCACTCCCATTCCTTCTCCAGCAGTTTCCTGTCTGACTTTCTGTTTCTGCTGAGCCACTGCAGGCCCCCAAGCACAGTGCTGTGTTTAGAGGTTTGCAGCAGCTCAATGGAAGCCAAAAGTCAGCTGGGAAGCTGCTTCTCAGTGTTGCCCCTCTTCAAGTGGTGCTCAGGGTGTGTGCAGTACCTGCCATACCTTAGATATGCTACTGCTGCTGCTGTCTTCTCAGATTCAATTTCCCTGTGCTATTCAGGTGCTCAGTTACCCATCTCTCACTTAGGGCACAATCCTAAACTGAGTTAGGCCAGCATAAGCCAAGCCAGCAAAGTTTGGCCGGTACAAGGTACACAGTAAAGTATGTTTGGAGCACTCTCGGAGTCAGGGAGGCCAGCACACAGATGTGAGCCATCCTTCCTGACTCCGAGAGTAGCCCAAACACACTTTATGGTGGCTCTTGTGCTGGCCAAACATTGCTGGCTTAGCTTATGCTGGCCTAACTCCAGTTTAGGATTGTGCTCTAAATGTCCACTCCTCTTCCAGCTTCCTTTTAACCCCAACTGTGCTATGAGAAGAGTGTAATGGGAAGACCAGACATCTGCCCTGTGGGACTGCCCCAGTCCTCTCTCACGGCTATTGACCACCACCTACGCTGTGAAGGAATAGGAGGAGCTTGTCTGCTTTTATAGTACAGTAAATATTGTTGTAATGTGTAATGTTGTCTTGGTTTTGTTGTTAGCCACTGGGAAAATTATGGCACTGCCTTATACTGAATAAGACTATTTGCCCATCTAGGTAAGCACAGCGACTGGCAGCAGTTCTCCAGGTCTTGAGGCAGGGATCTTTCCCTGTGCTACTTGGGACTGCCAGGAGTTTAACCTGGAACTTCATTTATGCCAACCATGTATTCTATCACTGAAGTTCTTTGGGCCACTGAGATATAAAATAAAATGCCAATAAATGTTTAACACTCCATAGCATGTCCCTTTAGAATCCCTCGCTCAACCCCCAAATTTCATGAATGTGCACATGGCAACCACAACCTTTGGTTCTCTCTCCACTTGCAGCCGAATGAGATGATGAACTGCTGAGATGATAGCTTGAACCACAACCACACCACTTGAGATTATAGATAGGACTAAGCATCTCTGGATAGTCTAAAAATAGCATAAAATACATTTTTTAAAAATGTCTGAAGATATAATACTAGGAGATCAGACACCCGGTTTTCTGTTTAGAAGGAGTTCTTAGTGTAGAGATATACCGTAAACCTGCAGTCTGAAGCAATTCAGGGCACAATCCTAAACTGGAGTTGGCGGGCACAGTTAGGCCAGTAAAGTTTGGCTAGCACAAGGGCCACCATAAAATGTTTGGACCACTCTGGAGGCAGGGAGGATGGCACACATCTGTGTGCTGGCCTCTCTGAATCTGAGAGTGGTCCAAACATGCTTTACAGTGACCCTTGTTCCAGCCAAACTCTGCTGGTTTAACTGTGCCGGCCTAACTCCAGATTAGGATTGTGTCCTCAATACATTCTGCCACCTCATTCTACCTTCAGTGTAGGCAGATCAGGCCTAATATGGCTTCCTCTGACCAGTGCTCTGAGAGGTCTTCTCTAGTCAAAAGCCCAAGCTGTGGTGTTATGCGTAGAGACAATGGTCACATAAATGGACAACAAAGGCACTTCATTTATTGCGTGTGCATCTCCCTTACTTGATTCTCCAATTTGACTCTCCTTTATTTACTGGTTTCCCTCCTTTCACTGTTTTTTTCCCCTTTCAGCTTTTGTTGCCGTCTTTTCTCGTTTTCATATCCAAACAATTGGCCCTCCCATCTCCTTCATCCAGCACTAAAGGCTGAGGCTGGCATAGAGGCTAAAGAGAACCTGCCATATTCCACCCCCCCTTCCTCTTCTGCTGACAGAAGGAGGGAGAGTCACTGACCTCCCATCAGGGAGTGACACAGGAAACTGTAATTACATGCTTGTGACAGCAACCTTCTATCATCTTAATCATGCTGTTGCTGCCATGGCAGAGCTGCTGCCTGGTAGGGATTAAGCAAACAAAACACATACAGTGACTCAGCAATAGTAGCCATGCCAGGGAATCTCTCTGCACTGATTGGTGCAATACTTTTTGAAATGACACTTCAGGTCCTGGGTCTGAACTCTGATTAATCTATATTCAACAAGAAACTGCTCCTCCTACCTGGCCACACCATGTGCTTCTTTCCCCTTTAATCACGGGATTCTAAGAAGAGGGTCACACCCAATCAGTCTGATGCAAACACACACACTCAGTAATTGAATTCAAAGGCCAATGCATTACAAAAAGATAGCATCACTGATCTTGATGTTATTGTTTACTTTGTAGGATATCCCCTGAAGAAGAACAAAGCACACAGCTCGAAACACACACGGCTTCTTTACATCCTCTTTTCTAATCAATATGCCCTTTCACTTTTTTTCCACTGCTTATGCCTTCTTCTCTTTTTAATCAAGTACATGTTAATCGTGCCATGAAAATGTAATTGCACCCAAATGAACAGAGTCAGTTTTCACTTTCTGCTTAATATAGAATAGTAAACAAAGACAGGTGATATGCTTGACACTAAGCAATGAGTCACAGTATTAAAGAGCCCCCAAAAGGTACTCTGTCCTAAGGAGTAGTTTTAGATGATGGGTAAAGGTAAAGGTTTCCCCAAGACCAAATGGTCTAGTCGTGACCAACTGTAGGGGGCGGTGCTCATCTCCGTTTCAAAGCCCGTAGAGCCGGCGTTTTGTCCGAGGACAAGCTTCCGTGGTCGTGGCCGGCATGACTCTACGCCATAACGCACAGAACGCCATTATCTTCCCACCAAAGTGGTCCCTGTTCATCTACTTGCATTTAGGTGTTTTTGAACTGCTAGGTTGGCAGGAGCTGGGACAAGCAACAGGAGCTCACTCTGTCATGCAGTCTTGAACTCCCAACCTTGCGGTCGGAAAGCCCAGCACCAGCAGTTTATCCCGCTGCGCCACTACGTCCCGCAGATGATGGGTAGGCCAAGCCTATATTTTGACACAGCTGTTCTGAACAATATAGGTATCCCCTTGTTGCTGTATGTCTGCTGCATGCCCTTGTTGCTGGCACAACTACAGGGGAACTGGTGGTAACAAAGTCCCACCATCACAGCTCAGTTTCATCAACAAATATGCCATAGTTGTTCATCAGTACAACTGCAGTTGGTGTAATGGAGTGGAAAGAGCCCTGCTGGGTCAAGCCCATCTAGGCCTGCTTCCTGAATCTCACAGCGGCCCACCAGATGCCTCAGGGTCTGGGAGCCCTGTTGTTGGGCATGCCTGATGAACAGTCTGGTCATTATTGTTTTATATACCCCAAGGGCAAGCTCTTGATATCCTGGCTCAAGCAGGACTCGCAGTCAGATGCAGGCAGAGAGGGAGACAGCCAAAGGTAAGCAGGCAAGATTTTCGGGCAAGCCCTCTGCAGCTCCGCTCCTTGACAGCCTGCTGCAAGCACTGATCTTACACAAACAGTCCGTTTCCCTTGCCTTTCCCCTTAATGAATTCCTTCTCTCTTGGCTGTTGTTTTTGGCCTGTGGAGGCCTTGTGGTTTTCCTCCCAAGAGTCACATGATGCAAACATTGCCTGGCTGAAAGAAATGGCTCTCCTGCGGCCTTTGCTAGGTGACAGGCAAGACACCTGCAGTGGACCCCCTCCCTCTACACCTCAGTTTTCCAGACTGGTTCGTTCTAGTTATTAGAGAGTCATGTTAAAGCCAGACCACTCCACACGCCAGCTGTTGTGCCCTCTGGTCTCTGTGCCAAGAACAAAAGAGAATACAAGGACTCCTGCAGAGCTTATTTTCTCTCTGGACGCTGCTGCTTGGAAAGGCTCTGCTATGAATATGAAGCTATTTGAATGGCAAACTAGCTGAGAGGGTCGATGAAGCCAAACACAAATGGTGTTTTAAATTAAGGGGCAACGTGTCCCCAAAGAACAAAAACAGACAACAACATGAAAAGAACTTGGAAAGTTAGATGTAACGTAGAGGCAGTTAGAAGGTTAGAGGCAAGGGGAATGTTTAAGACATTAGGTCAATACAGCCAGAAGGCCCAGAGATGGCAATGGAGGAAGATGACAAGGAGGTCAAAAGCAGATGAGCCTGTGCAGAATGTATTTGCACGTGGGTGGGGGAATAGGCAATTCAGTCCTTATCCAGTAGCATGAAACCCGCTTTGGTGTGGTTGGCTCTTATGTTTCCCTGGTAATATCTGTAAAGAGAAGCTGTGTGGGCTGGGTGAATGACATGGTTCCTTCATATCATTATAAGTGCTTAATTCATTAATTATATTGTGTGTTACTACAATAATATTATTGATTCGAAAGACGATTACAGAACTGGTGATGCAACGTGTTATCTATGACAGGGATTCCTATTCTTGGAGGACCGTCTATTCTCCAGACAGTGGCCTGGGGTCCAGAAGTGCATCTGCCACACAACCTGACCCACTCATCAGTGGCCAGGTTCGATCATAAACTCAGGATGATTTATAGCCCAATCCTAACCAGCGTTCCAGTGCAGATGCAAGCCTAATGCAGCCCCAAAATAAGAGAGCAAATACTACCTTGAGGAAACTTCCATGACTGCCCCCACCACACACAGAATGGGGGGCAGCCTGTTGTCCCGGCTGCATCCATGCTGGGAATTTGGTTAGGATTCAGCTGTTAGAAACGCTGGCTTAACAGCTAGACTATGACTGCCTGGTGCAGTGCATCCAAAATCCAAACAGAGAGTAACTCTGAGTTCATTTTGCTTTACATACCAAAGCAATGAAAACATTAAGAAATAAATAAATGGAATCTCTCTTTCTCACACATACATACCTTTATGAAAATAAACTTTACTCACGAGTGAAACTATGAGCAAATGTTTACAAAGCATCTTGATTACAATGTGGCAGAGTCAAGCAGGGCTACATAATATTCAAGGCCGACTGGGTCATAGGCTACCAGCTGGTCATCACCTTGGTCCCTGTGAACTGTGAGTGGACCTTTTGATGACCTTTTCAGGAGTGGGACCATAATTCACTATGGCTGTCCTGGAACAACCCGTCTGGTGCAATCTGAATACATTGGGCTTTAAATATGGAAGAGAGGTAGATCTTGTTTTGGCATGACAAAGTACTGGTGGTGGTGGGGGGGGAAGTGGAGTTTTGGCCAACGTTCTTGAACAAAGGAAGAAACTATTTCATCAGTTCGGACAGACCACTGGTACATCTAGGTCAGTACTACATTTGCAGAGAGCAGCTCTCCGGTGTTTCAGCCGGAGACCTTTCCCATTTGGACTTGGGGATGCCAAGGATTGGACCTGGCACAGAAGCATAACTAGACAAAAAAGCGCGTGGGGCAAGGAAGTGTATGTGGCACCCCTGGGCAAAGGGAGGGGCCTCCATGCAACCCAGAAGAGGCAGCAGGGACTTCAGAAAACTGCCGGGAGAGCTCTCCAAATTCTACAGTTTTGCGGTGCAACAGTAGGGGAAGCTATCTGGGGCTTTGTCTTTACTTTTTAACATTTTTAAAGTGACTCTACAGGAAAATGGTGCCCTCCCCTTGGTGTAGCGCCCTGGGGCGGCTGCCCCTCAGGCTCCACCCTTGTTACATCTCTGACCTGGCACCTTCTGCAGGCAAATCACATGACCTACCAGTGGCGCAGTCCATCAACAGCCTTACCACCAAGTAAACAGCATCCCCTCAACACACCTTTCCTAATCGATTTAGCATATGTGCATGCACATGTGCACAGCGCCACTTTGAAGTAAAGAAAAATATACCATGATGTCTAATCATGCACTGCTTGCATCTTGCGTGCTTTGGGCTTTAGAAATGCCTGAATTAGCCCATGAGTTAAAAGTTTCCATCACAGCTTATATTAGGCACAAACAATGAGGCCACACCTGCGGTTTCTCTAACAACTCACCTGATCTAGTCTTGGTGGTTATAGACTGACGTTTATAAATTCCAGACCCACAAATCCTACAAGGAATTTCTGCTTGCGCATACCATAAGTGCAGCTTGATCCGACTGAGGCTGGAGTCGTTTCCCACAGGCAAAGCTTTCATCATGCTTAGCAAAGTGTCTCCTGGTGTGAGAGGACAAGATCCAGGTAGTGGCTTACTCGTTCTCCTGAAGTCAGAGAATCTGGCTTTTCTCTATACTGTATTATCATAGCTGTAGGCATGTTTAGATGCCCACATGCTTTTCAGATGCCCAGATGCTCTTTCAATACATCTAAGTATACTAGTAACCCAATGGTTGCAGTGGATAAAGATAGTCCCCCCCCCCCAATCTGGTGCTTCAGTCCTAGGAAAAAAGATACCTGTGGCTATATCTAGTTCTTCCGTCTCTTGGAGGAAGGGGGTATTTTCAGGGGACAGCCAATGAACACAGAAAGGGTAAGACAGCCCTTTTCTCCTCAATACTTTCCTACAAATAGCCTCCCCTGGCACACCTATGTTGACAAGCACTGCTTTGGGAAGACACACTGGCCAAGATGACAAGTAGTGCTGGCTTTCATTTTAAACGAAGGGTACAATCCAATGCCCTCCTTCTGCCAACACAAGCCACTTGCGTTGGCCAAGCACTATCGCAAACGTGCTGTAAAGCAGGTCCGTGCCAGTGCTTCTGGCACAGGACCGATGCAAGCAGTTGCATCAGCCCTGCACTGCTGGAGTACGCTCCCGATAAGTCGAGTTCGGCCGGTGCAGGAACTATCCTGGGTGGGGGGAAGGTGGAAGGGAAGGTGGGGGACGGCATTCTGGTGGTCGGGGTGGCCCGGAAAGGGGATGGAGCCAGGATGCGGCCTTTAGGCTGCATCCAAACTCCTGCCCCCACCTTTCGTGGCCCTGATTCGGGCCATGCGATGTGCTTGAACTTGCACCTGCTATACAGCAGGCGCAGATATGATCAGCCCTATATGAGTGGGTAGTGCCTATTCTGGGGTAAGGGGATGAACATGCCCTTGCCCTGTGGGGGCTCCAGCCTGCACTGGATGCAGCCTGCATGTTCCAATGCAGGTTTGGATTGTGTCCTGAGAACTACCGTAGTTCACAGTTAACCGTGGGCCATATTTTTTTTTCATTGTCAGTACAAATGTGTGAGCCAGTAGCTCGCAGTTTTTACTCAAGACAGTTCAGAGCACTGGCAATCATAGAAATCTACAAGCTGCTAATTTCCGTGACAAACTGTTTACAAGACAATAACTTCTGCAAGTAAAAAAAGCACCCTAAGGAGATTCAAAGGGCAATCCTTACCTGGAGTTTGGCTGGTGCAATTAGGCCAGGAAAGTTTGGGTTACTGTAAAGGATGTTTGGACCACTCTCTGAGTCAGAGAGGCCAGCATGCAGACGTGTGCCATTCTTCCTGATTCCAAGAGTGGTCCAAACGAACTTTATGGTTTGTGGAGGCCAAACCTTGCTGGCATAACAGCCTAACTCCAGGTTAGAATTGTGCTATCAGCGTAACTTATGAATTGGTTTAGACTCGTGTACGAATATGAACTGTCTTATACTAAGTCAAACCATTGGTTCACCATAGGTACTTACTCAACTTCCAGCTATGCGGGTTCATGTGGTAGCTTCAGTTGGCTTTATCCAGGTAGAAAAAAGATTCACCCAGTCATGCACTATTTGAGAAAACATCTTGGCATTTTGATTCCGGTAGGTACCTAGATTATAAGTAGAAGCAACCATTTTTCCTCTAAATTGAAAGCTGGCTTAAATCACCAAAAGTGATGTAAGTAATATGAAGAGTAAACTTCCTAAAGGTCATTTTTATGTTCCCTTCTAATACTCACAGTCACAATGCCACCTTTTACTGTAACCCAGCCGTTTTTCAACCACTGTGCCGCAGTACATTGGTCTGCCACGAATGGTCTGCCAGTGTGCCATGGGAATTTGGGAGAGGGTAATATATTAGAAGGGCCATTGTGGGATGTGAGCCCCAGACAGGTACTGCAGTGTGCCTTGTTAACTATCCAAAAATTGATGGTGTGCCTTGACAAGGTTAGTGCCTTCTCAGTGTGCCATGAGATCAAAAAGGTTGAAAATCACTGCTTTAACCCGTGGCGAGGTGTTGGAGAAGTTGCTCTGGGAGTTTGGAGAGGCATAATACCCAATGGCACGCTGGAACCTGCCTGCTGCACTTAGTACTGTTCAGGGCAGACAGCAAATCTGTGTCACTATTACAAATGGTATGGGGCAATTCTCCTACATAACCTTAATCAGGTAATTACTCATTAACCTTGACTAATTTATTTTGAAAATGCAGTACATTGTACCCAACAAACAAATCAAGGAGGCTTAAACTACAAGTGATTGTAGCAGAACCAGGTTTAGTTTTTCTCCACTGATGTATTAAGTGGCGGAGAATATAAAGGGACATGTTGGTGGACAGACATTGCTAAACCCGCTTGTGGCAGTCTTCTCCTTAGGCCAGTACAGTTAGTTATTTTTGTGAAGCTTCAGTCTAAACTATGCAAAATACGTTGATACAACACAGTAGTCTAAAGCTTGCAGAAGGCCCATCAGCTCAATCCCAACACACACTTCGGCAGCAGAACTGAGGCATGCACAACAAGACTACCAGTGCAATGGCTGGTGGCCTTGTGCATAGACCAGCAACGATTCTTACCACCACCAGCACCAGTACGTTAGCAGTGGGAGGCATGAGGCAGGAAGAGGGAAGAACAAGGGAGTGTCTGAGTGGGGAGGAGGGTCAAACAGGAAGTGGGGGAGGGATGAGTGGTTATTGGCAGCACTTGCAGCCACTGGTATTTTAACCCCATTCCTTCCCCTGTTCTCTCTCTCACTCTCTCTTATTCTTCTTGGCTCTGCACCAGCAAAATAGCTGGCAAAGATCCAAGGAGACATATTGGGATAGTGGAGGCTTACCTCACTCCACACTGCGCCCGCTGCTGGTTGCAGCGCATGCCCTGCTAGCATGACTGCATGGGGAGGATTTCATTAGGACTGGGCTGCTAGTCTTTAATGGTGCAGACCTGCTCTTTCTTTATGGAAAATAGTACAAGTAGGGTTTGCTTCTCAATGTCTAGTCCAGTCATCTGATGCATCATACCCACCTCTCTGGGTGGGAGCCAAAAGGAACAGTTTGTGAAGTCTGAGCCTAGCTGGAGAAAGACAGAAGATTTCTATGATTTTAAAGGAGTGGAGCTGATTGCTGCTGCTGTTGGTTTGGAAGACAGATGCTGCCATGGGGCTAGTGCTGTCTTTCTGTATGCGTAATGGATTAGTACATGCTCAAGTTGACATATTGGTAAATAAACAGATATTATGAAACACCATGCGTGTCATATATTATGAAACTTCCTTCTCAAAAGAAAACTGATGCTGTAAAACTCTCTTGGAGCTTCCTCCCATTTGGCAAAGTGAAGAAGGTAAAACAATACTCTGTTGTTACATCAGTGTAATGCTACTGAATGAAGCAACAATGGTCTTGCACTGTGAAGAATCTCCCTTTAAAAAAAAAAAAACATTAGACAAGGGAGCATTCAGAGGGCAATGCAAATTGTGCCCTTGGCTGGCGCAAATCCTTTGAACCAGCCTCTGGGTGTTGCAAATGTGCCATAACGCACGTTAGCACTGACTGCAGTGTCGGCTGGGGTGGTGCAAAGAGCCAAATCTGGTCTCTGTGCCACCATGGATGGGGGAGTATGCGCCGGCTGCGTTTGGCTGGCGTGGGAGTTCGGGAGGGCAGAGGGAAGGCAGCAGGGGAGTGGAAGGAAGACGGAACCGGGCAAGGAAAGGGAGAGCATGGGCAGACTGGCCCGGGGAGGGAAGTGGTGCCAGAATCCAGCACTTTGGCCTAATCCCTGTTCCAGGCAGCTTGTCCCCACTCCAGGCTGCTCAAATCTGCACAACCAATTTCAGAAGCACAGATCCGAGTGGCTTCATTTGGCTTCATTTGGGCCACTGCTGTGTTACCCAGGGTAAGGGGAATCAATTCCCCTTGCCCCAGGTTGTGCTGCAGCCTGTCCCAGCCCCATGCTGGCTGGATATGGCACAGGCCAGTCGGCCTGCCTATTCCATCATGAGTTTAGGATTGGGATGTTAATGTCCTGCGTAATCTGGGGTTAATCATGGTATCTTGTGTGCATATTCCACAAATGCCTGGAGCATGCTGGTTTCTTTGATCTACTTCTCAACTTAACAGGCTGTTGGAAGATTTCATTGGTTTTTATAGACTCTCAAAGAGCAATTCACTCAACTGAGGATGGGGAGATCAGTTGTGAAATATTCAGGTTCATTGCTATCATATAGTTGTTGTTGTTGTTGTTCAGTCGCTAAGTCGTGTCCGACTCTTCGCGACCCCATGGACCACAGCACGCCAGGCCTCCCTGTCCTCCACTAGCTTCCTGAGTTCGCCCAATTTCATATTCATTGCTTCGGTGACACTATCTAACCATCTCATCCTCTGTCGCCCCCTTCTCCTTTTGCCTTCAATCTTTCCCAGCATGAGGGTCTTTTCTAAAGAGTCCTCTCTTCTCATCAGGTGGCCAAAGTATTGGAGCTTCAGCTTCAGCATTTGTCCTTCCAGGGAGCAATCAGGCTTGACCTCCTGGAGAATTGACCGATTGGATCTCTTTGCAGTCCAGGGGACTCTCAAGAGTCTTCTCCAACACCACAATTCAAAAGCATCGATTCTTCGACGCTCTGCCTTTCTTATGGTCCAGCTCTCACAGCCATACATGGCTACTGGGAAAACCATCGCTTTGACTATGCGAACCTTTGTTGGCAGGGTGATGTCTCGGCTTTTGATTAAGCTATCTAGGTTCACCATAGCTTTCTTCCCAAGAAGTAAACGTCTTTTAATTTCATGGCTGCAGTCACCATCTGCGGTGATCTTGGAGCCCAGGAAAATAAAGTCTGTCACTGCTTCCATTTCTTCCCCTCCTATTTGCCAGGAAGTGATGGGAGTGGTGGCCATGATCTTAGTCTTTTTAATGTTGAGCTTCAAACCAATTTTGGCACTTTCCTCTTTCACCCTCATCAAAAGGTTCTTTAGGTCTTCCTCACTTTCTGCCAGTAGAGTGGTATCGTCTGCATATCTGAGGTTGTTGATGTTTCTCCCAGCAATCTTGATTCCAGCTTGTGAGTCATCCAGCCCTGCCTTCCTCATGATGTACTCTGCGTATAAGTTAAATAAGCAGGGTGACAATATACAGCCTTGTCGTACTCCTTTCCCAATTTTAAACCAGTCGGTTGTTCCATGTCCAGTTCTAACGGTTGCTTCCTGACCCGCATAAAGGTTTCTCAGAAGGCAGATCAGGTGGTCTGGAACTCCCATCTCTTCAAGAACTTGTCACAGTTTGTTGTGATCCACACAATCAAAGGCTTTAGCATAATCAATGAAGCAGAGGTAGATGTTTTTCTGGAACTCTCTTGCTTTCTCCATGATCCAGCGAAGGTTGGCAATTTGATCTCTAGTTCCTCTGCCTCTTCGGAAACCAGCTTGTACATCTGGTAGTTCTTGATTCACATACTGCTGAAGCCGAGCTTGTAGGATTTTGAGCATGACCTTGCTAGCATGTGAAATGAGTGCAATGGTGCGGTAATTCGAGCAATCTTTGGCATTGCCCTTCTTTGGGATTGGAATGTAAACTGATCTTTTCCAGTCTTGTGGCCACTGTTGGGTTTTCCAAATTTGCTGGCATATGGAGAGCAGCACTTGGACAGCATCCTCTTTTAAGATTTTGAGTAATTCCGCTGGAATGCTGTCACCTCCACTAGCTTTGTTGTTAGTGAGGCTTTCTAAAGCCCACTTGACTTCACACTCCAGGATGTCAGGTTCAAGCTCAGTGACCGCACCATTGTGGTTATCAGGAACATTGAGATCGGCCTTATAGAGTTCCTCTGTGTATTCTTGCCACCTCTTCTTAATCTCATCTGCTTCTGTTAGGTCCTTGCCATTTTTGTCCTTTATTGTGCTTACCTTAGCATGAAATTGTCCTTTGACATCTCCAATTTTCTTGAAAAGTTCTCTAGTCCTCCCCATTCTGTTGTTTTCCTCTATTTCTTTGCATTGCTCATTTAGAAAGGCCTTCCTATCTCTCCTTGCTGTTCTCTGGAAATCTGCATTCAGTTGGGTATATCTTTTCCTTTCTCCCTTGCTTTTGGCTTCTCTCCTTTTCTCAGCTATTTGTAAAGCCTCGTCAGACAGCCACTTTGCCTTCTTGCATTTCTTCCTCTTTGGGATGGTTTTAGTTGCTGCCTCCTGTACAATGTTACAGACCTCCATCCAAAGTTCTTCAGGCACTCTGTCTACCAAATCTAAGCCCCTAAATCTATTTGTCACCTCCACTGTATATTCGTAGGGGATCTGATTTAGGTCATACGTGGAGGGCCTAGCGGTTTTCCCTACTTTTTTCAGTTTAAGCCTGAATTTGGCAAGAAGAAGCTGATGATCTGAGCCACAGTCAGCTCCAGGTCTTGTTTTGACTGCCTGTATGGAACTTTTCCATCTTTGGCTGCAAAGAATGTAATCAATCTGATTTCGATGTAGACCATCTGGTGAAGTCCATGTGTACAGTCGCCGTTTGTGTTGCTGGAAAGGGTGTTTGCTATGACTAATGTGTTCATATACTATCATATACTATCATATAGTAGTACTTATCATATAGTGACTCATGATTCTTCGTACTATATCTGGCTGCAATTGCATTACGTCTCCTGGAAGAAGCCTTTCATCACCACTGAACAATTTTCTTCAGACAGTCACACTGTTCTGGCCACGATAATAATATCTATTGTTATCGTGGCCAGAACAGTGTGACTGTCTGAAGCATGGTGCTATTATTACAGTTCAACCGCCAGTCATCTTTAGTGTCTTTCTACCTACAGCAGTGGTTCTCAAATCTTGTAGCATGAAGACCCACTTGTTAGAATGAAAATCTGTCCAGGACCTACCGGAAGTGATGTCATGGTTGGAATTGACATCATCAAGCAGGAAAATGACTTGTGGTTTATGACCCACCTAGTGGGACCAACTCACAGTTGGAGAAACACGGATCTATAGCATGCAGACATCATTACTACATCATAAACTGCAGGACTGCATCCCCTTATCTGTACAAAGCAGTGCTTGTGTGTGTGTGTGTGTGTGTGTGTGTGTGCGCGTGAACAATCCATGACTGCATCTTTGGCATAATGCTTTTCTTATGTCTCAGAGCGCAATCCAACCCACTGCTGGATTGGCAAGGCCGGCCAGCCAGCACCAAATCCAAGGCTGGGTTCGGGATGCTGGAGCCTCCTCGCGGCAAGGGCACATTTGCGCCCTTAACGTAGGGGAGGCTCCAGCCTCCCCGATGCGCTCCTCAGCTCTGCGCCTGCTAAATCGGGGCCGTGTGGCCTCCTGGATGAGCTTAGGATTAGGCCTTATGGCCGAATCCGGAGTCTGTCCACGTCCCGCCAACCATCTCCTTCCCCCCGGCCAATCCCATTTCCACCCTGACCTGGAGCCTCTCTCACGCCGGCCAGCTTCAGGTGCAACGGCCAACAGTTGCATTGCTCAAGCGCCAACGTGGGGATGCCAATTGGCGCCCCCCATGTTGGCGCCAAGTCTGTCTCGTCCATGCTATGATGTAGCGTTGACACCATGGGCAGCGTTGGATTGCGCTGCCCTATATATGTATCCTCTGCAATATTATTGTAAAGCTGTAACACAATTGCCCCTCCATCTAGCATGTTCTTGCACCTGCGCAAACAGTGCTGGAGTGAGAGGGCCATTTTGGATGCCTGTGCCAGCACAGCCTTTGCAGAGCTGACGCGGGCGGCAGCAGCAGCTCCACGGCACCGGCAGAGGCTGGCAGGGCACTGCACCTGCGCCATATGAGTTTGGCTGGCGCAGGAGCCTTGCTGGATGGCATGAAAGAGAGAGTGGGGGTGGGGGTGCAGCTGTTAGGCCGCATTCAAGCTCCCGTCCCCAGGCCACACAGTCTCAATTTGGGCCACGTGGCATCCTTGGCTCTGCACCTGCTAAATAGCAGGCGCAGATCTGAGGAGCCCATTGGGGTGGCCGGTGCCTACCCAGGGATAAGGGCATGAATGTGCCCTTGCCCCAGGGAGGCTCCTGCCTGCTCCCAACTTTCCCTGGATATGGTGCAGGCCCACCGGCCTGGTTGTTCCCGTTCAATTTAGGATTGCGCCCTTAATGATATGTGGATTTGCTGAATAGAATTAATGGAAATAGATTAAAATGACTGTAATAGGGGAACTTAATTGGATCGTACAAGATGGGCAGCTGGGATACATTTTGTTGATTTTGAAATTTTGACCTGGCCGTAAGAAAACTATCTATAAGTAGGATATACTGCTGCGCTCTTGTAGTGTTTTATGAAGTATAATATGTATGATTTAGAGTTTTTGTTATTAACTAAATAAAATTTAAGAAGTATTTTTTAAAATGAATTTAAAGGTGTCCTCAAGTTGTTTTGGATACAAGAGGAAGTGCTCCTAGGGGTCTCTAGATCACACTTTCTGTCTTTAGCCTCAGGATTTCTGCATGTAACCACAAAGGACTACTCCTCTTCCCTAACTAGAATTCTCTTAACTAGGATAACACACTTTGTTGTGGCTTCAGCATAACAAAAACTAACAGCCTAATCCCAAACTGCCCCACCACTCAGGAGCACAGTGGTAGCCAGGTGGCTACTGCTGCATCCGGTGGCAGGAAGACAGCCGCGGGAGGCTCCGCGGGGGAAGGGAACACTCATCCCCTTTATCTGTGGCAAGGGCTGCCACAAAGGGTGAGACATGCCTTGATACCTTAGAGACCAATGTTTATAAGCAATTGTGCTCTGCTGGCACCGGCTGCTGCATAGCAGTTGTAAAGCGTGCTCTGGTAGAGCGTGTTGCTGCTGGAGTGCTGGTAGGGAAGCCAGAGCCTTCCGCTGCACGACGGTGGATCAGCTGAGACCTGCTGGTAAGCCCATGGGGGGATAGAATAGGGTGAGAGAGGGCAGAACAGGAGAGGAGGGCAGAACTGGGTGGTGACAGAAGAGGAGGGTAAATCAGTCCATGAAAGGGGAAGGGATAGGCAGCACATGCTGAATCTCAACCCCCTTTCCGGGCCTGATCTGCTTTCCTAGGACTTGCGCCAGCAATTGAGTTAGCAAATTGACATAGAGTGGCTGCTGGGACTTACCCAGAGGGACCTCCTGCAGCCAGAACTCCCCTGGGGGATGCAGAATAATAATAATAATAATAATAATAATAATAATAATAATAATAATAA
>JAJKFI010000018.1:20855426-20880859 GCA_029204185.1 Lerista edwardsae
AATAATAATAATAATAATAATAATAATAATAATAATAATAATAATAATAATAATAATAATAATAATACATGTATTTATATACCGCCTTTCTTAAAGTCACTAGATTTCTCTAATGATTACAACTCAAGGCGGTTTACATAGGCAGACTTTTCACAAACCCGAAGGTTTTTACAATTTACAGAATGTTCTATCTTTCAAGAACCACATTCAAACAGATCTTTCTTTCTGGATTTAGCCTTCTTTCTTTAGCCACCCGTCTGTCGTCTGCTGACTGATAAACGGCTTCCCTGCTCTCACCAGAGACGCAGCTGCGTTCAGCACACTCCTCCCACGGGCAGCTGAAACTCAGCTTTTAATCAGCCGCAGTTTGCAAGGTCTGCCGCTCACACAGACTTCCGGGAGTCTCGAGCTCACGACCTTGAGAT
The DNA here is from genome assembly GCA_029204185.1 of Lerista edwardsae. Lineage (NCBI taxonomy): Eukaryota > Metazoa > Chordata > Lepidosauria > Squamata > Scincidae > Lerista > Lerista edwardsae. The sequence goes on from JAJKFI010000018.1 coordinate 20,855,852, forward strand.
CTTTAGTTGTTATCTTCGGGCAAATGGAGGCATTAACCCTCTCGGCTAAATCTTCTGCCTTACCAGTGCCACTGCATCACGGAATGGGGATTTAGACAGGACTGGGCCATAATACAGTAGATTGTTGTGTTTGCATTTGACAGTGCAGCAAGGCAAGGATGAGGACATTTGTATGCAGGTCATGTGAAAGAAAAGTTGGTGGTGCTGAATTATTTTTAAACGGCTCTGACAGTATCCTAAGCCCTAATGCACACATTGCAAATACTAAGGATGTTTAGAACCTAAACAACCCCCAGAAACTATGCCACGAAGCTACATATGTTTTACCTCCTAATCAACACTTCATAAACCCCAGCTGTGATATTCATATATCACAGAACACGCGGATACTTGGATGCCCTGTCTCAAATAAAAAAGGGATTCATAATTTATGTGTCAAAGATCTGAGTACATCTGCTTGTACGGTACATGATATCATCATACTTCTGGATGATACTTCAGATGGCTGAAGATGTTCAAATTATTCTTGAGTGATCCTATTTCCATGAAGATCTATAATTCACACCATTGTACCAAGTATGCATGTTCTGAGTGCTCTTGCCATATATGCTGAAAATGAACAAATAAGCATCTCCCCAAATACAGCAAACTCTGCTTTCCTTTTCTAGATGGACATACCGTGATTTTCCATTAATAGCTTTTCATATTTAACATAGGACATGGTCTTTTATTATTTATTTATTATTATCAATATGGTCATAGACCAGCATATATCACAAAACAACACTCCACACATTATACAGAGCAATACACTCATAATCATAAAAATAAAAATAAAAATAAAAATAAAAATAAAAATAAAAATAAAAATAATAATAATAATAATAATAAACAAGCATTGCACTACTCTACCAGATAAACACAGCTAATGTATAACCTATTGTTTAAATTTGTATTTTATTGTTCCTTTATTGTATTTTATATGCTGTATGCTACCTTGGACCCTTTTTTAAAGGGAAATGTGGGGTGCATGTATTTAAAACAAACAAACAACAGCCTTTGGGTGTCCTTTGGGGGGAAAAGTAGGATACAAGTTGAGTAAATAAAATAATTAACTAGGTGCCCTCACTCTACAGTACAGTCAAATTATACATGGCAGCTATTATAGATGCCAGATGGTATAATGAAGTCCCCTTCTTACGCTTCTACTACATGCAGGCCTTTTTAGAGGGCCCAGGACCCACACATGGAGAAGGCCACATCGACAATAGCAGACAATATGTTTGAGCTGAAAAGAACATGACATTGTCAACACAGGGGGGGGGGCAGTAAGAAGCCCTCCAAACACTCTTCTCAGAGTATTTTAGAGACTGACAGGGATTGACTGGGAAAGGGGCTGACTGGGAAACTCACCAAGCCATGTGCTGCTTGGTCAGGTGATCTGGTCAGGTGGTTCACAGCAATCAACAACAGTTTCGTGATAAGTAAGGAGTTGAAATGAAAGAACTTCTGTACATATTTCTACAAAGCTTCTGGCTTAGGATGTCTGGTCTCTTGAATGCTGGCCATGCCTGCACAGATGCTCATTTAATATCCTGAACAGGGCAAGAATTTCTGGTGGCTCAATTCGTAACACAGCTGAGTTTTCTGAGCTGAGCTTCTGAGTAATGCAGCTCAAGGTGAAGCTGAAGTACAGCCTAACTGGACTAGTGGACCTCTTCCTCCCTCTAAGCATTTGGCAATTTCAAAGACCCCCCTAAAGCTGAATTTTTTGAAGTAGGGCTGGAGTCCCAGGTTATTAGTAAAAATTCTCTGCAATGCAATCCCAAGTGCTTGGCCTTTTTATGCTTTACATTGTCTGATAGCTCAGATAAAAGCTCAATTCCCCTTTAAACTCTTAAGCGCTTTATAAATTATCAGAGGACTTTAATCCCCTTTTTCATGAGATAACTGGTAGTCTAAGCCTCAGACTCTTAATTGACTGGCTTTGGTTGTTTTTTTAGTCTTTCTCTGAAGGAAAGCAGACCCTTCTCCCTGAGAAAGGCTTCCTGCTACGCTGTCTCCAGGACTCAAAACACAAGCAAGTGTATTTCTTTTATTCATTTATAGATTTCTATTTCTGTTTTCAATGCTGGCCCCAAAGCATCTTACTATATTGGAAAGAAAACAACCAGGAAAACACGTCAAACCTCCAGTTGAAATAAATAAAAATAAAATCAGATCAACTCTCTCACAGAACAGTTGGTGTTAAACGGCCCTGTGAGGTGGGACGGTGGAAGTTTCTAGACTGGAGGAAAGAGAAAGAGGGAATATTGATAAGGAGAAGGGGTGTGCAGTGGCCTCAGTGGAGGAAGAGTGAAAGAAGAGGAAGAGCAGGATGGAGGAAAATCAGAAGGGGCATCCTGGGGAAATAGGGGTTGGAGAACAAGGGGTTTGGCAAAAGGGGAAAGGGAGGACGACGACTGTGAAACAGGAAGAGGATAAAGCAGGAAAATATCCAGAATCCACTGCAAACCACACCACCCTCACCATTTGCTGATAAAGCAAGCAGTGGCATTCCTAGATGGGGGACACACACATTCAGAGCGCAATCCTAAGCTGAGTTAGGCCAGCGAAGTTTGGCCGGCCCAAGGGACACCGTAAAGTATGTTTGGACCACTCTCGGAGTCAGAGAGGTCTGCACACAGACGTGCACCATCCTCCCTGACTCTGAGAGCGGTCCAAATGCTCTTTACAGTGGCCCTTGTGCTCGCCAAACTTTGATGGCCTGTGCCGGCCTAACTCCAGGTTAGAATTGTGAGTTAAGTTTTTTAGGTGCCTGAACAGCCATGTATAGTGGTCCCCACTCACCTACAGAGCCAGTCGCAGCTACGAAAGCAAAGCAGAAGCTTTTCCACCTAGGAAAGCCACTGAAAGCAAGCTACATCAGGTGGCTTCAGAATTGGGCTGGCAGTGCTAGGAAGGCTAGGCAGTAGCCTTAGCTGATTCTAGAGAGGGAAGCAAAGCAACCAACTGAAGATGGCTTTCCCAGGGAATAGATTCATTGTGAGATGGCTCAGCGGGTGCTGGAGCAGTGGTTTGCCAAAGGGGCTCAGTGGGTGCTTGAATTGCAGCTTGAATTAGCACTTGGGGAAGGGTGCAGCAGAGAAGGAAGAAAGCTTGGAAAGAAAAGCTGGCATGAAGGTTCTTAGGTATGGGGATGCTTGACACAGCACAAACACTAGTACAAGCCATTTATGAACAGCAGCAACAATAGGAAAAAATGGACAGATGGATGACCCAAGGATCATCCGGGTGCAAGGGAGTGGCAACAGGATGCAAGCATCCTGTTGTCTCATGCCTCCCTGGGGCACCTGGTGGGCCGCTGTGAGATACAGGAAGCTGGACTAGATGGGCCTTTGGCCTGATCCAGCAGGGCTCTTCTTATGTTCTTATGTTCTTAAGGATCTGCAACCCTATTTTTTACACTGAAAATTCCCACATGGAGGCACAGAGGCTGCTGTGGGATGGACTAATTTCTTTTGTGTCTTGGTAGCCACTGATAGTTCTTCCTGGCTCTAAATGCTGATCACAAATCTTGCAATGGCTAATATATGCATGGCGGTCTCTATTGTTTTGCACCCTGAAGAGGGTGTAGCAATAGATCTTGATTGCACTGGAAACCCAAGCTTCAATTCGTATGCAACTCTTAATAAAATTTCCCATGACATTGGTGAGGGAAACAAAAGAAGCCACAGTTTTTGTGTTGCCGACAAAACTTTGTTGCCGACAAAACTCCAAAATCAGAAAGCTCCCACAATATGGCTTGCTTTCAGTTTTAATTCTGATGACCGAGCAAGGTGCCGCGAGCAATGGAATTTTCCAGGAAGAAAAGAGCAAAACTTTTCCTAAGCCACTAAGCTAGAGTGGGGGAGGAGGGGTTTCTCTGCAGAACCAGTTTGGCCTTTTCCGTAAGACCTGTGGACCTGTGCCTTCTATGTCATCAGCCCAATTCCAAGTGTAATGAGACTGGCCTGGGTCATGGCCTGATGTATATAAAAAGACATGTGTATAAAAAGACAGCATATCAGGCAGAAACCACCTAGGGATCACACTGCGTCTTATCACAAATCTTGCAATGGCTAATATATGCATGGCGGTCATAACTATCCTGTACATATGAGTCAGGGCAGCTTATGGCAGCTATACATATGGTACCAAGACAGATCTGAAACAAATTGGGTAAACCTCATTAAAATTAATCATTTTCAATTATCAGATACAATGAACTCTTGATTTAAAGACTGATGGGGAGAAAGGGGTGTCTGATAGTGCAGAAAATCCATTAAACTTAAAATGCATTTAAGTCAACCGAGACATGTGCATGCAAATTGTATGTTACTAGTTTTTTACAAAAGAGAAAATATCAATTGTTTCTGAAATCTGTTAAATCGAGGTCTCTTAAATTGAGAATTCACTGTACTTTCAATATGATAGTTACCAACAGTTACCAGTTGGATTACCAGTTAACTACCAGTCAGTATTGGCCAGGACTGAACAGAAGCCTTTTCTCCTACTACAAACACAGGAAATAGAGAAGATCATGAAGCAAGGGATTGAAGGGATGATATAGAAAGGAGGTAGCCCTTGGCACTAATGTGTCTTTTTGGAGGGGAGTATGGACAAAAAGGGGACATAATGTAGAAAGTCAGTTATGGAAACAGGGTAATTAGGGGTTGGTCCACATGACACCGAGTGCACGATGGTGGACACAGAATAAAAAGGAAAAAAAACTGTCCATTGTTGCAAGTTGTTCAGGACAAAGTGTGCATTCCAGAAACATCTGGCAAAGAACAGAAACATCTTCACTGCTGAAAAGAAAGGGGAGGGAGAGCACATGATAAATGCCAATAGCTGGAGAATATCAGGGCTGAGTTACGGGTATTATAGATGCAGTTGAATATCTCCTGACTTATGGGATGACTGAAAGACGTGCTGAACAGTAGAAAAGAATATAGTAAATAGGAAAGAGAAAAAAATTGGCAAGATTACTGTCAGGCATATTGTCTCCAGCTCCAAACTAATAACTTTCTTTGGTTCCCTGCCAGTAATGGCCCCTGCTGGGTGATGCTACTCATTTTGCATCTGACCATTCAACTGACCATACAATGGTCCTGTAAAAACAGGAAAGTGACTCTGCCCTGTGTATGTTGCTAAGAGGAGCCACTTTCCAAACTGCTCAGTAGCAATCCAAACCAACTTTCTAGCACTGGCACAGCTGTGTCAATGGGGCATGTTCTTCATCCTGCAGTGGAGTAGTAGTCACGGAGCCCTCCTCAAGGTAAAGGAATGTTTGTTCCCTCACCTTGGAGCTGCATTGCCCTTACCTTGGTGCTGGAAAGCTGGTTAGGATTGTGCAAAGAGATTACTCTTTTAGCAAAGTTTGGGGTCAAGGACTCCAGGCTCTTTGTGCAAGCAGTAATGACAGCTTCTACTTTTGAATAGGAAGTCCAGAACTTTGAACATAAAACAGCCAGGCAGGGAATTACATAAGGAAAATTGTGTGTGTGTGTCGCCCCGACAGGGCGACTGGGGGCGGGGAGCACCCCCCGGGGGGGGCGGCCCTGCCAAAAGCCCCTGGGAGGCGAGCCGGCCTGGCTGTAGCTGCTGGGGCTGGCCAGCCGGCAGCCACCTGGTCCGGGGACGGGGCTTGGCTGGGGCGCGTGTGCCGCTCCGACCAGCAGGGGGGAGGCGGCCGCCCAAGCCAGGGAGCCCAAGCCAGGCAGCAGCAGCCCCTCGGCTAGCTTCCTCGCCCCCACGGCAGCCAGGGGAGGCCGGGGCGCCGAGATAGCCGGCAGCGCAAGGCCTGGGCTGACTGCGCAGGCACGCGACCCAGCTTCACGAGAGTTCCCGGCCCTGTTGGAACTCTCGTGAGAGTTCCGATGGGATTTGGACCCAGAAGAGGCGGGCCTGCCCCGGCTGGCCAGGGAGCTCATTAGGTGGCCAGACGGACGCAGGAGAGGATGCTCTCTCCTGCGGCTGGCTGAGGGCGAGGAGACTCGCCCGTGAGGTCGGCCGCCTCCCTCCCCTTATGGGCCGCCTCCCTCCCCTTATGGGGCTGGCTGGAGCCAGCGGGGGAGGGGGTCGGGTGGGCGAGCCTGACCTGCCTGGTCTAGGGGGTACCCGCCCAAGGGGCGAAGCACAGCCGGCATGGCAACCCCCAGCACCCTCCAGGGGGGCGCAAGGACCCTCCCCCAGCCAAGCGATGCCACCTCCTGCTGAGGGAGCCTGCTTGCTACGGGTGGTGCCAGAACAGCAACGGCCCCCCACTCCACCAGCTGCCCTGCCTCGCTGGGACTTTGGCAGGCAGCACCTGAGGAGGCCCCTGCGGACCGAAAGGGCATTTCGTGCACGGCGCTCCTCCTTGTAAAGAACCTGTTGGCCGCTCCGGTGAAGGCAACTGGGGCTGGCCTCCGAGCGCCCTGGAACAGACTGAGCAAAGGGGGGGGGGGTGCTCGGGAACCCCAAGAGGAGGCCGATGAATGTAAAGGCACTCAGCAAATTAAATCATCTTTGTGCCAAGCCTCTTGCCTCACGCAGCCTTCTTGCCTGGCACCGCGAAACTGCCAAGGAGCAGAGAGCCTGCGTCTGCGCCACTAGTCCTCCCGGACCACCTCGATGGGGTGGCATGGACGTACAATGTGTCATTTTGCAATGTCAGGGAACTGCTTGGGAATCCTTCTCTTTAAACTTTTTCAACAGGTTCCTCACTACTTTTGTCAAAGATTTGGCATTTCCAATCAGTGCAAAATTATGTTTTGTAAAAAAAAAACAAAAACAGACCGCTGAGTTTGAAACCTACTATTGAATCGTTTGTATGTCTCTGCAGTTTTCAGTTTGGAGTATAAGGCAAAATATTTCCAGAGCTCCAGCCAACCCTATATACAAAACTCCCTCAGCAGTGAAACACACACAAAAGCGCCACAAAATGATTTTGTGATGGAGGGTCAGGATTTCCAGGAAAGTCAGTTTCTCCATGGGAAGCCTTGTGAAATACTGCCTTATGGAAGCAGACTTTACACTTACAAGTCTTATGGGACACATAATGGCCAGAGGATGAAGAAATGAACCTCACCCCAGCTTCCTTGAACATCTTCTGAAGCACATGCCTGCCTCCTTTCAGGCTCAACAGACGCATATCCCTTCACCATCTGTATTCACAGTGGACTGATTCCTTCTTTACATTTTGGCGTATAATGGTTCACGTTCACACAGCTCATGTACAAATAACTGCATATATTGTCTCTTGGGAATGGCCACATAGGCGTATATTTTATCCAACATACATTATGGGAAACTAAATAAAAGCCCATGTCCTCTTTTTGGCAGGTTTATGGAGAAGGAAACATTACTATCCTGAAATTACAGTCTACGCCAGAGGTGTCAAACTTGCTTCATTTAGCAGGCTGAATAGCATTCATGGCACCTGCTGAGGGCTGTAAGTGATGTCATTAAGCAGGAAGTGATGTCAGGAAGCAGGTGACGGCCAGAAATAAGCACTTTATTTTCACCTAGGAATTCATTAGCTGCAAACGGTAGAAGAGAAAATGTGCAGATCTTGATCATATTTTCAAGGTATCAGAGAGCCCAGTTATCACACAGGCCACCCTTTTGTCATGGTTGCTTCTGCAGAGGCATCAATTTGCTGCTTAGCATCTGAGAGGTGCACTGCGAAGCAACGCCTTGGCGTAAGTGCAGCTGCTGAAAGGACGAGGCGCATAATAATAGGACTTTCCCATCACCTCGTCAGTATCTCCCCCTTTCATCTTTTTTGGTTTGCATCATCCCACTAGCTTTTCTTGCCTTCTGAGGCATCTTTCCATCTCTCCCTCCCAGCGCCTTGGCAGAAGCAGTACTGCTAAATGGGTGAAGCTGGGAGAGCCCAATTATCTTGTGGGCCACATAAAGGACTGTATCTGGCCACGGATCTAATCTGTGACAGAATGTCAATTTCTGATCATCTGTCCTAAACTATTTGGTAGTTTCTCAGTGCAGGATGAAGAAATACTTGATAAGCATCTAGGCCTTTTCATGAGGAACTTAGAAACCGCAGCCTTGCAAGCTGTTGCTTGTAATTCCCAAATGTGATTATGGCCACTCAGATTTGAGGGGAAGGCACGCTTTTCACTTTGTATCCATTCCTTCCATTAAACTCAACTCTGATATTGAAAAGAAGTTCCAGACAGAACTCTGATTTTTTATTTATTTATTTTGAAGAATTTATACCCCGCCTTTCCAATGCCGAAGCCAATGCCCAAGGTGGCTTACATGGACAGGCTAGTCTAAACCACCATTTTTCAATGGGTTTTTTTACAAATATACAGTATTCTGTGATTCACGGAATCCTCAGTCCCAGATGTAGCCTTCACAGTGTGGTTCTCTCCTCTGGCCATGTGACCTCGAGCTTCAGCAGGTGATTGTAAGTCTGCCTGGACAGGTCCTCAAGGTTGGACTCCGTTCTTTTGCTGGCTGGCCTTCTCACAACATTCCCGCACTGATGCTGATGCACGGCCTAAAATAATTTCAGTTACTTTCTGACCCCCTTTCTAGACATTCTCTGCTCTTTCCTGCAGCAAACAAAATATGTATAACAGAAAGGTGTGTAGATGCATTTTATACACCACTGTTTGAGATCCCTGATTGGGCCAGGTCCCAAGGCACATGTCATACATACATGCATATGTCGTCCACACTTCAGGTGTTTGTTGCATTTGCAGCAGGTGTGTCAAGTTGCTTTGATTCCGCCCCTAGGGAACTGTAAAGGCTGATCCTTAAGCATTGTAGTATATACCTACTGATGTATATATCTCTATTGGTTATACGTTTTGGCCTGTTGGTTGAGCTTTGTGATCTCAAGGCAAGGCCAAGAAGAGCTGCTCCCTGCAGTGAAAGTAGGAAACAAGATAACCCCCCCACGTTGCACTGCTATCAGCTTCAGGAGGACAGACGTCAGCTGCAAAGGCACTGATGGAAATGGGAATACTTCTGCATGGGGGAGTAAGCAAGGGAGAGAACTGGAAGAATACACAAACTCAGCACACCTCTTCTTGCTGAGCTTAGCAGGATTTTATAATGGCATAGTTAGTTTTCATGAGCACCAGTGGTATAGTCATAAATTTTGAAGTGATGGCCCACATCGTGACACGCCTGCCGCCCCCCCATAGCCTCGCTTCACTTATTACCCCCAAAACAAGTCAACTGTAAGCATCTTCTTTGAAGTTTTTTCTTCTCTTGCCACTTATTCCTGCTTGGAAACTGATTATAATTCGTTGAAAGAACTAGTTTATTTCATCCCCAGTTCTTGAAGTGTACTGTAATAGTTTTAAAAATGTATCAAATTAAAAAATGGAATAAAAGTATCCTAGATAAATATAAAAGAAGTTCCAGCCTCTGCACACTTTCTCAGAAGTCCCACTATATTCAGCAGAACGTACTTCTAAGTAAGTTTGCACAGGAGTGTTGCTTTAGTTTAATGTAACATGAACTGTACACAGTGTCTCATTGGGAAAGGCAACAACTTAGGGCCCAATCCAGAAGGCCCTTATCACCGGCAGAGCACGTGTACCGCTGGCAAAAATGTAGTGAGTGTGCCGGAAAGCATGTCTACGTTCACACTGGGGCCATTCAGTGCCAGGTCCCAATGCGAGTGGCCGGCCAACTGGCTGGCCGGAGTTCCAGCAGCACTGACCACTGGTGAGCCCTTTTTGGGTGGGGCTTGGTGGAGCGGAGGGTGGAGGAACCGGGTGGGGGAGGGGAGGAGATGGCCCTGAGGGAGTGGAATCTGGCGGTGGAATGGATCGTATCCCCAGTGGTGGCTTGGATAGACTGGCAAAATAGCCTGTGATGAGCCGAGGAGTCCCACTGTGAGCAATGGGGCTTTCTTCAGGGGAAGTGACAACCTTCTCCAGAGGAGCCTCCAGCGGCTGCCTGGTTTACACGGGATGCAGCAGTTGCCATTTTGGTATCGCTGCTCCCATGGGAGCTGGGTTGGGCTCCGAGTTCAGGGTTGGGCTCTGACAGTGACATTAATGTATGTTCCTTTCTCAGTTTACCTCCTTTTGCTCCTTTTCAGGTAAATGCTTTGGGGGAAAAAGGGTCAAAGACAGCACCTGAGCACTCCTGACGATGACATCACCTCTTCTGCTGCAGGTGAAGTCCCAGAGCTCCACTCAGATCCCCCCCCCCGTTTCTCCTTGACTCCCCCCTGATGTGTCTTCATGAGCAGCCACATGCATCAGAACCATAATGGGAGACAGGCTCTCCTGTGAGCACAGGAAGCAAGTGCTTCACTGATTCCTTGCAAACCAGTTTTCATGTATGTCGTGACTGGAAAAGAAATGTTGAACGTTCCCTTCCCAGTAAGTGCTTCATGAGGCTCGATGGGCTGCACTGCAATGCTCTCCTCTTTGTGATGTTGACTGATGTGTATGCAATCAGCCAAAAAAACATCCCCCCTCTGTTCTTGCACACAGCCTTCCCCAATATTTTAAATCACAATTTAGGCCTGTTTCGCCTTATCAGTTTCCAATTTTGTTTGTAGTCCCAAGCTGAAACATATCGCCATTATACAGCAATGCTATGGCATTTCAGAACCTTCCCCCACTCCTTTTTTTCTTTAAATAGTTTTAGGCTGTACCACTCCCATTATCCTGCACAGCAGAATAAACTATGCATATGGGAATGTATTTGCATGCATTCTCATTTCTTTGATTTCCTAATTTATTCCAATAAAAATCTGTTTGCAGAGATATGAATGGAATTCATTGTCACTGGCTTGCTTTACAAGAAGAACCAGTTCTGCTACTAGATGAAAGAAGGCTGTAAATAGCATGATCACACTGATACTATGAATTGCATCAGTGGAATAAAGTGTGTCAATAACATGATTACTTTTCTTTTTTCTAAAAAAAAAGCAAAGAAAGCACACCGTGGCTTATAATACTGCTATCAGAATGAATCAGCACAGATGTGTGCATCTTCTGGATATAACAGTTGAGTTGCTCCAGTGGCACCACCCAAGATGAAGCTGCTAGCTGGAGTGCCTGGTGTATGTGTGTAAATTGCCGCTGACATTTGCTGACACCTTTCTTGCTCTGCAGTCCAGAGACTCGGCCCTGTTTTAGGAGTGAAGTGTTTCATTCATGTCTCAGGCCACCCACCTCACTAGCAGATCAATGCTGAATTTTTTAGTGATAGATTTAGAGCTATTGAAGGGAGGTGGGATTAGTAGGTCTGGACCTTTTGGTCACTTATCTCTTCCTAGGAACAATGCTTTGAGTCCTTGGTGCTGCCCTAATCATCATCTTCTCTGCTGTAGTATCTTTGCTATTCAGCCTCTGCAAGAGCCCCAATTTCTCCACTAAAGAATCATGTTCTGGGCTTCTTTTAGACACAGAGAGAACCAACCGTTCCTACTCTGTGAAGAAGCAATCCTTTTCTTGAATGTCTCTTTTGTTTCCCTGGAGTAATTTGTATCAGAGGAGCAGTGGTGTTCCTAGAGGGGGGGGCGGAGCTCTAAGTTTTGCAAGGAGCCTTACCCTGTCATGTAAATCCCTCCTTTCCCTTGCCGCTTTAGCCAGCAAGCAATGCCAAGAAGTTGCTTTTCCCCATGAGGATCGGCTAAAACGACATGGGAAAGGAGCAATTTCCACGGCAAGGTAAGGCTCAGTGCAAAACCTAGAGCTCGGCCCTCGGTAGGGATGCCACTGCAGAGGAGGGCTAGCTTCAGTCTTGCATGCATGGTATACTAATGTTATTACTGGCAGTCTACCAGTATCTTTTACATTTATAAAGTAAAAATGGTACACTCATAGCCCAATCTTGTATTCAAGATATGGCACCATATCTTCACATACACCGGTGCACTGACGGCTCCACCACTGCAGAAGATGGGTGCGCTACAGATGCTGGTGCAAGACCTTATTTCTCCCGGAGATTTCAGATAACCCAGGATCTGCTCCTGCCCCTACTTCAATATCCTCTTGAGTGTAAAACCCAATCTCTGAAATTACACTGTAAGTGCAGACAGCTGGCTCAAGATAAATTATTGGAAGGATGTCCAGTTGGCCTGTGGAATTCATTGCTGCAGGTTGGAGCAGCCACAATGACCACCAGCAGCATCTATGAATCAGGGAGCGGACATTTGCTATAATCATCCTTCCAGCCCCTTCATCCATCAGCTCTCCTGCTGGGAAGAGCCAGCAGGCATATGGTGCCCTGGCCGCTTAGGTTAGGAGTTGCTCTAGGGATGAAAGCATCTGGTTGACTATGCAATGCTAAATAGTGCTCTTGGCTCAGGGCTATTTCTCTTCTGGTCTTCTTGGAAACTTTAAAGAACAGTTGGTTGAACAATTAATAATTTTTTATGGATTAAAAGGTCTATAATTGGTCAATAGTACCAACTGAGTGTAAAGTTGGATATGAAAGGGTCAAGCTTTGCTAGTAGAAGGAAAAGAGAAGAAGCTGAAGAGGAAATGACTGGCAGTGAGAGTCGCTGCCTGTCCTATCCCCGCTCCACTCTTCCCTGCCCCAGAATGCCCTCCTGTCTCACCCAGAATGGCTGCATCTCTGGCAAGTAGGGCTCCTTCTGGGTGCCATGGCTGCTGGTGACATGGCACTGCCTCAGTGCCAGCAGTAAGGACTGACCACCGGCATTGGATGCGCTTTACGGCACCTTGTGCGACATTTGCCCAGGTTGTATGAGCGTTCTGCCTGCAGCAAGGCCCATTGGATTGGGCCCTTACAGAGTTGTTAGGATATGGGACAGGATATGTTAGGAGTAGGTTTGATCTTCTGTCTTTCTCTTCTGGTTTTGGTGTTGTATTTTTACATAGCAGTATTCATTTTATTGTTATTAATGCTTGCATTGAGTTTTAAATTTTGTTAAATATTTTGGCAATTCTGTCAGGCGCCTTGAGCCTTGGTAAGGCTGTGTATATATTAAATACATATCGGCAAACTCTGAAACTGCAGTGCACTGTGAACTTCTGAAACGTTACCTCATTCTTCTTCCTGTGGAATTAGAGATGGGTGGACTCACCCAATTTGGGCTGGTAATTGAGCCATGTATGGCAGATGAATTCTCCAGTTGTTTGTAAGCAATCTAGTTTGTAATTCCAGAGTCTGCTTCTTGTCTGGAATGCTGGTGCTTGGGGTGGGTGATAGTGGATGGTGTTTTGTGGCTGATGTTTTGAGTTGTGTATTGGGAGGTTTAAGATGGTCTTGCACAAGCACTGTATACGGAGATGGCATGTTTTTTCAATGTAACATTCAGATCCACTGGAATCTGTACTCTGCACATTGTAGAATTTAATACCACATCTATAGAAACCAGCTGTCTGGGATTATCATGGCCCCCTCCATGAACCAAAATCTGTTTTGCCTCTTGATGATTAGATTTGTTTTCTCCTTTGCGGCTTGTAAATGGAAATTCTTTTTAAGACACTGAGGGCCCAGTCCTATCCAACTTTCCAGGGCCAATGCGGCTGTGCCAATGGGACATGTGCTGCATCCTGTGCTGAGAGGACAGTCACAGGGGATTCCTTAAGGTAAGGGAATGCTTATTCCCAGGGCTGCATTGCTGCAGCATCAGTGCCGGAAAGTTGGACAGGATTGGGCCCTGAGAGTCAAATCCTGTGCTCCACCAATGGTAACAGTGCAGCTGTGCCAAGAAGGCACTTACTGCATTTAATTCAGTGGGGAGGGTGTGATCAGGAGGCCTGGAAGGATTCATTTACTATGTAGCTGGCATAAGCCTGTGGAATGGAAAGGGGAAAGGCAAGTGGAAAAAGAGAGGATGTATGCTGGTACCACAGGCTGGAGCCTCTAGGACAGCGATGGCGAACCTTTTGGGCTCAGTGTGTCAAAACGTAGGAAAATGCTTAACTTGACTCTGCTGGTAAATCAACCCCCCCTCCCAAACGAAAGAGAAACAATTCTTTATATTCGTTTATTTAAACAAAAAAGTACAGTCTAATCATGTATGGTGCTGTGTATTATATAAAGAAATGAAATAATTACAAAAATGAAAAATGAGTAAAACAAACTCAGTTTTTGTCAGGCATTGGTGAATGTTGGTGTGTCACCCCAAACTTTGTGGTGTGTCAGCTTTGACACGCATGTCATAGGTTCATCATCACTGCTCTAGGAGCTACTGCTGCACATACTATGCTTCTGCTAATTTGTGGCACAACCTAGAAGTGCACAATGGTGGCTTGGCTTTTGTGCCACCAGAAAGAGCCACACAAGTTCTGGAACACAAGTTCTGGCAGTGCGAGGCCAAGATAGGACTGGTCCACAAATTAACAAATATGAAACGGTGATAAAATGTAGATGATTCCTCATCTTGGTTTTGAAGGATGGGATTAAATTTTTGAAACTCACATTCTGTTCTAAAGATGCATGGAACTAGGTAAGGTGTAAATATAAAAGCACTGCTTACCATGGGGCCTTCCTAGAGTTTTGATGTTTGTCTTCTCTCACTGAAAGCTGCATACTTTTGCAATTCTTATGCTACAGCACTCTTACTGTGGCCCTTCAAGAAACCCAAACTCTCTAATATTTTACTTGTACTGTTTTCCCATCTAAATATTCTTCTACTCCAATTGCTGTGAGACACAATGGGAATAACAGGGGTATGTGTGAGTGTGTGCAGAGTAGACGAAAGCAGAAGTTCCCAACATTTCATGCAAAAAAAACCGGAGGTGCACGTCAACCCCCAAATGAGGTGATTTTGAGCATCAGGGAGGCCTGCAGAGGGAGCTGTGGGCCTGTCCCTAAGGCAAGCATGACACCCCCCCACCCCGATAAGGGGAAAAGACCCTGCCCCTGCCAATACTTGTTGTCCCAAAGTCCAAGTAGGACTTTGGGAACTGCTGGACTAGACCCTATTTGAAGGTGATCTGGGCCAGCACCTCACAGCAAGTCCTTAATTACCAGATACTCCTGAACAAGGAAGACACCATTTTTCTTAGTATGGGAGGATCATATATGATCCTCTTCTTCTTGGTCTTTGAGAAAAGGCAGAGAGAGGTTTGGAAGCAGAGCTGAGCAATGTGACAACCAGCATTGTGATCCCATTTGTGAATGCTGCCCATTTTTTCTTTTCATTTGCAACAAATGAAACTCATTGACCTGTTTGTTTTTCATTAGGCCCCTCAGACAAAGGAGAGAGGAGGGTGGGACTGGGTAGCAGGGGAGGGGGGGGGACTGCAGCTTGACCTGGCTAAGCTACTAGGGACTAGGACTTCTGAAAAGTAAATTGAAAGAAGGAAAAAACACCCAGATAATTAGGCCTTAATGATTTCAAGTCTTGTGAAGAAGTGAGAATAGGGCATCAATTGTACCAGCCCTCTTTACAACAGATACTGAGACCAACTCACTGGACAGTCTCTTTACAGATGAGCACTTTGTAGTGATAACCATTCCCTTTCGTGTGAGATAATCTGGGCCACTGTTAGCAAAGAGTTCTCTATACTCTCAGTGCCCCTGGTTGCTCTATATGTGTGGCACTAACCTCTGGCACAATACAGGGTGGAGAAATTTATTATTTCATACTTATATTTACTCCAGATCTATTTTTCTCACTAGAAAGACAAAAAAAGAAATCATTTTACAGCCCAATCCTACCCCCCATTTTATGTTATGCATCTGTGCTGATGGAGTATATGCAGCATGATATTGGGAGAGCAACAAGACAGCATGGGAAGGTAGGAATATTTTTTACTTACCACTCTGTAGGCTGCCTGGCCTATAGGCCATCAATAGGTCTCCTTGTATCTATTTTGAGCTGGGAAAATGGAGAAAGGATCTGATGGGCACTGCTGCTCCTGAGACCCACCGCAGCCCTCCTCACCTCAGCCCTCCCGTGAACCTGCCCTGAACCACCCATGAACCACCCTGCTGGCACCTTGCCCTGCTCCAACACAGGCTGGGTCTGCCTCTGGTGGGTGCACATGGCTGCTGGTTGCTTACACACAATATTTATGATGCCATAAGAGGACTTATGGAAGCAGTTTGGAAGCGTTACTGATGAGAGCCCTCTATAGCAGTGGTTCTCAAACCCTTTAGCACTGGGACTCACTCTTTACCCACCAGAAGTGATGCAATAGCCAGAAGTGCTGTCATTATGAGGCCAGAACTTGCTGCTTTCCTGAGAATGCAACAATAAGTTGGGTTATTTCTCAACCCATAGCCCATAGCAAAGTGAATCCAAAAAAAGGCCTCTTTACACCTTTGACATGAGCAAAACAACCACATAGTCCTCCCCCTTTCCAGCATCCCATCTGTCCATATTTTCAATATGGCTGCTCTTGATGCTTCACAACCCACCTGAAATTGACTCGCAACCCACTGGTGAGTCCTGACCCACAGTTTGGGAACTGCTGCTCTATAGGATTGGGCCACCCATCTATTTTGCCCAGTATTTTAGAGTACAGAGGCATTTGCAACAACCACTGGCCAATTATATGTTTGGATGCCTGTTTTTATAAACAGCAATTGTAGGAGTGGAGTGGGGATGTACAATCCTTAAGGTGCTCTTTGGCTTTCAGTGATGCATGATCTTCTCAGATAACCCAGTCCAAAAGAAGAATGTACAAAGGGAATCTGGCATTGAGGTGCAACATTTTCCTCTCCTTGTGGGAGCTTGCTCTGTATTTTCAAATTACCATAAATAATGTATAATATGGAAAATGATTCTAAAGCAGAAGCAATCTGTAGAGTTCTACTTCCATATTTAGATCTGGAAGATCATTGAGGCTGCAATTCTATGCATACTTTCCTGGAAGGAAGCCCAATTGAACACTTCTGAGTGTTCAATTCTGAGTAGATATGCATAGAATTGTGCTGTGAGAGGTATAGGTTAGGGGGTATTTCTAAAGACTATGAAGATATTCCACAGAACCAGAGTTTTTTTGTCCTTTCTTTATCTTAGCTGGAGACATGGTGTTTTCCTCTTCCTTCACAGGGGTGATGTCAAATTGTTCTAATAAGGCTACACAAAAAACAGCCATGACCACTGTCAGCAACAGGACTGATTGTATTACAGACCAATGCACAGAGAATTGTGATCTCCTGACACAACCTTCCCAAGCAGAAGGCCACTCTGTCTGCAGTGAAAAGAGCTGAGGTGATCCCTTTTAGGTCAGTGTCTGAGGAATATGTAGCAATACCTGAAGATAGTATTTGCAATTCAGTGTTTATATTGCTGGGGGCTGCCCATGCCCTTGGCAGAGGTTGCATTGCTGTTTAATTTCTTCGGAAGAACTGTCTATGGAAAGCTCACCCAATTACTAAATGAGATACTCCCTCGGAATGCCAGGAGAGAATTTACAAGCTCCCCATATCCCTTCCTGCCTGGGGGATGCTGAATCCAATTAAAAGAACAGAGGGAGTATGAAATCCAGCCTCTATCTCCAAAATATGCCTGGAATCAGATACTGAGGGATAGTGACCAGACAAAAGCCACTAGAGTCTGACTGGTGAAGCAGTCACTAGGTAGATTTGAAGATGCTTTTCCCCACCTACGTTTTGGTTTGAGATTGGTTTGAATTGGCTTTATGAATGATAGTAAGTGGAAGGAATTATGATCAATGATCAGGCAAATAAATGTATTACTAGAACACAAATGATAAAGTGGAAATTGGGATATACTGTCCATTTCAATCAATTGTGACATTTGTTCAGACACTGAGGGCACAATCCTAACTTGTGCTGGAATGGCAAGGCTGGCCAGCACAAGTTAGGAGCTGGCTGGAGCCTCCCTGGGGCAAAGGCACATTTGTGCCCTTACTCTGGGGTAGGCACCAGCCATGCCTATGGGTTCCTTGGATCTGAACTGCTGTTTAGGTTTGCATGGCCTGGGGATGGGAGCTTACATGCGGCATAACAGCTGCATCCCACCTCCACCCACCCCCAGGCCGGCATGACCAGATGTAATATAGGTCACATCTAGAGATCACTGAGGGAAGAAAATTCTCTGAGTTGAAGGCTTGGTCTTTATGTAGACATTTGATCAGTGTTTGTGTGAAAGAAAGAGGAGAGGAACTTGTATTGCAAAATGAGCATTCTGACCCAAGCAGCTTCTGTATTTGCATTACAAACCATTAATGAAAGAGCCGCTTTAAGAATTATGTGCAAAGTCTCTAGTTATCTTTTTGCAACTGCATGACATTTGCAGTTCATAATCATATGGCACTCAACCAATACTTTCCAGTCTCTTTTCTCTGTAGTTGTTTCCATCCAATAAACTTCCAGTCAATGACAATAACAATCATTGGTGTTCCCAAATGTGTAATCTTATACTTGGTACTATTGGATTTCATTCAATTTCTATTACATCAATTTATGAGATCATTCTATTCCGTCTGCTTAATTTCCTGACCTTTCTCTGCATTAACAATACCTCCTAGCTTCATGTTATCTACAGATGTCATTAACTTACTCCCCCTCCCCCCCAAATAATTTATAAAAATATTAAATAACATGGACCTTAAAACTGACTCCTATGGATCCATCTTAAGCAGAATATTTAACTTTTAGGAAAGCTCTTTTTTTCCTTTCCCTTTATGTTTTATACATTTTACAATATATGTGATAATATACTCATCTTTTCCAGTTTAAGAAATATAGTACTGTTTTATATGCCTATGAACGTGTTTGAGATTTCAGTTTGAGTTTACTCAAGTATTACTATCCAACTATGTAACTGTTCAGGTGTTTCAAAGAAGATCAGAAACCATCTCCCATTATGTACATAGTGCAAGAAAGAGGACCAGACATGCTGTCATGATATAGTACCAAGAAAAGAAGCAGAAAGTAGAAAGTATGGCAGGGCTGAAAAAGAACACAGTTTGATGGAGGATATTATGCAGAAGAAGTTAATGAGCTCTTCAGGCATGTGTCACCCTCAAGTCACCAGAAACATTGCAAAATCTTATTTATTGAAATGTCATTTATCACTCATCTTCAACTCTGGTTCCCAGGTTGTTAATGAAACTGTGACAGGGTTTTTATGGTTCATGGCTTAAAGGCAAATTTGATAATGTGTTTTGAACAGGATCAAGAATCTAGAACATGGTTGAAAATCAATGGGGGCGGGAATTAGTTCCATAAGTGTTCAGGCCACATAATCTCAAGATCATTGATTGGAGTTCAAATTAAATTGCAGTTACTTCCCACCTCCTCCTTGTGTGGCCAGGGGAAGCACAGTATCGCCAAACATCTTTGCATTTATTGCTAAGCAGGTTCTGACATTCCTTTGCAAGCATTTAGCCATGCTCTCACACACCAAATTAGATCACAGAAGAACTGTGCTTTTTGAACACATGTCCCCATTCAGCGAGTTATCAGGCTTCCCCTTTAGTGGCATGTTGGTGTGAGAGAAGGTACGTGCACACAGTAATTGAAGAGATCAAGGCTGGGTGCACTCAACAGACCGACAAAGCCAATTACCTTCCAGGAATTCCTATTTTTCAAACTCACACAGTGATTACAAAATCGTTGCCATTTAAAAATTAGCCAAGGGAGGGACTTGCCGTTGGAATTCAACATGAGGTTCCCAGGCCATTCTGATACAAAGAGCATCCACAAAACACACTATAAACCCACCCTAGTATATGACATAACACCCTCACTCACACCACACCCTCCTGAAAAGAGCTAACAATATTATTGAGCAGGCTTTGTGAGGCGTAATAAGAGCATTCATCTGATACTCCAAGCATTCTTTCATAATAGTTTTTATCAAAATGCATTACTTGATAAATACACCCTTGATTCCTACCAGCAGCTTAAACTTAGAAAAAATATGAGCTACAGTAGAAGGAAATATTCTTGTAAGGATTGCAAAAAAAAATCACAGTAAAAATCAGGGAGTCTATCAAGCTTGCCAAAAATTATGCTTTCAGGCTTAATAATGGGCATCTCAGCACGATGCTGATGTCTATCAACAAGGATATGTTCAGACGAAAGATCAAAGTTTCAGATTTCCAAGAATTATTAATGCCTGATCCCCACTGCACCAAGCCTCAGTCATAGCCCTAACTAACATACATTTACACACAAATTGGTGAAACATTCAGCACTGAATCCATCTGGTTTTATAGCAGGGAGGTTTTGTCTTTCAAAGTCAACAGTAAAGTCGTAAAGCATGACAGTAACCGTCTCCTCATGAAAAGAAGTTGCCAGCTACCTGGTCATACAACAACAAAAGCTGAACAGTCAAGGGATGAAGCAAAAAAAAGAAAAAGATATACACTTATTTAAAATGTTTATATTCTGCTTTTCTTGCAGAAAATTTAAAATGCCCAACAACAAAAAACTAATAGCAATAACCATCTGTTGTCACCCCTCTCCAAGGGTCTCCTTCCAAGGAAGGATATTACATGAAAGAGGATTTGACTGGGGGCAGTCTGGATATCTGGCTGAGGAAGCTCGCCCCTTAAATCAGGCATAGGAAGACTCATGTATTGATATACAGTCTTCTTTATTGGGCTTTTTTTGGTACAAAGTACAGCAGTACCAATTCTCTCCTGCTGAGTCCTTCAGCCTAACCCTGCCCATGAGCCCCTGGCTCCTTCTCCCTGGTGGGCTTACCTACCCTCTTGGGGCCACACTCTCCCAGAAAGGGTCAAGCCATGGCTGCGCCTGTTCAGCGTTGGCCAGGCAGTGTTCCTTCCTCTCTTGCCCCCTCCTTCTCCAAGCTCCCCTCCCGCTTCCTTTCTTGCCTTTTCTCTATCTGCACAGTACCCCTTGATGGCTTACCTCTCCCTGTCCTGTCCCCTTTTCCTCTGCTTATCCTCTCAGTCCAGTCTTTCGTCTTCTATCTTAGCCACTCACTTCTCCTGTCCTTGAGTCTTCCCCTCTTTTCTAGCCTCTTCTCTCTTGCTGCGTTGTTATCCAGTCCCTTTCCATATCCTTTGCTGCTCACTACACCCTTCCCTCTCCATCCGGATGTACCTTCTGTGCTGCTCCATCTGTTTCCTGTCCTTTCCACCCACCAGACCTCTTGCGGCTTTGCTCTCACCCTCCGTTCTTCCCCCTTCATGTACCTTTATTCCTCTGTACCTACTTCTGCTATCCCTGAATTTGCCTCTCCTGCCAGCTCTCTTGCTTTCCTCTTGTACCCCCTTTTCTCCCTCTACCTTTGAAACCAGCCGGAAGACATGATGTCATTGTCTCACAGCTGATCTTGCGAGACTAGACCATCTGCATTAGCCCAAGCAGACTATTTCAGCAGACACTCAAAGGGCACCAATAATCAACAAAACAGGAAGAGGAATAATGAGCAAACAAAACATAAAGCGGGGACAATGGAAACTACAGGCCGGTCAGCCCAATGTCTGTTCCGGGTAAGATGGTGGAAAGCCTCAAAGATAAAATCCTAAAACACATAGAGGAACAAGTACTGCTGAAGGACAGTCAGCATGGGTTCTGTAAGGGTAAGTCTTGCCTCACGAACTTTTTGGAATTCTTTGAAAAGGTCAACAGGCATGTGGATGTGGGTGAACCTGTGGATATCATATACCTGGATTTTCAGAAGGCGTTTGACACAGTCCCCCACCAAAGGCTGCTGAAGAAACTTCACAGTCAGGGAATAAGAGGGCAGGTCCTCTTATGGATTCAGAATTGGTTGAGGGCCAGGAAACAGAGAGTGGGGGGTCAATGGGCAATTTTCACAATGAAGAGAGGTGAAAAGCGGAGTGCCCCAGGGATCTGTCTTGGGGCCGGTGCTTTTCAACTTGTTCATAAATAACCTGGAGACAGGGATAAGCAGCGAGGTGGCCAAGTTTGCGGATGACACAAAACTTTTCCGGGTGATGAAGACCAGAGGGGATTGTGAAGAGCTCCAGAAGGATCTCTCCAAGTTGGGGGAATGGGCAGCCAAATGGCAGATGCGTTTCAACGTAGACAAGTGTAAAGTGATGCACATTGGGGCAAAAAACCAAAACTTCACCTATAGGCTTATGGGTTCTGAGCTGTCTGTGACAGCTCAAGAGAGAGATTTTGGGTTGCTGGTGGACAATTCAATGAAGGTATCGACCCAGTGTGCGGCAGCAGTTAAGAAGGCCAATTCCATGCTTGGGGTAATTAAAAAAGGGGTTGAGAATAAAACAGCCAATATTATCATGCCATTGTACAAATCAATGGTAAGGCTACACATGGAATATTGTGTACAGTTCTGGTCGCTGCCCCTCAAAAAGGACATAGTGGAGTTGGAAAAGGTGCAGAAGAGAGCGCCGAAAATGATTACGGGGCTGGGGCACCTCCCTTATGAAGAGAGACTGCAGCATTTGGGGCTCTTCAGCCTAGAAAAAAGGCACCTGAGAGGGGACTTGATTGAGACATACAAAATTATGCGTGGAAGGGACAGAGTCGATAGATAAGAGGGATGTTCTTTTCCCTCTCTCAAAACACCGGAACCAGAGGGCATCCGCTAAAACTGAGGGTTGGGAGAGTTAAAACAGATAAAAGGAAGTACTTTTTTACCCAGCAGGTAGTTAATCTGTGGAACACTTTGCCACAGGAGGTGGTGATGGCATCTGGTCTAGATGCCTTTAAGAGGGGATTGGATGCATTTCTGGGAGAAAAGTCCATCGTGGGCTATAGGCAATGATGGGTTGTAACCTCCTTACATTAGTAGTAGGCTACTTCAGAGTACTGGGTGCAAGGGAATGGCAACAGGATGCAAGCACCTTGTTGTCTCATGCCTCCCTGGGGCACCTGGTGGGGCCGCTGTGAGATACAGGAAGCTGGACTAGATGGGCCTTGGCCTGATCCAGCAGGGCTCTTCTTATGTTCTTACAAAGAGACAAGGAATCACCCAATATTAAAGCCATATTGTTGCCTTATATCTGAAGGCATTTTATTTGGGGTTTGAGCTGATTGGCCTCCTTTCACAGAGTTGGAATCACTACCGAAAAGACCCTGCATCTATTAGCAAGCCACCAAAGTTCAGTTGGAAGAAGCACATTCAGATGTTGACAAGAGCACACAAGGGTGGGAGAACGTGGTTATTAAGAAACCCAAGTTCCATGCCATTTACATGCTTTATGTGCTTTAAACATAAGTGCTAGCACTTTGGCTTGTGCCTGGAAAGGAACACCTGACCAGTGTAGATGGAATAATATTGGCATGATGATATGCTTGAGTTGCCGAGTCCTTACCAGCAACCTAATGATAGCTTGGTGCACCAGTTACACCATAGGAGCCCTTCCAGGAAAAAAACAGTGCAACTCTAGTAAATAATATCTCGATAAAGCTGCAGAGGCTAACAGCTAACAGCACAATATTATTTGCATATGAGTGACAAGTGTCCAAGTGGCTGTTGCATTATGTCTTGGGGCCAGTGATAGGTTGCTGGCTGCCCTGGGGCAAAGGCTACACTGCCCCAATGAATATTGAAACCGGGTTCAGGGGATCAGCCCTCAACTAGTGCCTCTAGCACCACCTCGACTGGAATTTTCTCAATGAGTTTATGAATTAGTTCAATCCCTGTGATCTACAGAAAGCTGAGACAGAGACTCTGCAGATTCTCCAGCAGTCTGTAGATACAGACTGCTGACCTCTTTTCACCCCTCAAGTCCCCATCATGAAGAAAGAAACACAGTCCCATGATACTAGGCTTCTCCCATAGATTGTTATTAGGTGTGTGTTTTTTGTGATTTTTTTCTCCAAAATGTCTTGCTTAAAATAGCAAATTGTGGTGTTATATGTTTTTATTCTACATTCTCATTCCAAGTTCTCATTTTTATTAATTTTAAATGCTTTAAAAGTGTACTAGGTAGATGATATAGGTGACATAGGGTCAACAGTTGCAGCCACAGGATTATTTATAACTGGAAAAGTAATCCATTTTAATTTCTGGAAAATATCTTAAGCACCAAAATATGGTGTTTTGTGTTTTTAGTCAAATATTTTAACTCCCCAAAGATGATGTTTTGTGTTTTTGTGTGGTGTTTAACAACAACAACAAGGACAAAAACAAAAACAAACAAACAAAAAACTACCCTAATTATTATCCACTATCAAAGTGAGCAAATTATTCAATTGGTCTTTAGGAATGTTACAAGGTTGCTCTCTAGCTCCCTCTATGGATTGTATCTCATTGGTCTTGGAAATGGGCTGGCAGTTTGATGAAAGTACAGTATAAATCTTAATCTTATTTTAATATTGTTTTTAAATTACTGTTTTCAATTGTTAAATTGTATTTTATTGCTGTAAGCCGCCTTGGGTGCCCATGGGGCAGAAAGGTGGGGGGGGGGGAAATTAAATAAATAATAATAATAGCAATTTCTGATGATGTATTAAAGATACAGCATTTGCTCATCTCGTAATTCTTCAGTTTGAAGGTATGTGTAAAAATAACATGAGTATTACAATACAAGCAGTGATCTCCAAGAGAAAATGCATGACTGGTAAAAGATTTAGAATTTTTTGGACAGATCTATTTACATTGTAGGGACGTGGTGGCGCTGCGGGTTAAACCACAGCTGCTGGGCTTTCTGACCGGAAGGTTGGGAGTTCGAGATCATGCAATGGAGTGAGCTCCTGCTGCTTGTCCCAGCTCCTGCCAACCTAGCAGTTCAAAAGCACCTAAAAATACGAGTAGATAAATAGGTACCACTTTGGTGGGAAGGTAACAATGTTCCGTGCACTATGGCGTATAGTCATGCCGGCCACATGACCACGGAAGCTTGTCCTTGGACAAACGCAGGCTCTACATGCTTAGAAACAGAGATGAGCACCACCCCCCACAGTCGGTCACAACTAGACCATTCGGTTGTGGGGAAACCTTTACCTTTTACCTTATTTACATTGTAAGGCTTAGAACATTTATATTATATCTCTGGACATGAGGATAACAGTAATGCAATCAATCATTAGAAAGCACCAGTGGTGGGATTCAGGGGGTTCACCCAGATGTTGCAGTTTCACATCTCACAGTCCAGAACTGGCTGAAACTGGCAT
>JAJKFI010000018.1:20891987-20929373 GCA_029204185.1 Lerista edwardsae
TGTGGCAGAGAAAGTTATACAAGACCGAGGGAGGAATAGTTAGTGCAGAGAATGAAGGAGTAGTGTCTGGGCATGGAGGAGTTTGATCATTTAGATATGGAAGCTGAAGATGCAACAACAGATGCTTGGCCAGTGGCTTCATTTTAGGGGCCTTCAAGCAATGCACTCATTCTTAGCTCCTGAGGATGATTCTGTATACTTACATCATATTCTAAGAAGAAGGAGGGGGACTCTTACTCATAAAAACGCAACAGGAACATTGGGCTCAAGGGAAGGCTACTGGAAGGGTGTGTTTCTTCAGGATTTCATGATTATGTAATTGAACAGATGCAGACCTTTTTTTCTGAGTAAAATGTGAAACAAGTTCGCATTTCATGGCACAAGCAGGTGTCTTCTTTGAGAGCACTAAACAGCTTTCTCTGGTTTCTAGAGAGGCACTGGTTTTGCCAAACGTTTAGCGTACAACTCAAACAAGCTTTCCTTCACTGCTCTGCAACTGCCCAGCTCTCCCTTCCAGCTCACCAATCTTGTTCCCACATGAGGAGAGAACTGGGCCAGAAGCAGCTCCCTTCTTCCTCCAGTGCTGCTCTAGCACTACTGGAGGAAGAAGGGGAAAACAAAAAGCCTGCACTGCCACTGCCTTGGCCATCCAGCTGCTTGGCAAAACAACCAGGTAGGCAGGGGCAGGTAGAACACAGCAACCTCCCTGGCCTGCATCTCTGGGGCATCCACTCTTCCCCCAGTCTTACTGCATGGAGGAAGGCGGCTGCACCAAAGCTACAGGTAAGGGGATGGAGTTGGGGGGGCAGGGTTACCAAGTGTCGTCTCTCCCTGCTTACCTGGCCAAACAGCTGAATGACTGAGAGCGCACTCCTAAACTGGAGTTAGGCTGGCATACACTAAGTCAGCAAAGTTTGGCCAACACAAGGGCCACCATAGAGCATGTTTGGACTACTCTTGGAGTCAGGGAGGATGGCTCACATCTGTGTGCTGGCCTCTCTGACTCCGAGAGTGGTCCAAACATACTTTACTTTACATTTTATATATTGGATCCATTTTACTATAGCATTCAAAAGCATTAACCTGCATAAACCCAGCACTCCTGATTGGCAAGAAGGTGCTCCCATCTCCCAATGAAGCTTCAGCTGAGGCAGAAGAATAAGAGGCAATTTGGATAAAGCTACACAGGAAGCTGGCAACATGGTGCATCCTTGCCAGTGGTCCAACAAACATGGTTAAACATCTAGAGGCTTGGGATATGCAAACAAACTTCATTCCTGCCTGGAGACAGTGCCAAATGGCACACACATTTCCTTTATCAGTTCACACAGACCAAAGGAGCCATGTGCTGTTATCCTAGAAGAGGTTTAGTTTTCTTACATACTTGCCTAGTACTTGAAAAGTTTTTCATTCCTTTTTTCTCTGCAGCCTCCTCCTTCCTCTGTCCTCCAATCAAACTAATAGAGATACCAGGGCTCCCCCCTCCCCCGCATAACAAGTTGACTCTTGTGTGTCTAGGATTTCATAGTTGTGTGTGTCACTTTAAACAAAAAGTGAAAAAGGATCTGCCTAATTGAGTTAGAGGCACCCCATGTCATCTATATTAACACATTACAGCCCAAGGGCTCTATGTTCTTCTCAGTGCTAAACAATAGTTGGCAAGTCAGATTTTGTGCAAAGAAAAGCCAAGTATCATGACCAGTATTAATTATCTTGATAATCAATCAATTATTAATCAGCTTGAGCAAATCTGCATGTTTTATGCTGCCATTTTACCATCTTGCATAATTTATTCTCCGTTTGCTTGGGAATTGGTAAAGTGATACAGCGCGTAGAAGCCACACCCCCAACATCTGTAAATCTAATACAGCAATTCCTCTGTCTTCTGAAATTTCACCACACATTTTCAAGCATATTTTCACAAGGCCTAGAAACTTGACTTTAAAAAGAAAGAAAGTTGAGGTTCTTGGGGAGATTAATATAAAGCCTGGCATTACATTTTTGTGTCTTTTTTTGCACTCATGAAGATTCACAATATATACCCTAACCTGTAAATACCAGTGCTGCAAAACAGCCTTCATTACGTTTTGCATAACGGAGAATAACAAAATGCAATACAACAGTAGCAGCATTCCTGCATGTCATTTGCAGAAGGGCATTCTGTCAAGCATGTATTGCATGTTGCTGTTTTCCCTTTGAGGCAATGACTCCTAAAGTAACTACCATCAACAGATTATTATTGTCCCTTTATTTAAGAGGTGCTACACAATGACATGAAGCTATTGTCACATTAGTCATCATGACATAAAGGGCGGAGAAATTAATAGCAGTGGAAGTGAAGCTCTCTACTGTCCTACCCTTCCAATGAATCTGCTTCTGAAATGGGTTGCATTTGGTCTTCCCCCACCTAAACTTGCAGCTTCCAGTAGCAGACAACAAAGAGTGACTTTGAATTGGTGCTTTTGCCCAGAAATATTGAGTGCGTCTGGAAATGTTCAGAGCTGAACTATCTATTCAAAGGCCTACAAAACAACAAGGTAGAGAAGTTCAAAGGCATTTCTATCAGAGACAGATGACCAGTTAACTAAAGAAAATATCTCACACTACTAAAACAACATTGATTCTTTTTCTTCCTCACTCAGTCCATGCTCTAAGTGACATGCTAGAAAATCACACCAAAACTGGGAACATTTGCATGCTGGTTTGACAAGCAATCCTCTGAAGTATGTAGTCAATCTGAAGGCTCCAAACTGATGTGTAAGACTCATGAGGATCCTTTTTGCATTTGGAAGGTGAGATTTGAAACGTAGGAAGCATTTACCATGCAACATGGATGGAAAACACCCCTATGTGTTTTATATTTTATAGCTTCAAACCCATGGAAATAATTAGATGGTCTTCACTCATTTCACCTATGAATGTCCATTTGGAGGTATTTTCTCAAATCTCTTGATAAAGATGATCTTTTCCATATCAAGCACCAGTTGGCAATGGCACTTAAACTGAAATCTAGACACTAGTCATGGTATTGGCCTGCAGATTTAGGGAAATGGTGGACTACATGATGCTCCAGTTTGACACAGAAAGATCTGTCAGAGGCTACTAGTTGGATAAAATGAGTGGAGGCGAATGCAAGACAGACCACTGCAGCAAATATTTTTGAGGGACTTTTTAATGTCTTTAGTGCGGAAAGGAGTCGGTCACCGGTAGTACTTCAGTTGGCTAAGAGCTCTGGTGTGGTGTGGGTTCCCTGGGAGAGTTACATGATAGCCCTTGCTAAGCGGTGCAAGCAGTGATGTCATTCAGGGGGAACGGACCAGAACGGGCGTTCCGGATCCTAACGGGCTCCGTGGCTGGTTCTGGGTTCCCGACAAGTGCCAATCAAAAGTGAGTTCCTGTTCCTAAATCATTTGAATGACACCACTGGGTGCAACTGCATGCACCAGTTATTCCTTATCCATCGATCTGGGAAATCTTGATTGCTAACAGTCAGCCCCCAAAATTGATGCTTTAGTGCTCCACGATGCAGGCCTTGTATGAGATGAATTATTTATCTACATATTTATCTGAATGATGCCAGAGGATTTCGTTTGTTTCCTATTTCTTTTCAATTGGATTTTGCTTGAATTATTTAACTTGCTGTCTTTTTTCTTACCTATGTGATGCCAAAGCTGGCTTCCTTTGCATTCAACATTTGCAACAGCTATCTTCATGGGAACAAGAGGTTGCTGGAGAGGCCAGGGACAACCACTCAGGAGAGGGAATTATTAACGATCCTTATCTTCTGGAATTTGAGTAGATGTTGGTTGGGGATCTTTCTGAACAGCGTTTACCTTTCCCCTGCTGTACTTGCCCTCCATCTCTTCTGGCATTCTGTGCTGTATGCTCTGTTCTGCTTGAGTCATCTTGGAAGTGGGAGCTCAGGGGCCAGAATGGAAAGTCAAGAGAATACAGACAGCAGTGTGTGAAGAGTTTTTTTTTAAGTTTAAGAGTTTTTTTTAAGCACAAGAGATTTTTTTGTAATTACTAATTATTTTTGTTTCTAGTTCCCTCCTGAATTTCTGTGGGGTGGGCTTCCAAAATAGTGTAGTATTTTGGAAATGGATTTAAGTTTTAATACAATTTGTGTGCTTGTGGCCAATTGCTCTTTGGGAAAAGAAAGCCCTGCAATTATCTTCACAAATATGTGTGTGTGTGT
This sequence comes from Lerista edwardsae, assembly GCA_029204185.1. NCBI lineage: Eukaryota > Metazoa > Chordata > Lepidosauria > Squamata > Scincidae > Lerista > Lerista edwardsae. Next base: position 20,896,186 of record JAJKFI010000018.1, read on the forward strand.
GTGTGTGTGTGTGTGTTTCCAAACACACGCATACAGCTTTATTTTAAAAACCTGTGGTTGGCTTTTGGCTTCTTCTTTTTTTAACCCAGAGATGTCAGGAACACATTCAGCATGCAATCCTGTTCTGAAATTTGTAAGAGCAAATCCCAAAGACTTATGCATGAAGTGCAGCAGAGCAGCCTTAAGATTGGAGTGTGTCACTTTGGAAAGCTGTTAATGTGGTACAAAAAGCAGAGGAACCTCCATTTTAAACAAATGTACTTTCTAGACAATGCAACTTTTTCATTTAATTTACAGACACAGAAAATGCAAAAACCAGAAACATAGCTGGTGAAAACATTCTTTGTTGTTCGTTCCAAAACATTCTTCAGTGAGGCTCCTTCAGCCTCTGTGGTCTTTTTTCCTTCGTTGCTTATATGTCTTTTATTGGCATCCTCTATTGGGTGATCATACAAGTGCAGCTCCTGTTACAGTGTTGCAGTGACTGGATAAACATCAGCCTGCTTGAAAGCCATTAAAGTAGTGATGGGCAACCTAGGCTAGTGCGTGGGCAACATAAGTGCCCCTCTTTTATCTCCATGTGCTGAAGTATTTTGGCATGTGCACTAACCATGACTCCATGGATACCATGGGAGAATCTGGCAATCCTGCATATTATTATTATGAATAAAATATGTATGTTCTGCTTTTCAGCAAAAAAGTGGTTCACAAAGCTGTAATTGCATAGCAAAATAAAATTGACAATGGTTCCCTGTTACTTTAAAAGATGCCTCTTTGCCTAGTTAGCAGGGATCAGCATACGGGTGAGCAGGTGAGCAACATACTGTATGTTGTGGGACACACAGAGCCCTGATGGGTGACATACAGACCTGATGTCACAGGTTGCCCACCACAGGTGCCAGAGACGCCAATCTTGCTATAGGAGCAGAGTCGCATCCCAATCCTGAGCTGTCCGACTCCTATAGGAACAGCAGTAGCAAAATGGCTACTGCCACATCCTGTGGGATCTGTGGCAGTCTCCGGGGTCTACATGGGGGGTGTTTGTCCCTTTCCCCTGGCCCCTGCAATGGGGAACTTTTGCTGGCGGAGGCTTGAGCAGCCCCATGTTGGGCTTCCCGGCCTGAAATGGGGCCTGGGATCTGGTGGTGGAAGCTATCAAGTCCCATCCCCTACGCTGGCCCGATCCTCCCATCTCCCCACCCAGTTCTGCCCTTTTCCCACCTTTCCCCTGCCTCAAAAACATTTACTGGTCGCTGGCACTTGTTTGCCATGCGGAAAGGAATGACTGTGTCCCGCAATCTGAGGAAGATGCCACTTGACACAAGAGATACAAAAAATCACCATCTTGAACGCTCCACGTATTCAGAGGGAAAGGCAGAATAGAAATCATTCCAGTAAATCCAGCATAGGATTCAGAGGACAGCACTGGCGTTCATGGAGAATTAAAACTCAGGACGCATGAGGAAAAGCTGTAAGAACAGCTTTTTGGGCCATGAGGGTAACACATGGCCCAATCCTATTAGCATTTTGTACTGCTGGAATGACTGTTCCGGTGGCACACAGCGCTTTCTGGCAGTCGCAAAATAAAAATGGACTTGCCTGAGTGTGTGGGGCAGGCAGCAAGTGGTTGGCTCCATGTGGCAGTGGACATTTGCTGCCCACCACTGCAGGTTAGAATGCATAGGGTGTGAGAGGGAGGCGGGGGTGGACAGAACAGAGTGGTGATGGGTGAGGAGGATTGTGGTGCCCGCCGAATCCTAACCCTGTCTTTGGCCGGTTCAATTAGTCTTCACCGGTTCATGTGGACTTGCGCCAGCGATATCGCCACTGAGCCAGTAGGGGCTTATTCTGTGGCAAGGGAACAAATGTTCGCTTACCCTGAGGAGGCCTTTGGAAGCTGAAGCTCTCCTAAAGAAAGCAGTGGTAGCCCCTTTGGCACCAATGTATCACTGCTCGAGGATTGGGCTGTTAGGAAAAAAAAGCACATTAGTAAGAGATGGAGGGAAAGCACAAGGATTTCTGGACATTCTGTTTGCAGGATGCACCACTGTCTATTTTCTGCTCAGTAGCTGACAGTACACATTTGCTACCCAGCATTTGAAGCCCAAACTGGCATTAGCTGTTCTGGAAAAGACTGGCTAAAATCCTAACCTGGTCCCTTATTCTCCTGGGTGCCTGTATTCCTCACTGAGTTCTGCTCAATTAACAATGACTACAATTGACTGGTCTTTAACCTGAAACAGCTGTTCGCCACCAACAGCAGACCACCCAACAGAGCAAAACATCAGGGAACTGAATCTCACAACTAGGTCTGGCACCAACTGTTTTCCTTAAACGACTCGATATTGTAGAGCAGGACCCACCCAGTAATATCAGCTGTACTGTCCAAGGTCCAGGCGCCTGTTCATCACTCATGTTCTTTTTATATTTCCCTATTTGCCATCCTGGATCAGCCATGCCCTTGAATATTATTCATCACTGGCCTCTCTTTTCCCCCTCCCTGATTACTAATCATCTGCTTGTGGATTAATGAACGGGCCTTACATAACAATCTTTCTGGACATGTCAGCTTTGACCTTATGGTTACTGGAGCTCTATAGAACAATTTCCAAGGACATATTGCAGACAGGATGCAAGGCAGTAACAAACAAATTGGGTCACATGTGCCACAGGTGGTTTCTTCACAACAAAAAATAGTTTTCCTCTCATTTGGTTGTATATGACTTTATTGGACAGTTGTTTATGACTGTATATGACTTTCTGTATATGACTTTATATGGCATATTGTATATGTATATGTTGTATATGACTTTATATGTGCATATACAGTTGTATATGCAGTGATGAATGGGGCCGCGATCGCGCCCATGGCAGGGCGACGAAACCGCGCCCCCGGCACATTGCCCCGCCCCCGTGCATCAGCCTGCCATACCTCCCTGCGCCCGGAATTGCTCCATTTTGGAGTGAAACAAGCGCAGGGGTGGGCGGGCAGGCCAAAAGGCATGCCGGCTCCTCCGTGCGATGCCCTCCTCTCTGCCGGTGCCCATGGCTGCCACCACCCCTGGTGACACCCTCCCCTCCGTCCCTGTGTATATGACTGTATATGACAAGTGATCAAGCAATCGGTATATTTTATATTTCTGTTGTCATATCAAACATTACAAATTTGCAATGGGAAGAGCACTTCTGTACACAAAAAGCATGCAAACTGCAAGTCAATTTTCATGTGCGATTATTGTACCTGCATTACAGCACCATCCTAAAGAGGGCGTGGCGCCGATGCAACGTCATTGTGCCGGTGCCACGTCATTAGCGCCAATGCGGGGGTGCCGAGTGGCACCCCCACGTTAGTGCTAAAGCAATAGGACCACTGCTGCAAGCAGCACCGGTCCCGTGGCCCCCACGCAGCGCCTCTCTTGTGTCTGCCTCTCTTGCGTCAGCCCAGCTCATATATCTCATAAATGCACATCACAAAGGAGATACATGTACAATGGTCACATATGACAGCATTTATTTATTTATTTAAAGAATTTATATCATGTCTTTCCTCTTAGCGTATCGTGCACTCCAAGGGCCTTACAATAAAGCTCAATTTAAAACAATAAAATGGTAAAATATCAGTGCATAATAAAGCAACGCAAAGGTAAGAATACGGCAGCATATCTCAAATTAAACACTGAAAATGTAAATCCAAACAGCAGACACGAAATACCAAAATATCAAAAATATTCAAAAGGGAAAAGCAAAGTTAAAAAAAAAAAGGAATGTTTTAAGGCCTTGCTGGAAAATTGGCAGGGAGGGCATCACTCTTAGTTCTATTGGGACAAGTGTCATAACAATGGCACCAACTCAGGAAAGGCCTTGCTCCATGTCATCACCAACCTGGCTTCTTCCAGAGATAGCCCATGCAGTAGGGACCAGAGGCGTGCCGTGAGGGGGGGAAGGTGCAGCAAGTGCTGTTCGCAGCAGGGCGCAGCAGGCAAGAGTAAAGTGGTGTGCTTTTTGGCTCTCCCTCCCTCCATCTCCTTTGGAATGTTCCTAAATGGAGCAATTCCGGGCCCAGGAGGTGTGGCTGGTGGTGCAAGGGGCAGGGCAGCTAGGCACTAGGTTACCACTCTTCTCAGTTGACCTCAGGAGATGGGCCAGTTTATATGGGATGAAATGGTTTCTCAAATACCCTGGTCTCAAGCCATATAGGTCTTTAAAGGTCAAAATCAGCACCTTGGACTTTATTCAGGAATGAATTGGCTGCCAGTTTAGTTGCAGGAGCAATGGTCAGACTGAGTTAAATCACAAAGGTCCCCAGGGCCACCGCATTCTGCACTGATTGCACTTTACAGGCAGTGTTCAAGGGCACTTCCACATATAGGGTGTTATGGTAGTCTAGCCTTGATGTCATCAAGGCAAGGAATGCTGTGGTTAGATTTGATTGATTCAAGTACAGCTACAGATGCCACACCAGCCTAAACTGGGCAACCCCCTCTACATCAGCCACCTGGTAATCCAGGAGACATCAATCTAGAGGGAGATTAGGAGTTGGGCTCTGGCCGAGGGTCCACCTCTGAGTCCTTAGCAGTGATGTCATTCAGGGGGAATGGACCAGAACGGGCGTTCCGGATCCTAACGGGCTCCGTGGCTGGTTCCGGGTTCCCGACAAGTGCCAATCAAAAGTGAGTTCCTATTCCTAAATCATTTGAATGACAACACTGGTCCAAACTGGTGACAATGATAGTGCCCCATGCACCATCAGGATGGGGGAGGGGTGCCATGGGGGCTTTAGTGCTGGGATGTATACACCAGGACCCCCAACAGCCTGGCACTGGCACCAATTCCTTTTCCCATAAGATTTGGTTCATACATGCATCCTTCATACATAGGTAACAGTTATGCATCTGATCCATATAAAACCCTTGCAATAGGATCAACTTTCAGGCCTGGTAGTGTTCAAGAGTTTGATCTCTAAGACAGGACACAATATTACTGGGCCTTAATCTGCCTGGAAATCCCCTTGATCTAGGACAGTGATGGCGAACCTTTTGGGCTCTGTGTGTCAAAACTTCAGAAAATGCTTAACTTGACTCTGCTGGTGTGTCAACCCCTCCCCCAGACAAAAGAGAAACAATTCTTTATATTCATTTAAACAAAAAATACAGTTCTATCACGTGTGGTGATACGTATTATATAAATAAACATCAAATAATTACAAAAATGAAAAAATGAGTTAAATAAACTCAGTTTTTGTCAGGTGTTGGTGGACGCTGGTGTGTCACCTCAAACGTTGTGGTGTGTCACCTTTGACACGCGTGTCATAGGTTCGCCATCACTGATCTAGGAGATCTTCCTAATTCCAGATCTGTTTTGACTTCTTGTAGTTAGCTGTTTGGCATCTCTCCTCACCATGGAGCCTAGATCTCCCCAACAGGTCCCCAAATCTGGCCTCCTGCTTCTCTCTTTATACCTACAGCTTCCAGATATTCAGTGAACCCTCATTCTGTGATTTTAAAAACTGAAACCAAACAACCCAATTTTAACAGAACTACAAAGCATAGGTCTGCTTATACAAAACATAAGCATAGTTTATGCCCTCAAAATAACAATCAATAGACAACTTTCCTTAATTTGCACAATTTATTCAGTTTACAGAATTTGCCTTGTTCACAGCATAGAAGCATGCTAATTTATTCAAATTTAATTTATTCAAGCAGCAGACTGTGCCACAGCAAATCCTTTACAACCCTCTCTGATGTTGCAAGATCATTAGTATGATATGGCAGAGGTGAAATAACTAAACAGTTTGGCCAAGTTGTGGCAAGCTACCATGCAATAATCGCAGTCCTTGAAGGATGCATAATTTTAACAGATGACACAAGTTTCAACCCAGAAGGGGCTATTAGAGAGAATGGCCTGGCTGTGTGCTAATTAATAAATGAACTGAGGAAGTGCAAAATAAACCTGTCACTTGCTACAGGATGTTGGATGTCAACGCCACAAAAGACAGACTGGCTTGAAACCTGCTTTAAAAAAAACAGTGGAACAAACAGGAACTTCATGCAAGAGGTGCTTAATAAACAAAGCCCCTTTGAAAAGTGATGAATACACACAACCCCCCCCCCCCAATCCATATGGCGACATGGACCCAAGATATAAGGTGGTGGGGGGGGGACTCAGTGTGTAAAATATGTTAGCAGCAAGTACTTAAGAAAAATGCAGGTGGCAGAACACAATAATTAGGATTCGGAAACTACCTCAAGAGGTCAATCAAGTGAATTTTCCAATATGCAGAACAATGAGACTGTTGGCTAGAAAGCGTCATAGTTATTGAACCACACAATATGGCTCTTATAGAACGAACGGAAACCTTTGCATGCCCTAACTATCATGCATGTGCAATACTAAGGGCAGTGGTGGGCCAATGGGGGGCCTGGGGGGGGTCACAAGGGCTGGAGCAGTAGTGGAGCTGCTGCCACCACTACTTGCCCACATTTATGAGCCACCACAGGTGAAAAGACGAGAGGTGTTCAGCCCACCCACCGTGGGCCCCTGTGCTCAGAGAGCTCCGACATAGATCGTGGCCTGGGAAGGCAAGGTGGGGCAGCGCTGGAGGCAGCGATAGTTGACCTAGCCAGGGCAGAGCCTCGCTGGGCTTGCCACTGGCCAAGGGAACATGCTTTCGTTTAGGATCGTTTATTACCTGGTATATTTCATAAAACGGAGAACATCTTGAAAACTGTTGAAAGAAGAACATTACCCTTTCTGAATGTTTCGGTGCCACCTTCTCATGAATATATTTTGAGTAGTGAGTTGAGTAGTCTCCTGGGGCTGGTTTGAACAATGCCATCTCTTGCCCCCGCTCATCCAAGGACTAAGAGCAAGGGGGCACCTATCCTGCCTAAATGGTGCACCAGTCTAAGCCATCTAACCATGTGGAGGCAGAACACCCACCGAATAGACCATATGAGTTGGGGTATTCTCTGATTAGAGGAAGGGGGCATTCCGAAGCCCTTTGGGAATGGCACTCCCTTTTCCAGGAGGCAGGGCCGATGAAAATTGAAGTCTGAAAACTGAAACCGAAAAACGCACAGAGAATGGCCATACAAATGGCATGGTGAACCGGATCTTTTTCACGGAAGTCCTGCGTTCCTTCTTAAGACTCATACACCATGAACCCTCTGCATGTACTGTATATTGCAGTGTGTTCAATGGTGCTTACTCCCAGGAAAGTGTGCAGAGGATTGCAGCCTTACAAACTTGAGGGCCTTTCTGTCATGTTCCAAAATGATATTTTCTCTCACCGCATCTCTGTTCTTTAACTGAGCATCTAAGCCAAAGAAGAATTCTAGAGAACACAAAAGCACTGAGCTGGAGGCGGGAGCAGCCCTCCACATGTGCCCACTGCCCCTCGCCAGGCCTCCACTCATGTAGCAACTTCAGTTGGCCTCCAATCCTCTTCTTGCTTGCAGCAGCAGCCAGTCTCCTCCACCAGCACCATCTCTGCGAGAGATTGCAGCAGCAGAGTGATCCTGATTGATTGCTTGGTACCTTGACCAATCAGAACAAGATTGATCAATGACATGACCTTCTCCTTTCTGTCTGCCCAGCAAGAAGTTCAGGTGAGAAAAAAAGGCGAAGGAGACAGAGACTTTCCCACACACTCATCCTCTTACCTGCAGTTCTGGTGCTGGCTCCATCTGCTTGTTCTGTCTGGTCCTGTTTGAAATGGCTGTTCTGGAGGGGGGGTAAGAGTAGGGGGGTCTCCAGAACACATTGCCTTACCCACCTGGCTGTTTTTCTAAGCAGCCAGGTAGGCAAGGAGGAGGCAGCAGCACATGAGTCAGCAGTGTGATACAGCTGCCAAAGAAGGCTAATGCAATTTTAGCCTGCATTAATAGAACCATAGTTTCCCAGTCGCGAGAAGTTGTGGCTCCACTTTATTCCTCATTGGTGAGACCTCACCTGGAGTATTGATTTCAGTTCTGGGCGCACCAGTTCAAAAAGGATGCAGCCAAACTGGAGCAGGTTCAGAGAAGAGCAACAAAGATTATCAGGGGGCTGGAAAACAAGTCTTATGAGGAAAGGTTGAGGGAACTTGGTGTGTTTAGCTTGGAGAAGAGAAGACTGAAAGGGGATATGATAGCACTCTTCAAATATCTGAAGGACTGTCATAAAGAAGGACAAATTTGTTCTCCTCTGCCTTTGACAGAAGAACTAGGTCCAATGGGTACAAACTGCAGGAGAGGAGATTCTGGTTGGACATCAGGAAGAATTTCTTGATGATAAGGGTGGTTTGACAGCGGAATAGATTGCCAAGGGAGGTGGTAGATTCTCCCTCACTGGAGACCTTCAAGCAAAGGCTTGACAGGCACCTACTGGAGATGCTCTAGGAGGATTTCCTGCTATAGGCAGGAGGTTGGACTATATGACCTGCCAATTCTATGATTCTATGATCTATGATTCTTTACAGGGAGGAGGAAATAGCAGGTTTGGATCTTCTCAGACTGCTCTTGTACTTTTCTACCTCCCTCCTTCCCCCATAAAAAAGAAAAAGAAAAATTATCTAAAAGTCTACTGACAACAATGTATTACATCAGAAAAAAAGATGCTACCCCAGTTGGCTCCCTCTTGTGTTAGTTTTCCACATTGGAAGCAGATCAAGAATAAAGAAGAACCAAAGGCTCCAGGGAAGAAAACAACTTTGGACTGTTCTAGGCCAGTGATGTCGAACCTATGACACATGTGTCAAAAGTGACACACAGCAACATTTGGGGTGACACACCAGCATTCCCCAACACATGACAAAAACCGAGTTTATTTTACTCATTTTTCATTTTTGTATTATTTGATGTTTCTTTATAGAATACATAGCACCACACATGTTTGGACTATATTTTTTGTTTAAATAAATGAATATAAATAATTGTTTCTCTTTTGTTTGGGAGGGGGGCTGACACACCAGCAGAGTCCATTTAAGCATTTTCCGAAGTTTTGACACACCAAGCCCAAAAGGTTCACCATCACTGTTCTAGGCTCTTGTTTTTGCATGGAGACACCAAAAGCCATTTTCAAAAGTTACACATAAATTGAGTTACACATAAATTGAGTTACACATAAATAAAGTTACATATGACACACTGGTGAACGCAACGATTAAGCTGCATGGACCAAACAGTAAATTTGATTTAAAATTATCTTGTTCTAAGTTCTATACTGCATGAGAAGAATGCATAAGTGTCACATTCTGGACTAAAACATTAGTCCAGTTATCTTAGAGGCCAGAGATTTCTGTGATAACGGTTTCAGAAAAGCAGTTTGGCGTTCTGCAACCCGGTTCCTATGCGTATTGACCCAGAAGCAAATCCCACTGTGTTCAATGGAACATACCATAGGTCGGATGGAATTCTAAGGCAATAAAGCTACCACTGATGGTATATAATGTACCTCTCTTGAATATTTTTCACACTGAAAATGCACACATGGGCATCACTTAGCAGTAAATGCTGGCTGTGTTAATTCTGTCAGCAAGGGCTGGGTGTATTCTCCTTGTATCACACCAGAGGGAGTGTTGGCAAAGCAGTATAGGAGAGAACCCTCTGCTATATCTAAAACTGCTGCTGCTCCTGCAAGGGCAAGGAGCAAGTGCATGGAAGGAGACATGAAAATTCCTTTCTGACATCGTTCCAATGGTTCTAAATATACCTGCTGGAATTGCACAATTGCATTTTTTTCTTCTGCAGCGTGGTTTGGTTTGAGTGGCCTACAGAACCCCTGAACTACTGAACTTGGAAACAGGCAAACTGGACTGCTGATATTCCCAAGAAATGGTTGCTTTCTGGCTCCTTTTCCAGATCTGCTGAGAACCTTAATTGATCCACTGCTTTTTCTAATGCTGAGCTTTGGACTTTGTCCTGAGAGATTTTCTATGAAATCAGAGAGTGATTTGTGAGTTAAGAAACGGCACTCGTTCAAAAATGTGTCTCGTTATTCTTCTGTTTCCCTGACTTCTCTCCCAAATTAAAGTATCCAAATTCAGATACCCTCACAAGATGAAATTCTAAGAAAAGACTGCATGTTGTTTAGTTTTGTCTCAAGCCTGCATGTCTCAAATAACCATTCATGTTTGAACTTCGCTTTAAGGCTCCTTTCAAAAAGTTCAGGTTCTTTTTTGGAGTTCACAGATTCAGCCATTTCAAAAGAAAACGAGGAGAATGTACAGTACTTCTTGGATTGAGATCCACAAGTTACTAGCACTGTAAGGTGCCTTAAGATCTTCAGTCTATAGAACACAGAGCTATTCCTATAGCCTGGACTGTACATATATCATTCTTCTGGACTGTCTCAGAGTCAGGATGATCAGATATCATTACCACAAAGGAGGACACATTACCCAAAATGTAGGTAATTTACATCAAGAAAAATGTAGGACATTATGATATATGTATGTTCCAGGCTATAAGAATAGCTCTGTGTTCTATGGACTGAAGATCTTAAGGCACCTTACAATGCTGTTTTGTGTTTTGTGTGTGCGTGTGTGTGTGTGTGCGTGAATTTTAAAAGTTGAATTATTCATCTCAATTTGTGTCACTTGCCATAGGTTTGGGCATCATTCAGCTAATAATAAAGAGGTTTCTCTGCTGATGCCTAGTATCTGGAACCCTTGCAGTAGGGAGGTTAGGTCTGCTCCCACACCCGGAGTGTGGGAGTGTCTGACACTGGTTGAAGACATGCTTATTCTGGAAAGCTTTTTTGGGTGCTGTGAATTTTTGGCTCTCCCAAATAGTTTCCGTTCTGCCTTTGTGATCGTTTGTCTGAAATATTTATGTTAGTATTGTTTTGCAGTTGCCTATGTGGTTTTGTTCACTGCCTTGAATGCCTCCAAATTGGAAAGAAAAAGCAGGAAATAATTTTAAAGAAAGAAATGGGGTGATGACAGTCTGGGTGCAGGCTTGCAGCCTTATGGCCTAGTCCTACTCAGGCATTGCACTTTTGGAAGGCTCTTTCTCCTGATGGAAAGCTGTTGCTGGCTCCGGTCAATTAGCAACCCGCCTGGCCTGGTAAGGGAGCACAGGATGGGTGGGACGGAGGTGGGGAGTGGACAGAACAGGGTGGGGAAGGGGAGGAACAGGGAGGAGACGAAGCAGAGAAAAGGGCATATCGGGGCTGGGAAGGGGGCAGCATTGGCATGCTGATATCCTAGCCTCCATCTCCTGACCCGGGTCTACATGGACTTGTGCCAGCTGTAGAGCTGGATCAGGTCCAAGTCGGCCCAGTGAGCAGGCACAGGCTGACCCCAGGACAAGGGAGCAAATGTTCCCTTACCCCAAGGATGCCTCTAGAGGCCAAGACTCAGTGGGCACCATGCTGGTGCAGCTGCATCACTGTGCAGGGAGTTATGTCGGATTGGGCTGTGTTCAACACTCAAATGTCTAGGCTGGGTAATTTTGTGGCAAAGACTTGTATGTTGCTTGTGTGGTTCCATCCAGTATCATTGCAATAAAAAAAAACACCAAATGACAAACCTTTCTTCCAGTTATTGGAATTTAATATTCCAACAACAACTGAATACAGTAATAACTCCTAGTTTCTATATACTGCTTCAGATCAGCCATTCTTAACCTCTTTTCAGATCAGCCATTCTTAACCCCTGCTAACTGGGCAAGAGGCACTTTTTCAAGTGGTGTCCTCTTATATTTAGCAGGGGGAGAGCAATTGTCCCTCTTCACCCCAGCACAGTGTCTTTCTCGTGGCTGTTGCTGGTGGTGTTCTCCATTCTTTTGGATTGTGAGCCCTTTTGGGACAGGGAGCCATTTAACTTTAATGTTACTATTTGCCTGTAAACCGCTTTGTGAACTTTGTGTTGAAAAGCGGTATATAAATACTAGAGATTGATTGATTGATTTTTGGTTGCAGGCCCTTAGAAGCTCTTCTCAGCTTCCAGGACCCCCAGGTCAAACAAGGATACAACACAAACAGATAAACATGTTATCGTCTCACAGTTTTCAGCCTGTGAGCCCCTTCAAATGTGCCAAGGCTCCTCAGAGTACCATATGGCTCCCGTTGAGAATAGCTGCTTCAGAGGACTCAAAATATTTCCATGATTCCTTAAGTGAATTCCGTAAGTGAATTCCCAGGTGACATGGGAATTTTCTGGCTCACAAGCCACACTCCTAGGCTCTTGTGCTCACTTATTTGGAAATCAGCTGAACTTGTTTTTTGATTACACATGAATAGGACTGGGCTTCTGCCACTGTGCTATACCAGCTCTCGATTAAATATTTAACTGAGGAATTATTGTGGGGCAGGGTATAGAAATAATTCATGCCATATAAAAGAAGGACATTATTTACTTACTTTCCAGTGCTTGATGTCAGCATCTTAAGATTCCTGGAAAAGATTATAACATCTCCAACATCAGAGCTTTAACTGGCATTCGGGCTAAATGAAAGCATTGGGCTTTTCATTGCTTTAATCTGAATTCATACAAATACATGAACACACTGAGCACAGGATGTTGTGGCGGGTGTCCGGACTGCCAGATCCAGATGAAACACAGAACCGGCCAAGCAAAGCCATAGCTGTAATTTTAGAAGAGAGGTTCTAGTGCGTTGCCCCAAAGCTCAACAGAGACATCACCTCTTAGTGGACAGAAAGCCGTTATGATGGATTACTTGGCTGGAATTTTTCCCCTGTTGTGTGCAGCTCAGACCAAGAACTGTGATTTCTCTCCCCTCTTTGTAGCCACCTTCATGGACAGTTTGACATAAGGAATTTATTTGAGAAATCTGACCCACTATTCAGTTCCTGAAATTTGCTCATAGGACAATTTGTGGTTTACTGAGAATTTGTCTGAAATTATTTGTTGAGTACCCTCTAGGTGTAATTCTTGGCTCATTACATTTTACTTATTGCCAGCTCTTTCATTTTTATTCTGAATCTCATAATGAAAGACGTTTAAACAGAACTCCCCAAAGCCTTGAAAAGACTGATTCGGAGATTCTTGGCTTCTTTTGTAGGAAAGGTGCTCTCTAACTCCCAAGACCAAGTGCAACATTTAACCTCCACTGGTTGACTGTTGATTTTATGCAATGGATCATCTGATACTGTAAGAACCACTACTGCTCCCAGTAACACTGAAGAGAAAACCTAAAGTCTTCTCAGAATGTAGTCTTAGTGTACATACCCTCTTAACAATGTTCCCAAAGGCACAGGCAAAGGGAAGAGAACAGGCAAAAGTTGCAGAGAAGAACACCATGATGTAGGAAAGGAAAGATCAGAAGTGATCAGCAAAAATTTCCCCCTAAATTGTACAAATCGATGGTAAGGCCACACCTGCAATATTGTGTACAGTTCTGGTTGCCACACCTCAAAAAGGGCATAGTGGAGTGCAGAAGGTGCAGAAGAGAGCGACAAAAATGATTACGGGGCTGGGGCACCTCCCTGATGAAGAAAGACTGCAGCGTTTGGGGCTCTTCAGCCTAGAAAAAAGGCACCTGAGGGGGGACATGATTGAAACATACAAGATTATGCATGGAAGGGACAGAGTCGATAAAGGGATGTTCTTTTCCCTCTCTCAAAACACCAGAACCAGGGGGCATCTGCTAAAACTGAGGGTTGGGAAAGTTAAAACAGATAAAAGGAAGTACTTTTTTACCCAGCAGGTAGTTAATCTGTGGAACGCTTTGCCACAGAAGGTGGTGATGGCATCTGGTCTAGATGGATTTCTGGAAGACTGGATGGATTTCTGGAAGAAAATCCATTGTGGGCTATAGGCCATGATGGATTGTGCAACCTCCTTACATTAGTAGTAGGCTACTTCAGAGTACTGGGTGCAAGGGAGTGGCAACAGGATGCAAGCATCTTGTTGTCTCATGCCTCCCTGGGGCACCTGGTGGGCCGCTGTGAGATACAGGAAGCTGGATTAGGTGGGCCTTTGGCTTGATCCAGCAGGGCTCTTCTTATGTTCTTATGACGGACAGATATGAATGCCAGCTTTCATTTTACAAAGTTCTGTTTTACATAATTCATTTTACAAAGTGAAACAGCCGTTTGTACAAACAGGTTCTAGGTTGCTATTCAGGATTCTGTAAGCACACAGAAGTGTAGCTGATCCGAAGAGTAAGCTTTATAAATAGTTGCTTTCCATGGCAGACTGACATTCAGGAGGTATATTTTTGGGATAGCTGAAAACTAAATAAATAAGATGGCTAATGGATGAGGTTGCCACAAAGAGATTATCACTCCATTCATTCATAATTAAGCAATTAATTTTTTTTACGCAATTATGCAAGTAATCTTTACATAGTGGCTCTACCTACTTGGTTTGGCCATAGTGAAGACCCGTTCTCTGACTCCAAATATCAAAATTAATTAATGCTTGACCCATCCCCCTTCTTGAGGGGAAACATAGAGGTTATAAATAATTCCTTGACAGTAATAGATGCAGTGCTGTATTGCCTCAGAACTTCAGGAACAGCTTACCAAAGAAAAAAAAAAACCCTTAAGAATAAATACTTGGGAGTTGCAGTTGCAAAAACAAAACAAAACAAAACCCTGACAGGTACAATTTGCTAGTTGTTGAGGAACGCAGGACTCTTCCTCCTTTTTGTACTTATGTATTCAAAAAATTAAACCAGTTGTGTTTGAGCTCTGCTATCAGTACAGATGGACTGAACTAATGGAGGTTCTGGCTCCAAAGGCCTTTTGTAACTGGCGCTGCTTATGATTGGGCTGCCTGTCTGAAAAAAAAAAAAATGTCCAAGGCACCTGTAGTATGAAAACACACAACAATAATCTTACCATGCATGGAATTGACAGTCAGTCATTAATCAGACAGGTCAAAGGCCTGACTGAAAAGAAGGTCTTTGTAGAATGGCAGAAAGCTAACAGACAGGGTGCCTGGCCAAGCTCCCTTGCAAGAGAGTCCCATAATCGAGTCAGGCAGGGAAGATTCTCTTCCACATCCCACTTAGATGCAATTCAGGTCCTGTAGCAATGTGGAGGAGCCGCCATAGTAGATCTTAATTTTGGGGGGCTCAGAAATATGAATGTTGGCAGCCTGAAATGTTGGCCTCAGTGTTGATGAGAGCATTACAACCTTGAAAATTCTTCCACAGCCACATTTTAATTTGAGATGAAAAAGAAGTCAAGTTTTCCGTCCTCCAGCCCCCTCCCACCCACCCAGAAGCATCACTAGGGTTTGTGTCAGCTGGTGTGAGCTCATTGTGTCACCCCCCACATGATGGACTTCCTCCCATACCAGACCATACAGAATAAATTACAATATCATAGGCACAGCCTCAGTGCAGTGGCATTACTAGGGTTGGTACAACATTAGCCTTATTAGCAGTGGTGTCATCTACTCTCTTGCAGACAGAACGCTGGGCGGGACTTAGAGTGATCGACAGCCCGTCGACTCACTTCCGCTTTTTTCGCGCTCCCCGCACGGCTTTCCCTCGCTTCGGAGGGGGCGCCTGCTTGCCAGGGGGGATGGGTGGGGGGCGCGCCGGGTGCCTGGGCAAGCAGGCGCCCCCCTCCGAAGGGCGCCTGCTTGGATCTGTGCCTGCTGTTTTGCAGGCGCAGAGGAACGTGGACAGGAGCAGCCTGAATTGGGGCTGCCCTGAATGGGCTTTATGATATGGCACTACGGCCGTCTTGCATCACCGCCTGTGTCGCTGCCTACTGTGCCGCCCAATTATGCCCCCGGAATGTCTCTGGAACGCCCTCATGGAGGCCCTGTGCCGACTGAGTGCCGCTGATGCTCGATTGGCGCAAGGCCGACGCTGCCAACAGCAGCGTTCGAGCGTCGGCACTGCTGCTTGCGCTGGTCTAGTGTCATAGCACTGACGTGGATGTGCTTGACAACACATTTGCGACAGCATTTGGCCGGCGCAAGAGTGTAGCGCCGGCGGAATGGGGTTATAGAATTTCTAGTATTAGTTCTGATACATGGAAATAAGAGCTGACTCATACTGACACCTTACTGGCTCCCTGCTGTGTTATAACCAGTAGTGTCAGCCTACCGGTACGCTGGGCGTGTCTTCCGGGTGAGCGGCTGCGCAATCGCTGCGTTCTGTTGCGTAACGGCGAAAGCCCGCCCGCTGCTCAAGTACTTTGGCCACCTCATGAGAAGAGAGGACTCTTTAGAAAAGACCCTCATGTTGGGAAAGATAGAAGGCAAAAGAAGAAGGGGGCAGCAGAGGATGGGATGGTTTGGTTAGATAGTGTCACCGAAGCAATGAGCATGAAATGGGGTGAACTCTGGAAACTAGTGGAGGACAGGGAGGCCTGGCGTGCTGTGGTCCATGGGGTCACGAAGAGTCGGGCATGACTTAGCGACTGAACAACAATGACAACTCCCAGGTAAGTTTGGTAGGACTGCAGCCTGAGTGTCAGTTATCTGTTAGGGAGCTCAACCCTGGATGAACCCACTGTGGTGGTTCTGTTTGTTGTGGAGAGCTCAACTGTGGATGCAGAAGATGCTGGTTCCCAGAAGCAGCCCTGAAGCAGCCACTTAGAGCAGGAGAGCTGTGTGCCATGAGCTGTGCGCCCATAAACTGCACCTGCACTCCACAACAAGCTGCCTCCTCCCTCAGCTTCCAGCTGGACCTTGCAAAATGCTTTCCTTGAGCAAGTCCCAGTGTGATTTTCTCTTTGGTTGTGATGCTTGCGGCCTAATTCAAGGCTGGGTGCACTGAAACATCCACATCGAGCACTTCAGAACCAGCAAGCCTTCCCTTAGACCACAAGCATTGCCTCTGCCGCCACCACCATGGTTAGCGGCAATGGCAACACTGTCATCTTTCTCCCTCTGCAGTCTTGGGTAGCCTTTGTCTCTCACAACACCCCCTCTTATTTGCCCTGGGCCCCAAAACCTTGCAAGGTGGGCCACCATCCCCCACTAGCGATGCACTGCGTGAGGGGCCCATGGAATTGTGGGCCTCATAGCATTTGCTACTTTCGCTACTATGTTAATCTGGGCCTGCTCCTGTGGAGCACACGGCAGTATGCCAGGTCATAACTGGGAACAGGAGGTCCCTCCAGATCTGCTGTCAATCCATCCATGGAGCACACCACAACATGCCAGGCCATAACTGGGAACAAGAGGCCCCTGCACACTTCCAGTGCATCCAGCCATGGAGCACACCCATGGCATGCCCTGCCAAACTGGGAACAGGAGGTCCCTGTACACCTCATGTAGAGGTCTGGATTAAGGGACAACTGCTACCCAATGTTCCAGTGCTGGTGCAGAGATGCCAAAAGGACATACACTACGTCCTGCAGTGGGGGGGGGGCAGTCATGGAGGCCTCCTCAAGGTAAGGGAATGGAGCTGCATTTCCCTTACCCTGGTGCTGGAAAGTTGGTTAGGACTGCACCCTAAAGAGGTTAAGGTAAAGGTTTCCCCACGATCGAATGGTCTAGTCGTGACCAACTGTAGGGGGCGGTGCTCATCTCCTTTTCAAAGCCTGTAGAGCCGGCGTTTTTGTCCGATCATGTGGCCAGCATGACTCTACGCCGTAGCGCACAGAACGCCGTTCCCTTCCCACCAAAGTGGTCCCTATTTATCTACTTGCATTTTTTAGGTGCTTTCGAACTGCTAGGTTGGCAGGAGCTAGGACAAGCAACGGGAGCTCACTCCGTCATGCAGTCTCGAACTCCCAACCTTGCGGTCGAAAGCCCAGCAACAGCGGATTAACTCACTGTGCCACCACGTTACGTCCCTATTATTCATAGATGCAGAATTTGGACATTCTCTGGGTGCAGGGATTGGTGCAGACTTCTCCATTTTAATTGGAAAAGGAGTGGGGAAGTCTAAAGGGAGAAGAAGGGGAAAACAAGAATGCATAAAGTGTTCAAGTTGCGAAGCCAAAAGGAGGGCTGCATGTGGCAAGGAACAATCTCTATTTAGGGTGATTTGCTCTGCAAGCTGGATGGTAGACAGTGGGAGGAGAGTCTGAGGCTCAGGATTGGATCCAGGATAGCCTGCTGAGTAAAACTAGACTACACTTTGACTAAGTTTCCATTTTCTAATCTGAAACGGTGATAGGGGCTTGTTAAAGTTTGAGGTATTTGGCTTTGTGCATTGCCAAAGATAAGCAAATGCCCCCCCCCACAAGCATAAAATGCGCAAAGATAGAAATTCCACATTTAGTGATCTACTAATATGACCACTATGGTTGCTCTTCTGCTTATCTTCCTGGTTGCACCATCATAGGTAGGACCTATGACCTGCTTATCTTCCTGGTTGCACCATCATAGGTAGGAAGAACAAAAGTGTCCCACTTTTGGCACCTGACAAATTCATCGGCTGTATTGGGAAGCTACATTTCCCAGCATTCCTTGCACCTGGTTCAAAACTGTAAGTCAAGAAACTTCCCTCCATCTCGCCTATCCCACCGGAACAGTAAGCCAAGTGAATGTATAGGTGGGAGGTTGAGGGACATCATGGAAGGGAGAAGGATTGTTGTACTTCCAACACTGGAAACTGGTTTGGAATAAAAAAAAAACTATTTTCTAAGTTTTGAGGAAACTCATTCAGTTTTCTGAGCCTGAATGGCGAAGTTTGTCCATTGGCGCTCCCAAGTTAAAGTGATTGCATGTTAACATGTTGGAAAAAAAATAGAAAGCCTGCATATAGATTATAACAGCCATTTTCAACCAGTGCACCACACATTGGTGTGCCGCAAATGGTCCACAGGTATGCTGTGAGTGTGGGGAATGTCGGGGGTGTGAGCCCTGCAGCAACAGTGTGGTGTATATTGTCAATGGTCAAAACACTGATGGTGTGCCTTGACAATTTTAGCACTTTGTCAGTGTGCCATGAAAAAGGTTGAAAACCACAGGATTATAGCATTTAAACATTTCTTGAGTAGGGGAGGGTCCAGAAGGTGGTCTGCTCTACTCTCTGTCCCTTGCTTTGAGCAGATTCTATCTTGTTCCCATGCCAGTGAACAAGAATGTGAAACCATCAAGAGAAGTCGATCAGAGATTTGGGCTGTGAAGTTCTCAGTATATTCTAGTTGTTAGGTGGCTGAGGCCTAGGTGGCCCCAGTGATAAGGAATACCTTTAACCAACTTTGGCTGATTCACCAGCTACTCTGTCTTTT
This sequence comes from Lerista edwardsae, assembly GCA_029204185.1. Classification (NCBI taxonomy): domain Eukaryota; kingdom Metazoa; phylum Chordata; class Lepidosauria; order Squamata; family Scincidae; genus Lerista; species Lerista edwardsae. Next base: position 20,915,284 of record JAJKFI010000018.1, read on the forward strand.
CTGCATCTAGCTACAGATATCCACACTTCAGCCATTTCCGGTTGGATCGCTCTAATGTTCTCCACATGGGGCAGCCCACTTGTTTTATTTATTTATTTACTAGCTTTTTGTTACCCGACATTGCCCAGGTAACAAAATGATCTTCCAGAGTTTATGAGTTTTGCACCGCTTCTCGCCCCCCATGTCGACGGAGGCCGAACCTGGACTCCAACCGTGTTGGGAGTGTCACTGGTCGCCTCGGCGCCCCCGGAAACTATGGACTCGATGCCAATTTCGCCCGTTTTCGGCCGTCTTCACTTCAGGCCCCCTGCCTCGGCCCCCTGCCTCAGGCCTTGGCGACCCCGGAAACTACGGGTCTGACGCCGATTTCGTCCGTTTTTTTACCGTTCTCATGCAGGGGCCCCTGCGCACCCCACCCCCGGGGGCAGTAGTTGGGCCTGACCCCCGCAGTTTTTGTTGCCAGGCCTCAAGGCACGTGCGTGCCGAGTCTGGCGCTAATCGCTCCAGGCGTCGCAGTGGGGCATGCGCTGAAGGGGGCTGAACCCGGACTCCCACGGCATCGGGAGCGTCGCCACTCATCTTGGAGACCCCGGAAACTACAGATTCAATGCTGATTACGGCTGTTTTCAACCGATTTATGCAGGGCCCCGTGTGTACCCCCACCCCCGGGGTCGCTGGGGGGGGCCTGATCCCTGCAGTGTTTGTCGCCAGGCCGCAAGCCACACGCGTGCCAGGTTTGGTGCGCATCGCTCCAGGTGTTCCAGCAGGGCATGGTGGACATTTCGTTTCACACCCCTTCTTGCCCCCCATGCCAAGGGGGGCCTGAACCCGGACTCCAACTGTGTCGGGAGCTCGTCTCGGCGACCCCGGAAACTACGGACTCGACGTGGATTTCGGCCATTTTTGACCATTTTCATGCGGAGACCCCCACGTACCCCCACCCCCGGGGGCACTAAAGGGGTCTGACCCCCACAGTGTTTATCACCAGACTGCAAGGTGTATGTGTGCCAGGTATCGTGTCGATCGGTTCAGGCATGCCAGCAGGGCGTGGCGGATGTTGTGTTTCGCACCCCTTCTTGCCCCCCATGCCGAGGGGGGGGCCGAACCCGGACTCCAACAGCTTCGGGAGCATTGCCGCTCGCCCCAGCGACCCTGGAAATTATGGATTCGATGCCGTTTTCATCCGTTTTCGACCATCTTCTCACGGGGACCCCCGTGTACTCCCACCCCCAGGGGTGCTAGTGGGGTCTGACCCCCACAGTGTTTGTCGCCAGGCCGCAAGACATACGCATGCCAAGTCTGGCGCCAATTGCTCCAGGCGTCGCAGTGGAGCATGGCGGATGTCTCGTTTCGCACCCCTTCTTGTCCCCCACATCAAGTGGGGACCAAACCTAGACTCCAACTGCGTCGGGAGCATCGCCGCTTATCTTGGCGACCCCGGAAACTGGATTTGACGCCGATTTCAGCCGTTTTTGACCGTTTTCACGTGGGGACCCCCATGTATCCCCACCCTTGGGGGCGCTAGGGGGGCCCACCCCCGCAGTGTATGTTGCCAGGCCGCAAGGTGTATGCACGCCAAGTTTCGGGCCGATTCCTCACCTCAGCGACCCCAGAAACTAAGGAACCGACAACGATTTTGTACGTTTTTGACTGTTTTCATGCGGGGGCACCCCACCCCTGGGGCGCTAGGGGGGCCTGACTCCCGGAGTGTCTGTCACCAGGCCGCAAGGCATGCGCATGCCAAGTTTGGTGCACATTGCTCCAGGCGTTCCAGCAGGGCATGGCGGACGTTGTGTCTCGCACCCCTTCTCGCACCCCATGCTGAGGGGGGGACGAACCTGGACTCCGACGGTGTCGGAAGCATCGCCGCTTGCCCTGGCAACCCCAGAAACTGTGGATTCGACGCTGATTTTGGCTGTTTTCGATCATTTTCATGTGGGGACCCCCGCGTACCCCTACCCCCGGAGGCGCTAGGGGGGGTCTGACACCCCCCAGTGTTTGTCGTCAGGCCGCAAGGTGTATGCGTGCCAAGTTTCGTATTGATCGGTCCAGGTGTTCCAGCGGGGCATGGCAGACGTTGTGTTTCGCACCCCTTCTCGCCCCCTAAGCCGAGGGGGGCGGGCGGACCCAGACTCTGATGGCGTTGGGAGTGTGGCCGGTCGTCCCGGCGACCCCGGACACTGTGGACTCGACGCCGATTTCGGCCGTTTTCGGCCGCCTTCACGCGGGGACCCCCGCGTACCCCTGCCCCCGGGGGTGCTAGGGGGCCCCGCCCCCGCAGTGTTTGTGGCCAGGCCGCTAGGCTTCCGCATGCCGAGTTTGGTGCCAATCGGTCCAGGCGTCACAGCGGGGCATGGTGGACCTTTTGTTTCGCACCCCTTCTCGCCCCCCACATCGAGGGGAGGCTGAATCTGGACTCCGACGGCGTCGGGAGCGTCGTCGCTCATCTCGGCGACCCCGGAAACTGTGGATTTGACACTGATTTCGGCCGTTTTCACGCGGGGACCCCCGCGTACCCCCACCCCGGGGGCGCTAGCGGGGCCCAACCCCCTCAGTGTTTGTCGCCAGGCCGCAAGGTGTATGCGTGCCGAGTTTCGTGCCGATCGCTCCAGGCATTGCAGGGCCTATGCGAAACTCTCTCTCTCTCTCTCTCTCTCTCTCTCTCTCTCTCTTCTTTCTTTCTTTCTTTATTTATTTAATTAATTATTTGAATTTATACCCCGCCTTTCCCATGCGGAAGCAAATGCCCAAGGCGACTTAGAGAGAACATGAAGAATATTTGGAGACTTCAACTGGTGAAAAATATGGTAGCATGTTTTACCTGGGGCTGCCTGATAGGATCATATAAGTCTAATTTTGTGTGAGTTATGCTGGCTAACAATTTGTTTCTGGGCTCAATTCAAGATGCTGTTTATGATCTCAAAGCCCTAAACAGTTTGGGACCTGAATACCTTAAGGACTATCTCCTCCCATATATGCTTCCCCCTGAGTTCCAGTTGTCATTTTAGGCCTTGCTTTGGGTGCCCTTGCGTGTTCGGAGACATGACACGCATTCAGTAGGAGCAGGGCCTTCTTAGTGGTGATGCTGGCTTTACGGAATGCCCTCCTCACAGAGGCCTGATTGGCTCTTGCTCTGCAGTCCTTTAGGAGAGATGTAAAAACCTGAATTTTTCATTTGGTGAGGGTCAATGATGAATGGGGGTGGGGGCAGATATAAGTTATGGCTTTCACTAATGCATTTTGTTTTTGATGTTGCCTTTTAATTAATCATCTTGCTGTTTTGCTTGTTTTGTTTATTTGGCAGTAAACCACATTGGGTTGCCTTCGAGGCAGGACAAAATGTTTTGACATAAAAATAAACTAAGTGCATCCTACCAGTGTACTATTTCCTGTATGCACACATAATTGGGAGCGCAACCGCTTGCAGTTGTTTCATGGACATATACCCCATGGACATGCAGAGAAATATATACATGTGTGAGCACCAAACTACAAGTTAGTTTCCTATATTTTTCCTACCTGGAAGTGCTTTATATGCAGGGAAACTATAGCATTTAATGTAGCCAGTGAAAATAATTTTTCAAAATTGTAAATGTTTCCATTCAAGTTTCTTCAAATTGCCACCACCAGGTGACTCTAGAGCTCTTCCTGTTTCATTCACATTTATTGCCTGTCGGTAAGTTCTGTAGCAAATAGCAACTGGGGGGAGGGGAGGGAGAATTTAAGTAGGTGAATGACACAGGGCAAAGGGTTAAACATCTTCCCCCTGTGCTGTGGCCCCAATCCAAATCCTTTCCCCCGCCATAGTGGCAAACTCAGAGATTTCCACAGGGGGCTGAAGTTCGGTATTGCTCAGTATGAAGCTTTGGAGGAGAATGGACGGATTTTGATTCAACAACTGGTTGCCAAAGAGAAAAACAAAGCCATTGTGAAATACTTTGGGTCTCCTTGCAATGTCAAGAGAACTTGAATGAGGATGTTATATGTGGTAGCATATGATAACTGCTAATGTATGTATTGAGAGATCCAATACATTTAATGAACAGTCTCTCCTGGAAGCGGGATGAGAATTTTATCTAGTAATGCTCTCCCAGAAGAAGCCTGTTCCCAACATCTAGAAGGCACATACAGATGTCAATGTCCAATAATGCCATTTTTTTTGCCAATAATGCCAAAAACATGCCCTTTTTTCCAGATAAAAGCAAAAACGGGTAGGAAAGGGATGGTTTAAAAATGCATCCTGTCTTTACAAAATCGTAACTTTTAGGTGAGAAAAATGGGATGGGGTAGGCCAAGTCAACAGGAAACGAACATCTGGCTTGTTCCCTTCAAGCAATAGCCACATCAGCCTTTGGAAAGTAACCATCACGAACAGGTGCCGGCGTGTGCCGCTGTAACTATAAGGGGTCCGAACGCACGATGGCCACTGCGGGAAATTCTACAGCGCGCACCACCACGGGGATGAATGGGCCACCCGTGCCTTTTGCCCAACCCCCGGTCTTTCAAAGGGGGTGCGCAAGAGAACTTCCCTCTGGACCGTGCCTCGTGCCTCGTAAAAAGAGGGAGGGGTGCGGAAGGCTCAGCGCTTCCTTAATTGGTTACAAATCTGCCCACTGCTTTCAGGAGGGCAGAGGTGATATTATTATTATTATTATTATTATTATTATTATTATTATTATTATTGGGAAATGCTTTCTAGCGTGGATGGTGTGGGGAAAGAGGAAAGCCAGGCGGCTTTTTTGACGCGAGGTAGCGAGTGCTGAAACTCATTTGGGTCAGAAGAGAGGAGGGAGAAGTACGGCAGAGGGGGAGGAGCGCCACGCCGGAGAGGAAGGCGGGGAGGGACTTCGGGCTCTCCGAAGCCTGAAAAGCGACCCTTCAAAAGACACGGTTTAGAGAGAGCCGGAGCTGTGGGCTGCGCTTCTGCTGCCTGACGTTCGAGCGAGCGAGCGAGCGAGCGAGGAGCAGAGAAAGGGAGCGAGCGAGAGAAAGAGCGAGCGAAGCAGGCAGACAGCCACGCAGCGCAGAACAGCAAGTGCAGGCTCTCCGCACAGAGAAAGAAGGAAAGCGGCACAGCCGAGGCAGAGACTAGATCAGCAGCGCGGGGAAAGAAAGAAGATTCAGGCTAGGGAGGAACAGACCCTCCTCCTTCCCTCCTCCATCAGGATCTGCTATTCATTCTTTTATTCGCCCATTAATTTATTTCCTCCCCCATCTGCTGAGGGGTTTCTCTTCCTCCGCTAAGCGATTTGGATTTTTTTTCCTCCTCTTCTTTTTAAAGTGGAAAGAAAACTCTTTTCCCCTCCCCTCCTTAACTTCTCGGAGAAGGGGCCCGACTCGAACTGGTGGGCTTGAGTGAACCGGGGTTCCCAAAAGGGGATCTCTTTGAAGGTGTTTTTCCAAAGCCAAACAGGCCACCCAACTCCAGCTTGAAAGCAGCGAGGCACGGCCGCCGCAGGATCCGAGCCCAGGCGAGACCTTGCGGGGGGGAAAAATGCATTGAAACTTTGAGCAAACTTTTCTTCTTCTTCTCCCCCTTTCTCGTGCCTGTGTGGTGCGCGCGCGCGCGGTGTCTTGCCATTGAGAGGTGGGGGGTGGTGGAAATCTGTTACAGTTCGGAGCCTTCTGGGGTGCTGCTGGGATTGTTCCGGAGGGGCGTCGCATCGGAACCTGTGCAAGGAGAGGGGAGAGAGAGGTGTGTGTGCGAGGAGGAGGATCTGCGTCTTTGGCGCCTAGGGAGCCGGGCTTATGGACGGGTGAAACCAGAGACTGAAACCTCTGCCCCCCCCTCCCCGGTGCCCCCAAGCCTTGAGCTTTTCCCGATCGCCCGGAGGAGCGTCTCCAGGAGGAGGACGACGAGGACTCGCAAGACCGAGAGGAGCCCGCGATCTACTCCCGTCTCCCTCGCCTTGCTTCAGGAATCATGAACTTTCTGCTCACTTGGCTCCACTGGGGGTTGGCGGCGCTGCTCTATTTCCACAACGCCAAGGTAAAAGAGGCGGGCGGATCCGGGGCGGCGGGGCAGCCTTCCCTCCTGCTCCCGCGTGGCCTGCTCGCTGCAGGGTTAGCCGAACATGCCGGGCAGAAGGGCGCCCACATGCGTCGCCCGCCGCCTTGTGCGCCGAGTGCAGGGCAGAGCCAGGTGGACAGCTCGGCGGTGCGGGGGGTTGTCCTTGGAGGGCACGCGTGCGCGTCGCCCCGGCGCCGTGCGGGGCCGCCGACAAAAGGGCTCTCCAGACGCCCCGAGAGTCGAGCGTCGTCTTCCTCTGCGGCGGCTTCTGCTGCTGCGCTCTCGGCACAGTCCGTGTGGGGCCTGCGCGTGTGGCGAGAGGCGGAAAAAGCGGAGCCCCGACGCGAGGTCTGCCGCCCTCGCGCGCTCGCCGGCCCAGCCCCGCCGGGTTCCCTCCCCCCGCCCCAGCCTGTCTGCAGAGTTGAACAGGAGTTGGGAACCTGGTTGGAGCACCGCACGCAGACCGTGTCTGCGTCGTCATTGATCCTCGAGCATGTAGGCAGCTCGCTGACTTCTTGCATCAGCTTTTCGCTCGCTCTCACGCTCGCTCTCCCTCCTGACATTGCAAAAGGGTGTTTTGGCCTGTTTGCTTTAGCTAGAGGCAGGTTTACTGACCGGAGTTCAAAATTCCGAGCTTGCAAAAGCAAACCGAGATCAAAGGCAAGAAAATAGGTTCTGTATTCCTTCCAGATTGATTTTCAGAATCAGTGACCCTGCTGAGTTACCATAAATAGGAGTTCCTTCTCCGGTATTCAACTTCCGAACCTTTTCATCCAGTTACATTAATGTATTCCTGACAGGGGAAGTCAGTTGCTAGCCCTGTAAAATAGATGTCCAGACTGGAGAGTTTTTGTCCTGCTTTTCATTTTTTGGTACAATGCCTGAAGAGCCCAGAGTTGTGTCTAAAGAGTTTGGACAGAGTGTCCAGCCTAGATGACTCCTGTTTGCTGCTAGGTAGATATGCCAAGGTTAGTTTTCTTCTGCCATTTGCCTTGAGGAATTGAGGGGAGAGCAGGACATGGGTGCTAGACCACCTCCATGAATAGGTTCGTTGTGTAAACGAACCTATTAACGTCTGTATGGAAGACCTTCCTTATATTAGGAACCATTTCGGATGTCGATTTAGACTGGGCAGACGCAGACGTGACAGCTCTCCTTGCTAACCTGTTAGGCGGCTACTTTTTGTCAAGTGACAGCAGCCCATGAGGCTGTGCTGTATAGGAAATGAGGCTGTTGTTCCTTGGGGGAAACTGGTTCTGGGTCAATGTGATATCATGGTCATACTTGTATCTTAAAGTGCTCTTAAGCATTTGAATATTGACTATAAATCAAGTGAAAAGGCAGAAGTCATTCTGCAAAAGAGGTACTAAAAGAACCAAAAAGGGGGAGGGGAGTTTGTAGTAGGATAGGAATAACCATGGGAGAACTTGGAAATCAGGGGGAAACAGCCTCTTTTCTTCCAAGGAGATTGGAAGGAGATGCTTGGTCGTTAAGACCATACAATCCCTTTGGGTGGTTTGTATGGAATTATGTATTGGGAGTATTCAGAATGCCACTCAAAGCATTCATTGTGATGCTAGGAGTAATTCTGGCATGAGGTGTGAGTCTCTGTTAGGGGAGAGAGATGGAGGATGGTTTTCATTAATGAGCTCAGTAGTTCCAGATAGATGCTTTTAATGTCTTTCTTGAGGTTGGGAGAAAAATCAAGGAGGCATGTAGGTAATACATTGTGTTAGTTTAAAGGGAATGTGACGGGGAGATGTGGCGCTAAGGCATGCCTCTTTTAGCGAAGGCAAAGATACAGTTACTAATCATGGAGGCTTTTAGTGTTCTGAAGTGAGGCTGGGACAGTGGGAAATTGTGACTCAGTGACCTGGCACAGGAAGCACAGGTGTTGGTTTCCACTCACAAGGTATGTAGCTGGCTGCAACAACAGTGCAGTCATAGTGTCCCTCAATCCCTCTTAACACCCCCCTCCCTGTGATTAGCCATTTCTGAAAGCCCTCCCCTCTCAATCAAGCTAGTCTGAACAGGGCAAGAAAAGGGTTAGGCAGTTTGCACCAAATTTGTCAAGTTACACTGCACTTTTTCCCTTTCTTGGCCCAAAGATTCCTAGCAGGATTTGGGGTTAGGATCCAAGATCTTGGAGAGGGCTACTCTGCCCTTGGTTTTTAACTAAACTGGCTGCCTGCTGTTCCCTTCCACTATTCTCTTCCTTAACGGATTTGATGTTAGTTTGGTGTAGTGAGCATATGCTGGGGCTCCCTCCCAAGATGTATTGCCAGTGGGATCAGGCAAAGATCAAACAGGAAGGGAAGGAGGGGAGGGAGGGAACAAGAGCCTGTGACCAGACTGCTAATGATCTTGCAACCACTAGCCTCTTACCATTGATCAGGCCACACTGGGGACATGCCTCCCTCCCAGCTCCTTATGCTAACTTGATGGGAACAGAGTGGGTCACCTTTCACTAGAATGAATGAGGACTTCACCAGAGCGTCCCCATTCTAAGTTCTGGGCAGGCAGCAGAAAAATAGATATTTTCAAAAAAAAAGGTAGAGCCCCTCAAATATATCCTATCATTGCTGGACTGCTCAGGCTTCTCTTTTTCCGTTTTGTGCCATGTCAAAGATCCCTCTGGCTGATGCTGGATTACTGACCCCTCTCTCTTATATGCACAATGGGAAAAGATGGCAGCCAAGCCCCTTTCAGAAGCAGAAACCTCCGAGAAGACTTGCTAGTGCCTAGGACGGAAAGGGTTTTAACTCCTGTCCCAGGGGCCCTCCCAAAGTGGCTGGATTGTTTGTTCCAGTCCTAAACAGTTACAAAGCTCTTTTAATGAGGCTGCAGAGATTAGGGGGAGGGGTAGAGAGAGAGAGGGTGGTTGTGATGTGAAGGAGTAAGGGGTGTGTGTGTGAGGAAATTATTGGATTAACCTTTTCTCTTCCTTGGCTCACATTAAAGTTGGGCCCCTTGTAGTAGTGCAGGAGGTGGTGTTTAATTTGATTTCAGGAACAATCTTTCTCTCACTCACAACAACCTGCAGATAGCCCAAAGCCTCAAGGAAGCTTTCCTCCTCCTATCCTAGAACTGAGCTTACTCTCCTTCTCCCCCCTCTTCCCCGGCAGATGTCATAGGAAAATATGAAATGAGATGGAAAGTCAACATATTATAGAAACAATGAATAAACCCCAGAGCCAGCAGAGGAGATGAGCAGAGGCAGCTTGACCTTCAGAAGGGCACTGGGCCTTGTAGTCCCCTGGAAATAGGTTTTTCCTTCTGGCTTGTCCTGATGGGGATGGCAAACACCCCCATGCAGATTGGGAGACGTGGACACCCCCCCCCCAGCACCACTGCTTGGGGTTAGCTGAGAATTGCCAACAGGAACAGGCTCTGTATGCTTAAGTGAGAGAAGTACCTTTATTTCCCTAGGATGGACTCAAGGTGACACTGCTGTATAAATAGCTCCTGGAGACTTTCTAGATCTGAAGGCAAATGGCATGAGCAATGCCATGAAAATATTCCATGTGATGGCTCACGGTTGCCTGTCACGGTGTGAGCAGTGGAAGGACACAGCAGTCCTGTTTCAGGGAATACCTGGATATAACATGGCTGTTCAGCAAAACATTTAGAAAGCTTCAGCCTGGCCTTGACACACACTTTTAAAAAAATCCTGTTTTTCGGTCTGGAATTGCTTCTAGTGATTTTTTTTTAGATAGCTGTGAAGCTGGAGATTTTACAGAGCAAAGAGTCATAAAGCTTTGGTGTGTGGCTGTTTGTAGGGGGTGTAGGGTTCTTTTCCTCCTTTTTGTTTGTTGGGCGGGGGGGGGGGCGGAGACAGAAACTTTGCCTGCCTTGAAATCCTACAAAAATACCTCACACACAAGTTTGAGTAAAAAGTAATGAGCAGGCTGTAGCTGATCCAAAACTATCCAAAGAGGACTTTGGAGTATCAAAGGAAATAAAGGAGGACAAGATTAGAGCGCTCTCTCTTTTTTCACTGGGGCCCTAAACATGTTATGGCTGTGTTATATTACTTGTTGTTCATCAGTGCTACAGATGTGGTATTCATCAAGTCTTACCTGGACCACATCCCAGGATGACTTGCCACTTGATGGCATAAAGGCTACGTGCATTACGCGATGCTAGCAAGGTGGGCGGACACCTGCCTGACGGAGAGCTATGGCATGTTGCCACCTCAGGAGAGAGCTGTGTGGCTGGAGCCTCAGACACAACTAAGGGTTTTCTCTGTGCTTGTTGCGGCTGCCTCCTGGCCCTTGGCAGTTTCAGAGGCCAGGTGTGGCTTCCATCTCCCCCATCTTGTTTGTGCTGCTGTTGTGACCTTCATGTGAGGGAAAGGGGGAAAAAAAACCTGTTCTTGGCTTTAAAAAGTAACACTGTAGCCTAATGGTTGCCAAACTCTTTTATTAAAGGAGAGCCAGCCTGTTTCAGTTTTCCTTCTGTTTAGTTCAGGTCCAAGTGATTCTACCCTCTTGGCCTAGAAGCAAAATACTCTTAGGGTGAAATTCTGCCCACAGGCTGCTTATATTCCACACACATCAAGAGACCTTAAACTGTTTAACTATGCGCAGAATCACAGTGCTAGTTCTTGGCTGCTTTGCCTACTTTCTTCTGATAGCCTGGTAGGTCACTTGCACACCTTTTGTAAACCACTGATGGGTTCTTGCCCATCATTTACAGTGTGAAACACTATGAAAATTGTCTGATAGCCTTTTCTCCCCACTAAAACTGACCATGGCTGGGTAATTCGAAGATCTGAAACAAGGCTTGAGAAAGGGAGAATTCCCCAAACAGGAATTTGGGGTGAAAGCCAGGAGTTGTGTCAGGACCAGCACACTGAAGGCAGGGGAAAATAGATGTGGAGATCCCCCTCCCTAATCTCCATTGGTCTCCCCTCTATAAAATAAATTTGTTAATTATTTGCAGTGTAAGTGGACTGTTTGATAACTGAGGCAGGGAAGGGTGGGATATATGTGGAGAGTGTAGAAGTGGCTTCCCACTGTCTAATTTCTCCACTTTTATAGCTAAGCCCCCATTTGTCTTATAAAAATCACATTGAAAACTGAAAGTACAACCAAGAAATTGTACACAGGCTAAGAGAATACAGTATTTTAGCTGAAAAGGCCAGCAGTATTTTAGCAGTTAAGTTTAGGTGATAAAACATTCAGTACTCAGGCACTTTTGGAAAAGAGCTAGATTTTAAGTATCTCATCTAAACAGTTCTCTGATAACCAGATTAAAAACTTTTCTCAGGCAGATTAGTGCCTCTATCACATTAAAACTGCTGGAGAGGTTTATTTGCAAGGAAGGAGTGACTGAGAGATGAGGAGAAATCCTTGCAGGGATGTTAAGGAGCAATATGTTAACTGTTTAATAGTATGTTTAATTTTGAAAGCACATGGCAGAAGAAAGCAACTTTTGTGGAGGGGGCTATCCAAAAAAAGGTGTCATGTGCTATTCACGACTAGGTAGGTGTCACTATAGTATGCAGACGCAGCAAAACTGGGGACATTTTTCTTCCTCACCCACCAAACCCCCACCATCCCAGTATGCTCACGTGAATGAATTTGTCTCCGTAACCCCTTATGAAGCTAGCGAGAGAATTGGCTTGTGGTCACTTTAATTGCTCTGCCAGCTCCCTCTACACTCTGCTGGAGTGCTTTGTAAGAGGCAGGCCCCTGTTCGAAATACCTTTGACTAACTTTCCTTGGAACAGGGACGTGTACAAATCTCGTGGCATATTTGTCATGTCAGCGCTAGAAGGTCACCAATGTTGTTTTCTCCTCTGCCACCCCCCTCCTCAGTTCAGATTTGCTCTCTGTGTTTTGACCTTAATAATCTGAAATGCCTTTGAGCGGCTAGATTCTGTTCTGTTCTCTATTAAAGTGACAGTGCTAATTGCTTTCTGAGAATGGCCTTCCCAAGTCTCCCTTTTTAGGCACATAGACACAGGGCCACACTGACTTTGCCTTCTTGCTGTGCCTGGGAGGGGTTGCTCTCTGTTCTCTCCACTCTTCACCCCCGACATTTTCTAGCCTGGGCTATGGCAGTTGTTTTAATTTCATTTTTCTTATGCTCTGAGGAAGAGGAAACAAAGGTCTCTCTGTGGCAAGCACAGAAATACACTTCACAAATGCAAAAGCTGCCACCCATTTCCCCACAGTGACCCTCTGCCAAATTATGCTGTTGAAAATTCAGACATGCCCTTTTTGTGGGTGTTTCATTTTCCAGAGGGGAGAGAGCGAAAGCGCGCTGAGGGGTATAGTTAGTGGCATGAAACGTTGTGATAATTATGCTGCAAATTACTACAGTTCCTCACTTTTGCCATGCTGTTGCCTCCTGGAGAGCTCAGATCCCCCACTGGCAGTGCTGCTTCTGAGAACAAGATAATGATTTTGTGTTTTGACTAATTTTCTGTTGTCTTTGCAGTTATCGCAGGCGGCTCCTGCCCAAGGGGACGAGGAGAAGAAACACAGTGAGGGTAAGTGGCTTGTCCTCCTTCTGCCGTCTTGATAGTCACAGTGAGGAGACATTGCAGGAAGTGGACTATCATGGTCGTGACATTGATCCTTTAAAACTGTAAATAGCAGCCACATCTTGGGATTGCAGTGAGGGAGGTGCTTAACTCTTTATATTACCCCATGCCATGGTCCTGATGAAAATGCTGTTCTCATGGGGAGAGAAGTTGCTATGGGTGCCAATGGCAGCTTACCTGTGGCCGTGGGGAAGTTTTTTTCAGAGGGAACATGGTGCCACGGGAAAGTGTTAAATGCTGCCTCCTTGTGTGCCTCGGTACTGATAGCCCATTGCCCAGCAACTGATCTTTGCTAAAATCAGCCAACCAGCCCAAGACATACAGAGCCCAATCCTGAGGCTCTTCTTGCTGGTGGTATGTGTGTACCCCTGGCTAAAAGTGCTATGAATGCGCCATAAAGCATGTCCGTGACATGGCACTGCTTGTGCTGGGGCGGCGGGAGGCGCATTGGCCCCAGTGCGGGAGGATGGAATGGCTGACGCTCCAGCAGCGCCAGATGCCGGTAAGCCTGTTTGGGGAGGGGGGAAGCAGGCAGGGGAGAGTCCTCTACTCTGGTCCTTGCTGGGCTGCTGGGGAGGCATCTCATTAATTCTGCCACCCCCCGGGTAGTAGGTATAGATTGTGTGATGCTATATACGCAAATATATAGAAGCAATGGGGCGGGGGGAAGAGATGGGAATGTTAGACTTTTTCATTCAGAAACACCCCCACGTAACCCAAATGCTATTTTGATTTGGAGGAGGAGCAGGATGGAACCTGGTCTTTTCCAAATGCCACATATCGTACAGGAACCTCATGTTCGCTTCCTAGGATGTGTTTTATTTTATTTTGAGGTGAATCTTGAAAAGTTGCAACCCAGTGAATAATTGCTGGAGGAATTTGCCACAATTTCAGAAGAAGGTTTGGCATCTTTTATGGCCTGTCTCCCTCACCTCTTTCCTGTTGGCAGATCTTTGACCCCTGCTGTACTGCTCAGAGAGAAAAGCAAGGCACTGAACTATCAGTCAGTGTTGGAATCTTCCAAAGATCATACTGCTGTAAACCCTGAATAAGGAAATAAAAGAGGGGGATTTTTTTCCCCGTGCATCCGCTTTTCTTTTTGCAGCAGCAATAGAGTAAGCAGAAGGTGGTTCCATTTTTTTAATGCCTAGGGCAAAAAAATCCCCAGTTGTAAACGTTTTATTTCAGACCAGCAGGTTAGTTCAAGGAACAACATGATCTTATCCAGTGTGTTACTAGAGATCTGATGCATCCGGGAATAGGAGATAGGAATTAGTTGAAGCACTTCAGTGCTTCTATTCATCATTTCACAGCATCTGGGGCCAGAATGTTGAAACGGTCCTGATGGAGGGGATGGCAGGTTGGAATACATTTGCTTGTAGATTAGACTTTTTGTAATTGCCTGATAGTTTTGCCTTTTCTACTGATTGAGGGCATCTGGATGTTGCTGGAGATCTCAGACTTTTTTTTTATCATGAGGGTGTGTGTGTGTGTGTGTGTGTGTGTGTGTGTGTGTGTGTGTGTGTG
>JAJKFI010000018.1:20929383-20951519 GCA_029204185.1 Lerista edwardsae
ACACACACACACACACACACACACACACACACACACACACACACAGGTTATAGATTAAAAAAAACACTAACGTTAATTTTAGCACTGAATGAATGAACTCAGAATCACAGACTCAATCAGACTCATCACAGAATGAAAGAATCACAGCAAAGGGTAGGACAAAGGATCAAGAATCTCCCACATTCAGGAGTACTGAGCCCATACATACTAATATTCATTAGTGGTTTTGTGATAGAAGGTAACTGTTCCACTGTCCTTTTTTTGTTTTTGATAGGCCCAGGTGTACACCCCTTTCAGTTAGGTTTTAATAATAAAGGCATATTTGCTTGATTCATTATTAAATTCTCCCTCCACCCCAGTAAGGAAAATCGCCAAGTTTATTGACTGGTACAGAGATTCAAACACTTGTTCATTTTTCTGCTGTTCTGTTGCAAAACAGGGGTTTGGCTCAGTTAGCTCTGAAGTTCTACAGAATGCTGTAGACTGGAATTGTCCTCCAAAGTTAGCACTGCTGGTACCAGAATGCTCTTTGCCTATCATCCAAATGACATTTTGAATTCCAGGTAAAAGATCACACATGTTTGTGAGCAAAGAGTCTCCTGTGTAGATGGCTCAAATGGTCGTAAGTTAAAGCACTGACTAGATCAGTGGTTCCCATACTAGTGGATCGAGATCCACCAGGAGAACTGGAAGCAGGGCATTCCCCCTTAAGGGGTGTGCTCTGCTTGGATGGCAGTGATGTGATCCTGATGGAAACCACTTCCGGTTTTTTATCGAAACACCAGAAGTTTCCGATCGCTTATTTCAGTTAATTGGAGGCTTGGGGAATCCTGCAGAGGCTTCTGCAGGGCTCCTCACACATCCCAGAGGCTACTGCCGCCGCCAAGTAAGGCAGAAATTCCCCCTTTGTCCCTGGCAGCAGCGCAATCTCCGGGATTGCATCACTGCTATAGCCCCAACCCCACAAGCACTTAGGTGTCTCCCAACTCCCTGGGAGAAGCTGGGTAGATTATTTAGGAGAGCTATTGCAATAGCATCCTTTATTGATAATGGTTGTCACGATTTGTACAGCAGAATATTAAGAGATTATCTGGTGGGCAAATGTGGCTCAGTGAACAGTTTGCCAAACTAAATTTGAGACAGCTGTACTTAAATCCTTGTTCATCTACCAGGTTTACTAAAGGACCACAGAAATAGCCTGCTATGCTAATAATGAATGCAAGTTGCAATTATGCACTGTTTATACAGCATCATCACGGTATGCAAAGCTTTAAACTCTGCAAACGTGCTAACTGCTTTCTGTTGTGTGTCAGTACAGCATCTCTGCAATGCTCCTGAATTCCCTTTTTAGAATTGATGTCTTAGAATTGATGGTACCCAGTTCAAGTTTTCACGCTTACCCCCTTGTTACTTATCCAAATCTTACTCACTTTGGGCAATGGAAACAAGCCAGTTTCTTGTAAGTTTTCTTAGTGAGAACATGCAGTGAATGCTGTAGCTTAATTTATAGTAAGAAGTTATAGGGCTGTTTGAAAATGGTCTTATTTTTTGCAGTTTTAATTACATGATAGGCAGAATGCAGTGTTGTGTGTTTTTATTCTAAGTTCTCATTCAAGTTCTCATTTTTATTAATTTTAATGCTTTAAAAGTATTATAGATAGATGATATATGTGATATAGTGTCAGCAGATGTAGCCACAGTATTATTTCTAATTAGAAAAGTAATCTATCATAATTTCTGGAAAATGTCTTAAACACCAAAAAGGGTGTGTTTTGTGTTTTTATATGTTAACAAAAAACACCCCTAATAATGAGATATCAGAAGGTATGTCATGAGTCTCAGAAGACCCACCAGTTCAGTACCTGTGGATTGTGGTATCTGTGGGGGTTCGAGGAATGGAACACCTGTGAATATCAAGGGCCCACTGTATATCTAGTCCTTTTTACTGCAGAGATTGTTTTGAAATAGCGTGGAAAAAAGCTTTAAAGAACTGAAGACATTCTGATTCCTTTATTTTTTGCTTCTCCTAATTTCCGATCTCTTACGTCAAAGTTTTTGAAGACTGCCTCATTCCCCCTCCACTGACCCACGCACCATATCTGAAGGCATCAGAAAACATATGTTGCAGAATAAGGGCAAGTTGGCCACCAATTAGAGTTGGGCATCTGGCAATTTGAGTGATATGTAGATGACATGTTAATTATAGGCAGCGTAAATAGGCAAGTTAAGCGAGGCCCCCCAGATTGTGATGAATTCTGATGTGATCAGGGTGAAGACATCGCCCATACAAGAGAGACATTGAACAGCCTGGCTTTCACCTGCTGCCTCCTGTGTTCACCGTGTCTTCAGTGCAGGCTTGTTTGCAACACGAATCTTGAGCTGCTCCATCCTTGTGCCCGTTGCTGCTTGGCACTGGTATCCTTAAGCACACAAAGTCCCATGCTGAGCAACTGGAATAGTCAGGATGATAAAAGTTTTGATCTAAACATTATTTTTACCGCGACAGGTTCCTTGCTTCTTCATGCTAGGAAAGGTGTGAATAATCAGCAATGTGGTTACGTGTCTGGCTGCATGCCTGCAACTTTCCCAGGCGCTAAATGGTTTAATTCTCCCATTTATAGATAGCTGTATTTTAAGGTTAAGGTCACCCTGAAGGGGAATAAGGAGGAGGTAGGCGCACAGCAGGATATATGACTTCGGACCAGGAGGGTTGTCGTGGAGGAGTGTGTGTGTATTTGTTGAGGGAGGGGAGATGGGTCCTCATTTGAGGACTGCCAGCCATTGCTGCTTGCCTCTCATGCCACATTTTTCCTCCCTGAGCAACTGTCTTTTTAAATAGCCACTTGTACTGCCCGTAGAAATCCCAGACAGAGGCCCCTCCTCCTTCACTATACCTGCTGCCAGCAGCACTGTGACACTGTCAGCAGCTCCACATGACCGAGAATTAACTTTCAACAATTAATCAAGAGCTCTAAGCTTAAAGCCCTGCAGCTTTTGTACTTGTGTGTGTGTGTGTTCTTTTTCTCCTAGTGAAGCAACCTTTATGCCAGTTTGTCACAGGTTCTGGCCTCCTCAGAAATCCTTAGTGGTTATTGTTTTTTCCATGATGCAAGCAGTTTGTTTATCAGACAGACTTATCAACTCTACTACTGTATATGGCACAGGCATATGATCAGGAGGCAACAAAGCTCAGGTCAGATTTCCTGTGTATGTGAGCTGTGCCCCTTTGGAAGCTTCCTGGGGAAAATAAAACCAACTGGATCCCATAGGATTGGGAGGGTGTTGAAAGTATGCAGAGCAATTTTGGAAAGATAACTTTGTGCACTTGCATTTAACTGTCTTTTCCACAATATTTTGCACTCTGTCCACCTCATGACTGATTATTATGATAAGCCTTTAGCGCTCGATTGGAAGAACTATTTGTGTGGACATAAATAGCTCAAGCTGCAGCATTTGAGGTCTTTGGCTTTTCTTATGTTCTCTTGGTGTACAAAGAGTGATCTGAGGTAGAGGAGAGGTGAAAGGGTTGAGTTTCACCGGTTAGATATTTGTTGCCCTGTTCATATCTTCTGTGCTATGGAATGTATTATACAATTTCTTGATGCATTTGAAAATACGGTCTGAAATCCAAATCTGAAAATATGGTCTATCATAGACGTTGAATGGCAAAGTTGAAGAAGCTTTCCAAATGATGAAACGCTTCGTTGTTGATGTTGCTATTAGTCTATATTTAGCAAGGTTATACTATTATTATTTTAGTTAGTAAGAATAGAAGCAAAATATAGGGCCCTTCGTCTAAGCATTTAAAAGACAAAAATCAAAGTGAAAAGCAACAAGGAGGAAGAGGAGCACAAAGGAAAGTGCATTAGTATGGCTGACTCCAATGCAGCGATATAACATTCTGTCCATGTGCAATGTTTGGTGATAAAAGGGTAGTAGCTTAAAAAAAAAATAGAAAAAAGGATGAAAAGCATACAAGTGATTGGGTATTGCTTCAGGGATGAGGCTTAGCCATACAACTGTCAATGTGCTTTAGTTTGTTCTCAGGGTTACATGAGAGATGCACAAGTTCTATCCTGTGGGTGCCCAGGACACATGCTCTGCTGTTTTTTCAACCACGTTGGCACTCGCAACAGGCTCACTGGTTGAAGAGAGAAGCACTTTTTCCTCGGTGACAAACATTGTGCTACAAACATTGGAAAACTTTGCTACGCAGTCAGTAAAAACTGTGTTTATTGGGTGAAGAAATGATTGTCCAGAAAGACCTCAACATGGGAATTGTAATTGTTTGTGCAAAGTGGAGTATTGGATTAGATGGTCTGGGTTTGACAAAATGATTTGTCACTTCCATTAACTGCAGGCAGGGGAATTCTTCTCTGACAAGATATGATATGGTACCTTGTGCCTTTACCAGGGAGTGAGCACCATTGAACGCAGTGAGACTTCCCTTGGAGTAAGCATGCATAGGCTTGTGCTGTGTGACTTCTGCTGGTTTCTGCTCACTGCTCTTTTTCATAGCTGCCTGGCAATTGCATACAGAGGCCGGCTGGTTAAAATTCAGACAAATGCTAAACCTGTCAGTGATTCAGTCTTAGTTTGCTCCCCCCCCCCCAACCCATGAACTCTTATTGTCATGGGCTTTTTAACTGACATACTTGATGGTGTGTTTGAGTAAGCCCATGAGATGATGGGGAATAGTATCCAGGAGGAAGGAGCAGTGATCGAACAGTCATTAGTCCACATGCCTATAGCTGTGCTGCTACATGGTCTTGAATGTTTTTAAGCAAGATGCTCATAGACTACACAGACCCCCCCAAAACCTAAACCAACATTTATTAATTACTATTCTCCCTTTAATTTTTTTTAGTTATCCCGTTTATTGAAGTCTTTAGTCGCAGTGGCTGCAGGTCAATTGAGACCATGGTGGATATTTTCCAGGAGTATCCTGATGAGGTGGAGTACATCTTCAAGCCATCCTGTGTGCCCCTACTGAGATGTGCAGGGTGCTGTAACGATGAGGCACTGGAGTGCGTGCCCACAGAGGTGCACAATGTCACTATGGAGGTGAGTCTGTGGCTAGGGAGTAGAGGGCAAAAGAGGCCTCCCCTGAAGAAAGTCTCTTCTCTGCTTCTCATTCAGTTGTTAGGCATCTCTCTCACCAGGGAATGGCAAAGATTTCATTACGGAGAGCATCTCTGATCCCTGAGCAATTTGATCTGGGAGAATTCAACCCACCTGGTTCAAGACATTTGTCATCCCTTGTATGATGATGTGAATGGGCACACCATGCCTTCACCCAGAAAAATGTGATGTGATTTGCACCATTGAATCTTGTACGCAAATCTATGTTCTATGTTTTCTAATGTTCCGAAATTGTTACACAGAAAGTATGTTTCTCTCGGGGCCTTTTGCTGTTATAGTTGGGAGGACTGGCAAATCTTTCCTCTTATAGTTGCAGAATTGGCATATCTTTCCTTCATGCTGGCTCCACCTTAATTGCATTTGGTTTCTGCATCTTACTTTTCAGTGTTCTGATGCAGTAGACTGTGGCATAGAAAAGAAAGCACTTTAATGAACTGCCTTCTCCTTGAGAGCTGGCCAGGTCAGACTTCACTGGCCAAGCCAGAGTTTTGACTTGTTAGTTGCAGTGGCACTGCAGGAGTTGGAAGAACAGTGATGGAGACAAATGGAAGGGCTTCCTCTCTCTTTGTTTTGAATGTAGTCATCCTGAAAGGAAGTGGGTGGAAATCATAGCCAGGGATGCACACTTTCTGCACACTGCCAGTACATTCCTGTTCAATGCACTTCCTGTCTACTCCTCTTGGCTTTGGCAAGTTTTGTTAATCATGACTCGTACCACTTCCAGTTTCCTGCTGGCATCTCCTTTATTTTTTTTAGTTATCCCATTTTTTGAAGTCTTTGGTTGCAGTGGCTGCAGGTCAATTGAGACCATAGTGAATATTTTCCAGGAGTATCCTGATGAGGTGGTGTACATCTTCAAGCCATCCTGTGAGGCAGTTTTACAACTGCCACCTGGCTGGTCCAGATTTGGACTCTCAAAAGTGAGAGTGTAAAGAGTGGTAGTTTTGTGGTGCAGATCTAAGACTACAAGCGTATGTGTTGATGGCAAGGAAACCAATTCTGCTAATGACCTTGGTGAAGCCTGTAGCCATGTGTTCAGCTTGCATTCCTGCCATTTATCATTTATGGAGTGCCACCTCTGTGTGATGTTTAAAAGCGCCAACAGGTTGCTGTGCAAAAGTATTTATAATCTAAGGCTCCTATCTACCACACACTTTCCACTGAAGTCAGTTTAATCGCATTGCCTTAATAGGCCTAGATTGGCTTACCTACCAGTGGGTCTCCTCCTGATGCATAATTTGTACTTGCATTGCTTTTCAATAGAACATGTGTAAACAACCTGCATTTCAGGTTCCATTGTATTATATGGTGTACACAGACACATCTGAAAGTATAGTCCCTGCTACAAATCTGAGTCTATATTTTCCCCGTTAAATTGTACCTCTTCGGATTGTATCCAATTTCTAGAATCAAACACAGCAATGAGCCTCCAAAAATGGTCCCCTTCCTCATCTGTGAAGGATCATCACCCACTACTCTGGGCAAGGCAGTGGCTTGGTTGCTAAAATCCAAGGCAATATCATTCAAGGAGGAGAGTGAGAAGTTGTATCCTATGAACAGGTCAATTATAAAGATGTTGGCCATTTAATGAATAGCTTATTCTGGTGGATGTTTCAAGGCAGACTTCAGGCTTCTTATACTGAGGAATTGCTCTGTGTTGTATTTCTGGGCCACTGTAGCATCCTAACTGTCAGCATTGTACTAAATTGTGTTTTGTCACTGAATATTTGTGCTGCTTGTTTTTTTGAGAAATGATGATAAAATGTGATTCTATGAATGTGACTCACCCTTTTCCATTTTTTTCCTCCTGTCATTTAGATCATGAGAATTAAAAATCTTCAGGGCCAGCACATAAGCCAGATGAGCTTCCAACAACACAAAACATGTGAATGCAGGTGAGGATGGAGAACTGTCCCAGCTGTCTTTGTGGAGTATAGCTTGATAACTGTACCAAGGGGGCATCTAGCATTAGAGACTATGCATGATGGCTGTAGGCAAGATGAAAAAAGAGTCTATTGCATTTATTCATGCAATAGAATTCTTAATAGAATGTTTGTAGGATATTCATAGGCTGTTGGGTAGGTCTCCTTAGTCTGATTGAGAATCCATAAGATACAGTAATGCACAACTAATGAAAAGCACTGTGAAATCACCAGGAAGGAGACAGTGCTGGCTATCACAGGCCTAAAAACAAACTTATTTTTTGTTGCTGAGGATGTTTGAACAGATTTAGGATATTTTTGGGGTGCTGAATCAAAAAATGGCATCAATTTTGCCTGACTGGTTCTAGTTTGGGGGGTATGGCATTAACTACCTTATATGTTGATTCAAGCAGCTTTCTCTTGAGGAAACCAATGCAACGGCTTTCTCACAAGGGAGCTGCTTGAATCAGCGTATTAGACCCTATGCTGTACCCCCCCAAAACTGGAGCCAATCGGGCAAAACTGATGCCATTTTTGCATTCAGCACTCTAAATATACCCAAGAATAGGTCTAACATTTAAGCCAACAAAGTATGGCTAGACCTGTTGTGCTTGGCTGGCAGGTCTAGCCATGATGTCAGCTGTCTGTCTTCTAGTGAGAATCGAGGCAAGGCAGTGAAAGGGCAGGAAGCTGCCTTGTGCTGAGTGAAACTACTGTCTCACCTAGATCAGTATGGTTGACACTGAGTAGCAGTGATTCCCTGGGATTTTAAACACGGGTCTTACCTAGTATTACCTGGAGGAACCTGGGATTGAACCAGAGCTAACAGTCTCTAGTAAGATGATGGGTATGTTTATAATGTCTGTTCTCTCCTGACATTTTTTCTCCTTTCCTTGTAGACCAAAGAAAGAAACTAGAGTTATAAAAGAAAAGTAAGTGACCTTTCATATTTTTCCCCTTTGGTGATGGTGATTTCCCTTTCATTCTTTCTTTTCTTTCTTTGGTCATTGGAAATGAGCTGATTTTAAAAGAAAGAATTGGGTGGTCATCTTTATGACTATACTTTGAATCCATTCCTTGTGGACACACACACACACAAATGTGTACTGTTGCTGGCTATCTTCTTTGCTACCTGACATTACGTTGAAATTATAAAGAATAGCAAGGAAATAACATAATCCTCACCCCCTGGAATGGATTCTAGGTGAAAAACCTTATCCATGCGCGGTTGTTGCTGTGATCACCGGAAATGATTGCCTTTCTTTTTCTTGCTTCTTGGGTGAAAATTTGCTGACTTACTCACAGCAGCTTGCATAGATTCCTAACTTCAAAATGATGCATGTGAGCTCTGTTGCCTCTCTCAGAGCAGGGGAGTTTCATTAGAAAGGCTAAAAGCAAAAGCTCACTAAGGGCATGAGGAAGGATCTCTGTGTGAATGAAGTTCGCAGATTGATTGGGAAAGGTGGAGTAAATAGAGAAAGTAATCTCAGAGCGCAATCCAGACTTTGACATCAGGCTCCTGCACCAGCCCAGGAGTGTAATGAATGTGCTGTAAAGCATGTTCGCAGCTACTTGAGAGCTGGCTAGGCTGGCATGGAGGCCTGCTCCAACTCCCGGAGGCTGCATCCAGCCTTGGAGGGCTTATGTTTGTGCCAGTCTGGGCAGGCTGGTGCACAGGGTGGGAGAGGGTGGCAGGAGGATGGGGGGGGGGAGAGCAGACCAGGAATCCTTACATGAGCTGTTTGGATTTGCACCAGCAAAATCCCTGGCCCAGACCCAAGTAACCCAGTGGGGTGGCTGGAGCTTAACATGAGCTAAAGGGAAAAATATCCTCTTACCCCGAGTTGCTCTCCAGCCACTCCTAACCTGCGCTGGACACAGCACACATCACTTGGCCTGCCATGTCCGGTGCAGTTTAGGATTGGGATGCCCATCTTCTTGACAGTAGGTTGTGTCTTGGGAATGAGTCTGGCCAACGATACAATGAAAAGTTTGCTTTCAGCCTTGTGTATGCTAAACCAGTGGTGATGGAAAACATAGACCCCTTCCTCTGCCCCTCTCCCAGACAATAGCAAACATGGGCAAATTAATGGTCTTCATTTCTGGCTTAAAAACAATCTTCTCTATGGCCATCCATCCCAATATGCATTAGTAATATAGGCCATGACCTCCATTTTGGTATGAGAGAGAGAGAGAGAAAATTTTAATAGCCAATGTTGTTGTTACTTTGCCCCCGAATTCACTTTGCGGAGTCCTCACAGGGCTAACCCAAAGGAATATTCACAGCTTGGCTTGTTCTCTTTGGAATCTGTGGTGCGCTCATTGTTCGTCTGAGTGGCAAAACGGCTCAGAGTTGTGAGTGTGTGCTGTGTCTGAGTGAGCATTGGTGCTGATGGGGTATGGTGTGGCCAAAGCCCTTTGTTCCACTGACATTTTTGCTCTTCACCTTTGACTGACCCTTAGGTGGCTTGCATCGCTGGGCACATTTTCCAGCACATGAGGCACTCTGGTTTGGGTTGCACTGAAATCCTTCTTGTGCTTGATGCCTTTTGTGCTTGCCTCTGGATGTGTGTGCGTGTCCCTAATGGAAATTGAGAGTTGTGGAAAGGTTCCCTGCATTTATTATCACTCCCTCTGCCCTTCTTCCCTACTTGTAGTCCTAGCTGTGTTCTTGGGACGCTTATTCTGCTAACAGACAGGAGAGAGAAACTGGTGCCAGCAAACAGGCTTGAACAAGGCCCAGGAAGCATCCTGTCAGTTCCCCTCAGGGCCACCTTCTTATTAAAGTCTCCCCTTCCCACCCAATCAAGGTGGACTGCTTTTCTGAGAGAAGAATGCAGAACTGGGAGAGAGAGAATGAGGAGCCCTCTCACAGTGCTTTTGCCACAAGAACTTCCTGAGCTTTGCCTTTTTTCCTTTGTGCATGTCTCCCTTGGCTCACCACTTGCCTAGGCCCCAGATTTCCTCTGATGTCTTCTTGGTTATAGGATTGGAGCCTGCTGCTCTACTCTGTCCACATTTGGAAAATGACATATAAATACTTAGAGACGAAAAATGGCCTTGTATTGTTAGTGCCTTATCTTTGAATTGGGGGGCGGGCAGCTCCAAAAACGACACTGGCAAAAGGCTCTTCTGTTTCCAAGGAATTAACTAGAAAAGGCTTCCTCTTCTTCTTTTAGTAGCTCATCATAAAGCAATTCACAAATGTGGCAGGTCTCTGTTCCCAGAGAGGTCTTGAGAGGCAAGAGAGATTGAACAGCAAGTCATTTGGGTTAAGAACCCTCTTCTTGCGTCTTCACCTGCCTGCCTGCCTGAATTACAACTTCTGTCTCTCCAGCCTCAGCAGCAAAAGGGAGTACACAGCTGGCTGCTGTGCTCTTGGTGGTTTGAGTAGACCCCCACAGCAGTGGAACAATCTTCTGGGTTAAGAGATGCCATAGCAATTTGGACCTCCAGAGTGAGATCCAAGAAGCCGAGATTTTACGTGAACCTTCTTCTACATAGCATCTAATCTATGAAGATAATAAAGTAGTTGCTGTATCAAACCAAAGGTTCACCCAGCCCAGAATCCTGCTTCCCATAGTGGCCAGTCGACCTGGGAAATCCACATGCAGGCCATGAAGGCAATAGCTGTCTCTCATTCTTGCCTCCTGCAACCAGCATTCAGTAGCACACTGCCGCTGAACCTGCCTCTGAGGTTCATATACTCACCTTGAGTCATGGCCATTGATAGATGATGAATTTGTAGAGACCTTCTCCTTCCACTCACTAGCTGCCTGCAGTTGAACTGCCACCGTCTGTTTCTGAATTGCCACAGTGAGTTCTTCGAAGTGGATGTTTGAGGCCAGAAGCGCTGCATGCCAAGATGCAGAGGACACTGGGCAAGGCTTAAATGGCTTATTTTTCAAGTGGAATGGGTGCCTGCCCACCTGCATTGTCTCTCACAATGCATGGATGTGATATGTTGCTTCTAGGCACTGTGTAACTTCTAGGCCCCTTGTTGACAAGCCCTTATTCTGCATGGAGAGAAAAAGCTCCCGACCCCTGGAAAAATAGCAGCATTGTATGCCGAGAAAGGCATATTGGGGGCTACCTGTAGGTGTAGGGGAAGTTGCATTGCTACATGCTTTGCTGCAGGGCTTTGCAGCAAATGTGATGGAAGTCATGCAGACTGCATGAGAAGGCTAGTGTGCCAGAGTGGCAACAAAAACACAGACCCAAAGACTTTCCAGCCTTTCATCCTTTATCACTTCCCCTTCTCCTGAGGGCACATGGCAATACTGTTCCCCTTTTCCATTTCCTTCCCCCCTCTCTTTTCTTTCTTTCTTCCTGCTTTTTTTGTTTTGTTTTTCTTCCAGAAAATCAAAGCGAGGAAAGGGGAAGGGTCAAAAGAGAAAGCGCAAGAAAAGCCGGTATAAACATCAAACCTTGTACGTTTGCATCATGTGCTTGTAGACTCTGCCCTTACCCCATTTCCTCCCGTCACCCCATACCCTCAAAATCAAAACACCTGCTTGCAATACATCTAATAAGGACAGCAAAATCCCACCACTTCCCCAAATCACTCATTGACTTCACTGGGACGGTGTTGTTGGTGATGGTGTAGCTTTGGCACATTGGGAGCAATATCGTAAAGGAGCACTGATATTTTTTTCCTGCTTGGGAGTATCCTTTCTGTTCTGAAGGCACAACAACATGAAGGGACAGTCAGGCCTACTTGTTGCGCTGCTGCTGCACCCTGCGATGCACTGTGTGATTTTTCCTTCCCCTCTCCTCCCTTCGCTTCATTTTAAGCTGTTCAGTGTTTAGGATGTTGGCAACAAGAGCTTGTGCTTGCCATTTGTGCATGCTTGTGTATGTGTGTGTATGTGTGGGATCTAATGAAGAGAGAGCCAACCAGAGAGGAACTAGAAACTGCTGGGAAATGTATGAGGAGTGCTCTCCCTTCTGGATTTTGGCAGCTGTTCTTTTTCCGCCTTTCTCTGCCTCTCCTACTGTAATTCACACAATCCTGCATTGCCAATCTTATCTCTCAAGTGATAGGTCTGGAGAGAAGAACTGCTCTTTTGATTCAATCCTTAAGGATTTAAATTTAAAAAACTGAGCAGGCACAAGCTGGGTCCAGGAGCTTCTCTCTCATTTGCACAGCTGGCACCCCAGGGTAGCAGGCGTTTGTCTGCAGGAGATGCCCCTGGGTATTGCAACATGTTTATTGGGGTTTTCTAACAAATGGAGGGTCTCTGCCAATTGAATGTACAGTATGCAGGATTTGTGGATTATGCAGTTGCAGAGAGCTAATCTCTCTCTCTCTCTCTCTCTCTCTCTCTCTCTCTCTCTCTTTCTCTCTCTCAGCTGTTGCAAGTATTGGAACACCTTTTGGGAGTGTCCACCAGCCAGCAGTGTTCTGAATGGGCAATGCTGGGTGTGTGCGGGGTGGGGGCAGGGTTGCTTCAATGTTCAGGGTGTTGCATGTGTAAATTTCTTTCTGCTAAAGCGCTGTAGCTTAGACTTCTTTCCTTTTGCCTTTTTGCAGTCACTGTGAGCCTTGCTCAGAAAAGAGAAAGCACTTGTTTGTACAAGATGCCCAGACCTGTAAATGTTCCTGCAAATTCACAGACGCGCGTTGCAAGTTGAGGCAGCTTGAGTTAAACGAGCGCACTTGCAGGTTTGTGTCCTGGAGAATGAAAGAGAAACTCACTCACTCACTCATGCACATACAGTGAGAGAGAGCAAGAGAAAGTTTGCGGCTTGCTGGCGTTTGGCCCCAGCGTTTCTAACGATTTCTCCTTTCCTCTGCTTGACAAGGATGAGCAAGCGGTAGAGGGCAAAGGATGGTGCTGTGTGTCTAAAACTGTGAGCTTCCTGCACTCTCGTAGGGATGGGCTGGGATGACTGCAGGTGGTTTGGTGTTAGCATAGAATGTGCTTCTTGGAAAACAAGATGGCTCATTCTCTGCTGCGAGGAAAAAGACTCAAGGCCTCTTATGCAATTCCCATGTACACACCTAATAGTCTGTTGAGTGATACAAGCCAATTTTGCGGTATTCCTTGAGTGAGTCTACCTTGGACTGAGCCATTGGACCTAGACGTATCCACTCTCTTGCTCTCTGTCTCTATTAGTGTGTTTCTAGGGAGACTGGGTAACCACTCTTCCTTCCCTCCACATTGCATGAATGTAATAGGAAGAAAGAAGTGCATTGGCTAAGTATGAGGGCTAAGCCGCAGGTGGTCTCAATTAGAAAAAGCTGTGTTAAAAGCCTCTGATTCATACCACCTGTGGCTCCGGCTGTGTGCATGCAGGGTAGTGGCATCTCTGTGTCTGCCTTGTGACAAAATCTCAGCCTGTCATTCATTCACAAATATTCCAGAGCCTGCAGTCATGGAGACATTTCATAAATGCAGTTATTCTTAGAAGATGCATGCTTAAGCTGGTGAAAAAGAGCGTACTCCGTAGCCAAAGCCAGGAGGTCAGGAAACTTCCCAAATCTCTATGGATAGTGATTATGATCTGACTAGTGCAATGGAGAGTGCTCAATGGTGTGAGGTTTTTCGCTGGAAGTGTCCAGAAAGCCTGGTCCTCTGTTGCTGGAAGAGCTGGGGAAACTTGCTCTGTATGCAGAGGAATCCTGTGAGATTTTGTAATCCGAGTGTGGATGCCTGGTGCTGCAGAAAGAGGCGAGCCGCTTCTTCTTGAGTTACAATTCACCCTGCAAGAAGTAGTTCCTGGAGAGAAACCAGCCAGCTCCCTGCCCTTGACCTTGATAGTTGCCCCTCAGACTATGCAAAGAGCAGCTTGCACTTATCCTTGCAGAAAGCTTCAGGCTCAGAAGCATTTCCAAACGAGGGCATAATTCTCTTGCATTGAGAAACCCTCCACTCCTACAGTTGGTTTCTCCCCTGGGTGGGACAAATGCCAATAACTGAGGCTTTCCTGACTCTTTGCTTAGGGTGGGAGGACAGGCTGGACTCGGGGGCTGGCAATGGCATCGCTGTTTCAGTGGGGAAAGCTGCTTCAGATGCACTTTCTCCCTGTCCCTCCTCCAGCGTTATGAAATGTAGACCTGAAAAGAGCTCAGCCAAGTCTTCTTTCTCCTGCTTCTGCCATACACTGTTGCTGCTGCTGCTGTGTTCAGGCACTAACCCCCGCCTCTTGGCAACCGGTGGAATGAGACACTCTCCTTCTCATTTTTTTTCCTTGCCTGCCCAAGACACTCACAGCTTTGTTTGGCTGCATCTCCTCAAACACAAAAAGACAAGGCTTTGGGATTCTGGTGGAGGGGCTGCTTCTGTGCATGTGCCAAGTTTTGTGTATGCGTGAATAGAGGTGTGCAAGAATATGAAAGAATAATTGTGAGGGGAAGATGGTTTTCTGTCATGATTGTTTTCCTAATGGAGGTATATGTGAAGGAAATATGGTGGTGTTTTTTTTTTTCCTTTCTCCTTGAAATTAATCTTGGTCCTCTCACCACGTCACCTATTTGGCAAGGACTATGTGAAAAATCACCGCAGTTTGGTTGTCTTGTCTCTCTTTAGTCTCTTCTTGACTTACTGTTGCTTTTGCCACCTTAGATTTTTGCCATCTAATTTTTTTCTTCTTCAGAAAAGTGTGGCCTGGCCCACTCTGGTCTGAAGGCATAGGAAGCAATCGCATTGCTAAAGTTAAGCAGTGCTAGGCCTGGTCAGTGCCACCCTCGTCGCCATGATTGAAAGAAGTGGAATATAAATATAAAAGAACTAAAACTGTTCTTTTTTCCCTCTCTAATAGATGTGAAAAACCAAGACGGTGAGCAGCAGAGAAGAAAACAGGGTGGGGGAACAGCCTTGGTTCTGGAGCCTGATTTCTCGCCTGGACAAAAAAAACAAAAACACTAATCCAAATGAACACTAAAATGAAGAATCATTAGAGCACAGCACTTTGAGTACGGACGATGGACTCCGGAAGGAACATTCCCCAAGACCCGCACAGGATTCACCTTTTTTGGCTTTGAACTGGTCTTATATAGAGACTTTCCTTCTCATGCTGCTAAATAATAGAGCCAGGGAGAGTAGAGTGGTGTATGTTTTGGGAGGGACTCCCGTATTTACATGAATAATATATACGTGTGTATATATAGATATACATATATATTCTGACTTTTAAAAAACATTGCTAACATTATTGGTGTCTTCACTGGATATACTCAACTGCTGTGGACACAAGTGGGCTACTTGGGGCATAAGAAAGAAAACGACGACTGGACTTCAGCCAAAAGTGCTCAGTGTACTCTTCATATTCTTGCTGACTCTAGAGCCCACTGCTCTACCAACTTCAGTTTCCCCCATCTTGGATGGAGAAAGGAGGGGGCAGGGGATTCCAAAGATGGCGCCTTGGAATATTATGGGTCAAAACGTCAAGGAGATGACTCGGCATGCTGTGACTGAAGATTCTGTCAACTTCTCTTCCCCTCCTTCCCTACATTCTTTGCCCTGACCTGTCTCACAACCTGCCTGCTTTTCTGGGACATGGGACATTGGTGTACATTTTTGTATTGACTTGCTGCAGGAATTCTGCCATGGATATAAATTCTGGCCTTAATGATGAGAAGTGGCGGATCGAGGACTTTTCAGCTTGAGGAAACATCACTGGAATCTGCAATCTTCCACCCGTCAGCTACTCACGTATATATCTTACATGGAAACAAGAATGGGGACCGGTGCATTTGCCAGGCAGTTAAACGGCGCTGTCTGAAATCATTATGCACAGAGCTGCCACTGAAGATGCTTATGGAACATCTCTGGAAAGGGATATTAATCTAAAGTATATATGTACAATAGGGAGTGTGTGTGAGTGACTGTCTGTGTATGGGTTGTAGACACACAACTTCAAAAGCATGTTTTATGTCTCATGCGTCAAAGTTAGTGACATTTTGAGTTATCTGACTCTCTTCAGGTGAGAGCTTACAACTGATTTTGTGAAGTCATTAACCTCCAGCTTTTTGTAACATGAATGTGTTGAAATATGTGCTCCATTGGAGTAACATAACCATCATTTCCATGATGTCTTCAGACTATCCCACCACTGCAAACATGGGATTGTGTTGCCTCTCCCACCAGAGCACCATCTTGTTTCTGTGTCAGATGCTAATTCAGCAAAACCTTATGAAGCATTGATGTAAGGAAGAGAAGCAACAACCTGTTTTTCCTCTGTTCTTTTTCTGGTTCTTTTCTAAACACAATTCACAGTTGAGTTTATTTGGGTAAATAAGATGTCTGGCCAAGGCTTCACTTTTTGGGATGCCCATATTAAGATGTTTTAAAGATGCCCAATTTTCCATGACACTAAATATGTGCCATTGGGAAGTCTAGGCCTTCCTAGGGATTTCAGTTTAGGTGCTAAAAGGTCAGTGTTGTAATGTTCTGATTGCTTCTTCAATTTGGCCAGATGCTGTAAATGTGGCCTTAATGTGACAAACCTCATTGATCTTGACAGAGCTGCTTATGCACAAGCTGGTTAAGGCTGCAATTCTATACACAACAGGGAGTAAGTCCTATTGATCGCAGTAGGACTTACTTCTGAATAGACATGCACCGGATTGCACAGTGTATCCTACATATGCAGAGCCTGATTAAGGGCGCAATCCTAACCAACTTTCCAGCATCATGGTAAAAGCAATGCAGCTCTGAGGCAAGGGAACAAACATTTCCTTACCGTGAGGAGGCCTCCATGACTGCCCCTCAACTGCAGGATGCAGCACATGCCCCATTGGCACAGCTATGTCAGTGCTGGAAAGTTGGTTAGGCTTGTACCCTCAAGTTGATAGGATTCAGAGGGGCTAGTATTTTAGGGCTCTTCACAGCATCACCCAACTCTCTTTAGATTGCAGTCTAATTCAGAATGCAATCCTAACCTGGAGTTAAGCCAACACAGTTAGGCCAGCAAAGTTTGGCTGGCACAAGGGACGCTATAAAATATATTTGGACTATTCTAGGAGTCAGAGAAGCCAGCACACAGACATGCACCATCCTCCCTGACTCCAAGAGTGGTCCAAACATGCTTTACGGTGGCCCTTGTGCCAGCCAAACTTTGCTGGCCTAACTGAGCCAGCCTAACTCCAGGTTAGGATTGCATGCTTAATGTAAACCTGAATCAAGTTTTCAAAAAAAAATTATTACTGTAAAATTAGGCCCAGCTAATAGCCACTATGGAAACTTAACACTAATCTGTGATATACATTGCCTGCAATCCTGAGAATCACATGCATGCTAGTTTTTCCATAATTGCTTCTTGCAAACCTATGTACGTTCTCAGGACTGCAGGAAAAAAAACTTACAAAACTAAGGGTGCAATCCTATCCAACTTTCCAGCACCTGGGTAAGGGCAATTTAACTCCGAGGTAGGGGAACAAAAATTCCCTTATCTTGAGGAGGCTTCTGTGACTGCCCCCCCCCCAACTGCAGGATGAAACTCGTGCCCCATTGGCTCAGCTTTATCAGTGCTGGAAAGTTGGTTAGGATTTGGACCTAAATTTAGTGAGAGCTCCAACTTAACACTTGTATAGAGACCTTCTTAAATTACGAGAAGAGTGGCTTGGGCTAGTCACCTTGACATGTATCCATTACTTAGACGATGCACATCAGTGCTCTTGTGGGATCAGGCTATGTAATACTCAGTGCCTTGCAAGATAAAGCACTTTCAACACTAAAGCACCCCAAACCACTAAGCAGTTAGTAACAATCTTGAGTTGAAACGGTAGGATCAAAGTTAGGCATCAGTGTCCTTTAAGTGCCTGGAACTTGTTAACATCCCAGGACTCAGTGGCCTGATCTTGCTTTGCCAGGAAATGAGGGATTTTAATGGGGCCATGCTAATTGCTTAGTGAGCACAGCAGTTACAAGTTGGGGGTACAACCCTCTGTTAACATTTCTGCAGTTCTAGCTGGGATGCAGTCAGGGGCTGTGATCCTGTACAATCCATGACTGGATTGATTCTGTGAGAGCAGGATTTCCATTCCCTCTAGGATTGTACCCAGCATCTGTGATGTTGCGGGCAGTTTCTACTGTGTTCTCAGCAGATATTGCGTTGTGTGGATATTTAAGACTAAAAGTGGCATTGTTCTTGAAGATTTATTCCTATATACCTGTTATGTCCAATATACTGATATTCAGTGTATGCAGTTATGCTCCTACTTTTACGTGGTTTTATAGCGACCCCAGACCAAAAATACATGCACAGCAGTGATCTGCCCCACATGCTGCTGCATTCTCATATCTGTGGTGGTCTGGTTGCTCAGAAGATGGTCAACAAGGATAGCTCTGGAAATGCTGATCACTTGTGCAGGGGGTGAAGCCAGACTGAATCCAGGTTTCACCTGTAATGGGGTAGGAGGTGGTTTTGGATTCTTATTGGCACTGTTAAAGCTGACAACTGACCATCTGTTTGGCATTGCAAACCCTCTTCTCAATCCAGTACTATGTATGCAGCCCTTAGTCCTGGATATAGAACTACAGCGCTGGGAATTATATTCACAGCATCCTTTTCCATATATAGAAGTCTGTGTCGATGTGCTAGTTCCCCTGGCTGGAGGGGGATGCATGTCAGGTTCAAAGTTTCCGAAACAGTAGCAAGAGGCATTATTTGCCTGTCAGAATGCTGCCAAACACCAGATTGTCTATTGACAAGCAAAACTGGCCTCCAATCAGCTGCAACGTGTAACTTTTAACCACTATGAAATCCCTTTCCAGCCAATGGCAAATGTGGTGTGCATTGTGGGTGTGTGTATGTATGTGTGGTTGTGTAAAATTGAAATGTATATATTCATGCTGTGAGAGGTGACACATTGTTCTATATACTTGTTTAATATCCCTTTTAAAAAATAGAAATTAAAAAAATAATTTAATTAAAAGTAGGGATTTTTCAGTATTCTTTGGTAATATTTAATTTCACTATTTATAAGCCGTACCTCCTTTTTTTGTACTGTTTTATGTATAAATTTTAACTCTTTTGTTCCATCCCATCTCTCAGCAATTGTTGGCAGTCAGTAGCATGCTATGATCAGTTATTTAATGAATATCTTTAACACCCACCCCTACACATTCCTTTTAAGACAAGAGTTATACATTTACATACTATATATATATTTGGTTATATGTGTGTGTATATAATATATATATATATATGTTTATGTATATGTGTGATTCGGATTAAAGACACTACGATTTTTTATATATGTAAAAAAAACACACAAGGAATATAGAAAACTTTACCCCTGAATCTTTTTTAAAATTTTAATATTATCATTTTATTTATTGGTGCTACTGTTTATCTGTAATAATTGCGGGGGGGAAATATTAACACTTTGTCTAGTGAATTTTTTTTCAAGATATTCCGTAGTAAATATTTATTTTTAAACAAAAAAAACATATATCTTTTAAAAAACACCATCTATGACCGGCAAACTTTTTTGTATTAAAGAATTTAATTCTGATGTTTGTTTTTCTTTATTTTTTTCCTTTCATTTGCAATATATTTTCTGTTGGTAATCAAACTGCTTTTGCTAAGCAGTTGTGTGTGGAAAAGAAAAAGCATATAAAGTACAAGCCAGCCAGTGGAATGTATTCTGGAAAGGAATAAGGTTTGCCCGGGACACCCCTGTCCAATTAAAATCCAGATTCTGTAAAGAGTATTAACAAAGTGCAACCCTGTGTAAGTAAATAGTAGTAGGTCCAACTATATTCAATGAGGTTTATTCACATAATTACTCAGAAGCAAGTTCTAATGAGTTCAGTCTGACTTACTTCCAGGTAAGCATGTACAAAATTGCAGCCTTAGGCAATACACACTTAAGGAAAGCCCCATTGAATTTAGTGATTTCTGAGTAGACACATGTAGGACTGCGCTATTAGATAATTGGTGGATAATTATGGATAGCATAGATTGTCTTAAAAAACACAATGGCTTTCTGGCTTTTAGGAGGGAATTTGTTGTTGTTCAGTCGCTAAGTCATGTCCGACTATTCGTGACCCCATGGACCACAGCATGCCAGGCCTCCCTATCCTCCAATAGCTTCCGGAGTTCACCCCATTTCATGTTCATTGCTTCGGTGACACTGTCTAACCATCTCATCCTCTGCCACCCCCTTCTCCTTTTGCCTTCAATCTTTCCCAGCATAAGGGTCTTTTCTAAAGAGTCCTCTTTTCTCATGAGGTGGCCAAAGTATTTGAGCTTCAGCTTCAGGATTTGTCCTTCCAGGGAGCAATCAGGCTTGACTTCCTGTAGGATGGACCGATTAGATCTCCTTGCAGTCCAGGGGACTCTCAAGAGTCTTCTCCAACACCATAATTCAAAAGCATCTATTCTTCAGCGCTCTGCCTTTCTTATGGTCCAGCTCTCACATCCATACATTGCTACTGGGAAAACCATAGCTTTGACTATGCAAACCTTTGTTGGCAGGGTGATGTCTCAGCTTTTTATTAAGTTGTCTAGGTTCGCCGTAGCTTTCTTCCCAAGAAGTAAACGTCTTTTAATTTCATGGCTGCAGTCACCATCTGCGGTGATCTTGGAGCCCAGGAAAATAAAGTCTGTCACTGCTTCCATTTCTTCCCCTTCTATTTGCCAGGAAGTGATGGGAGTGGTTGCCATGATCTTAGTTTTTTTAATGTTGAGCTTCAAGCCAATTTTGGCACTTTCCTCTTTCACCCTCATCAGAAGGTTCTTGAGGTCTTCCTCACTTTCTGCCATTAGGGTGGTATCGTCTGCATATCTGAGGTTGTTGATATTTCTCCCAGCAATCTTGATTCCAGCTTGTGAGTCATCCAGCCCAGCCTTCCTCATGATGTACTCTGCATATAAGTTAAATAAGCAAGGTGACAGTATACAGCCTTGTCGTACTCCTTTTCCAATTTGAAACCAATCAAGTGTTCCATGTCCAGTTCTAACTGTTGCTTCCTGGCCCACATACAGGTTGCTCAGAAGGCAGATAAGGTGGTCTGGTACTCCCATTGATAGGACATATTGAAGAACTTGCCACAGTTTGTTGTGATCCACACAATCAAAGGCTTTAGCATAGTCAATGAAGCAGGTAGATGTTTTTCTGGAACTCTCTTGCTTTCTCCATGATCCAGTGAATGTTGGCAATTTGATCTCTAGTTCCTCTGCCTCTTCGGAAACCAGCTTGTACATCTGGTAGTTCTCGATTCACATACTGCTGAAGCCTAGCTTGTAGGATTTTGAGCATGACCTTGCTAGCATGTGAAATGAGTGCAATGGTGCGGTAGTTGGAGCAATATTTGGCATTGCCCTTCTTTGGTATTGGAATGTAAACTGATCTTTTCCAGTCTTGTGGCCACTGCTGGGTTTTCCAAATTTGCTGGCATATGGAGTGCAGCACTTGGACAGCATCATCTTTTAAGATTTTGAGTAACTCAGCTGGCCACGGTGCCAGAGGATTGGAGGATAGCCAATGTCACGCCAATCTTTAAAAAAGGGAGAAGGGGGGACCCTGGAAACTACAGGCCGGTCAGCCTAACGTCTGTTCCGGGTAAGATGGTGGAAAGCCTTATCAAAGATAAAATCCTAAAACACATAGAGGAACAAGTACTGCTAAAAGAAAGTCAGCATGGCTTCTGTAAGGGTAAGTCTTGCCTCACAAACCTTTTGGAATTCTTTGAAAAGGTCAACAGGCACGTGGATGTGGGTGAACCTGTGGATATCATATACCTGGATTTTCAGAAGGCGTTTGACACGGTCCCCCACCAAAGGCTGCTGAAGAAACTTCACAGTCAGGGAATAAGAGGGCAGGTCCTCTTATGGATCCAGAATTGGTTGAGGGCCAGGAAACAGAGAGTGGGGGTAAATGGGCAATTTTCAGAATGGAGAGAGGTGAAAAGTGGAGTGCCCCAGGGATCTGTCTTGGGGCCCGTGCTTTTCAACTTATTCATAAATGACTTAGAGACAGGGATAAGCAGCGAGGTGGCCAAGTTTGCAGATGACACAAAACTTTTCCGGGTGGTGAAAACCAGAGAGGATTGTGAAGAGCTCCAGAAGGATCTCTCCAAGTTGGGGGAATGGGCAGCCAAATGGCAGATGCGTTTCAAC
>JAJKFI010000018.1:20962438-20994868 GCA_029204185.1 Lerista edwardsae
CTCAAGCCCCTTCGCCACGACAAGGCAGTGATCCATGAAAGGGGTTATAAAGATAGGCAGACATTAATTCATTGACTCATTGTTAATGTTATAAAGATAGGCAGACATTAACAATGAGTTGCTATGTGATGCAATCCTAGTTCAGTACAATTATTCCATTGATCTCCATATATAGTTTGACAGTTAACTAAACAACAAAGCCAAACCTAACCAGGGATGACTCCAACACATTCTATTTGAGATCCTGAACCCTTAACAGCTCCTGCAAAGCAATGAAAAACCCCACATAGTACAACTCTGAAAAGATGACCTTGATTATTATTATTATTATCAAGAGACACTTGGCCACCATGAATGTAACTAGACTTTGTTGAATCCTTCTGACAGTCAACAACGGGTGAGTACAGCATTTCCCAAAGCGTGCCTCTAGGAACCCTGGGACTCCCTGTCTCCTTCAGGGTCTCCATGAGCACACCATCTGCATCCACTCTGCATATGTGCTGGGGCTCTGGGGCTCTCTGTTGTAGTTACAATGTGCTGTCTTTTACTGCAGCCTTTCCCAACTGTGGTTAGACCAGAACCATAGAACACAGAAAAACTATTTCATAACAGCTTTAATAATCTTCTGCAGAAATATTATGATGTAAATTCATGATCAGAAAGCATCTCTCACACGCATTCCAGTATTCATACTTTCAAGATCTGTTCTCATTGATAAAACCTAGTCCTTTTTATTCATTACTAAGTGTTTCAATTTTTCAGCTGGCTCCTATGACTGTGTCTTTAAGAGCAGCTTGATGTGCAGATGTTGTTGTTCAGTCGCTAAGTCGTGTCCGACTCTTCGCGACCCCATGGACCACAGCACGCCAGGCCTCCCTGTCCTCCACTAGCTTCCGGAGTTCGCCCATATTCATGTTCATTGCTTCAGTGACACTATCTAACCATCTCATCCTCTGCCACCCCTTCTCCTTTTGCCTTCAATCTTTCCCAGCGTGAGGGTCTTTTCTAAAGAATCCTCTCTTCTCATGAGGATATAGGTTTTTAATAGTTATCCCCCCCATGTTGTGAAAAGATTCACTTTTTGGTATCTGCATAGCAAACTGTGCACACAGGCATAGAAGCAGGCAATACTGTTTTTTTCCCAGTCAGATGGCAATCTGATTCATTCCCTTCCCCCATCCTTTAGCATGGGAGACAGTTGGACCGTTAGCTGAGGGAACAAAAAGGAAGTTCAAACAGGATGCGGAGATTGTACAGAAGCTGAATGAATTCTGTGCATCTGCCTTCATTTCAAAATACCTAGGCACCCAGGTCTGAACTGACCCTTCCCAGAAAAGAGCCTGAAAAACTGAGAGCCCAAACCTATGCATGTCTACTCAGTCCTATTATAGTCAATGAGGCTTACTCCCAGGTTTGTAGCCTGAATCAAACAGAAGTCACAAGGGAGGAGTTCTAGACCAATGGTCTTCAAAACCCTTTTTTGTGCCACAACCTCAACAAGCAAGCAAAGTATAAGATTAGGGGCCCACTGCCAATCCCTGGAACTGATCTGCCCACCCCCGTTCCCGTTTCCCCTTACCTCTTTTGTTTTCACAACAACCCTGCGAGGTAGAAGCCTGAGCATAAGAACGTAAGAACATAAGAAGAGCCCCACTGGATCAGGCCAAAGGCCCGTCTAGTCCAGCTTCCTGCATCTCGCAGCGGCCCACCAGATGCCTCAGGGAATACACAAGACAACTAGATATGTGCATCTCGTTGCCACTCCCCTGCATCTGGCACTCTGAGGCAGCCTAGCTCTAAAGTAAGGAGGTTGCACTAACCATCATGGCCTATAGCCTGTGATGGATGTTTCCTCCAGAAATCTGTTCAGTTCCCATTTAAAAGCATCTAAGCCAGATGCCATAGCCACCTCCTGTGGCAAGGAGTTCCACAGATTAATTACCTGCTGGGTAAAGACGTATTTCCTTTTATCTGTTCTCACTCTCCCAACACTCAATTTTAGTGGATGTCCCCTGGTTCTGGTACTGTGAGAGAGGGAAAAGAACTTCCCTCTATCCACTTTATCCCGTGCATAATTTTGTATGACTTAATCATCCCCCCTCAGGCGCCTTTTTTCTAGACTGAAGAGCCCCAAACGCTACAGCCTTTCCTCATATGGGAGGTGCACCAGCCCCATAATCATTTTGGTTGCTCTCTTCTGCACCTTCTCTAGTTCCCCTATATCTTTTTTAAGGTGTGGCGACCAGAACTGTACACAGTACTCCAGATGTGGCCTGACCATCGATTTGTACAGTGGCGTAATAATCTTGGCCGTTTTATTCTCAACCCCTTTTTTGATTATCCCAAGCATGGAATTGGCTTTCTTTACCGCTGCCGCACACTGGGTCAACACTTGCATTGAGTTGTCCACTAGCACTCCATGGTCTCCTGAGCTGTCACCGAAAACTCAGAACCCATCAGCCTATAGTTGAAGTTTTGATTTTTGGAACAAGGGCAACCTCAAGAGCTGTGGGGCATGACAGTGAGAAGAGGCTGTGCAGGATTGCATAAAGTACAGTACTCAGTTTGGAGAAGGCAATCCCATTATTGGACTGGATCCAAGCCCTCTCTTGCTCAGGCTTTGAAAGTTTACCACGACCCCCAAAATGAAACTTTACCACTCCACTGGGGTCACACGACCCACAGGTTGAAGAGCACTGTTCTAGAGCATGTTGATAACTAAATAATTAACAAATCGCTGGGTCCAGATGGTATCTACCCAAGAGTTCTTGAAGAACTCAAATGTGAAATTGCTGATCCCCAAACAACAAAGCAACAACAAATGTGTAAATCAGCCTCTGTGACAGAAGACTGAAAAATAGCCATTATTTTAAAAGAGAATTGGGGCAGGGGTGGAATCCAGGACTTAGAGGCCAGTCAGCATAATGTCTCTTCTGGGTGCAGCTACTGGAAATCATAATTACAGCTAAAATTATGAAGTATATAGCCTTGCTGATGGATGACCAGAATGGGTTCCAATAAGATAGATCCTGCCTCACTAACCCTCTAGCTCCTAAGAATACTCTCAGTGCTCCTAAGAATACCTCAGACATTTGGATAGAGGCATTCCATGCTAGGGCTCATCAGGAAAGGCATCGAGAACAGGACTGCTCATATTATAATGTTCCTGTACAAATCTCTGTCATGCAGTAAATTCTGTATACTGTATACACTTCTGGTCACGCACACCTGCTCCAGAAGGATACGGTAGAGCTTGGGTAGGTGCAAAAGGGGGCTGGGGTACCTCAACATGATCACTGAGGGCTGGAACTTCTTCCTTATGGGGAAAGGCGGTAGCATTTGGGGCTTTAAGCTTGGAAAAAAGGCAATCGATGGGTGGACAGGGTTGAGACTTACAAAACCCTGTGTGGTGTGGAGAGAGCAGACAGTTTTCTCCCTCTGTTTTTATACAAGACGTAGGGGGTCTTCCAAGGAGACTGACTGGTGGGAGATTTAGGAGAGACAACAGGAGGGACTTTCACACGACTTCCACAGGATTCATTAGCGCATGTTGTGATGGCCATTAGCCCAGGTTATGACCTTCAAAAGAGGATTGGACATGTTAATGGAGGGGGTCTATCAATGACTACTAGTCATAATGTCTATAAGCGATCTCTAGGTTCAGTGCAAGAAAGGAATGGCAGGAGAGAGGTTTGCCTTTCTCTCCTGCTTGTGGGTCAGGCAGAGGCAGCTGGGGGGGCCACTGTGTGAAACAGAATGCTGGACTAGGTGGGCTTTTGGCCTGATCCAGCAGGGCCTGTCTTATAACAAAAGGAAGACTGTTTGTCAATGGCTAAGAGTATTTTTTTTTCCAGGTCACAAGTGACATTCAAATGTCCAAACTATTTCAGCAATTTAAGGGTTTACTGGAAAATGGCGGTTCAAAATAGGACAGAGAAAGGTGACAGCATCTCATACCCTCGGTTGGAGAGACCTTCAGCTTCTCTCTTTTGTCCCCCTGGACATAAGGTCCGTGACTGCAGCAGACTAAGACTTGGATTCAGGTTCTTACTCAACCATGGAGCAAGTAAGACCTTGGGTGACCTGGGTGACCTTGGACCAGCCATCATTTCTCTGCCTGAACTGCCATGCTGGGTGGTTGTGTGAAATAATATGAGAGGGGAAAGAACCATAATTGCCACTGGAACCTTTTGGAAGAAAGATGGAAGAAAAATGTAGTTTTATTCATTTGTTGTATATAGGGGGGACTACTATATCATAAAGTCATCTCACAATGAATGGTCCATTTTGTTCAAAGAGCTTTACTAGTCTGTGCCATTGATGCAAGCCTAGGGGTAGGGTCCTGGACTCCTGGTGAACTTCTAGCACTTGAATTGCTCGGTCCTTTCTATGTTTATTGAAATGCATGCAACTTAATTGGATGTGTGCACAGGACTCAGTAAAACTGCAACCTAAACAGGTAAACATAACATTCTCTATTAAATGTCAAACTGTATAGGGACAGAAACCATCTTCCCCTGTAAAAACTGAAGCGTGCACCATAGAAGAAAAAGCAAAAAGCTCCCTTGTCCTTTCTGGCAGATTCAAGGCCACTATATTTATTATATACTTTTAACCAAACACATATTGAGCAACACTCCTGCCAGCCCAAGAACTTTCTGTTAATTTATTACATAACATTACACAATGTACATTGCAACACACATCAGTATAAACCCCAACGCAGTCATTACAACCAACGGTCAGATACAACTTTCACTTTTCCGAAAAAGCGTATTTGCAGTCACTGATCTTCTTGAAAATGGTACGACGACAATATGCACTCAAGAAATGAGTGATGAAACAAACGCAACTCGTTGCATTTTTCAGTCCTCATGAGCCTCAAGAGGTGTGGTTCTTGAGTTATGCCCCCATTTTTTTAATAGATCATTCATTCAAAATATATAACCTGTACCTCCACCTTTCTACCCACACTGCCGCTCAAAGCTTACTAGGAGCCCAATCCTATCCAACTATCTCGTACTGGTGCAGCTGCAATGCAGCCCCAAGGTAAGTGGGGAAAAAAATGTTCCCTTACCTTGAGGAGGCCTCCATGACAGCACCCCCACTGTCACCTGCAGCTTGGGACCACAGCAGGAGAGGAGGGCTGGGGGACGGGACTTTAACCTCATCTGGCCATCGTCTCGATCGATGCCCCAAACTCTGCAATGTGATTGTTCATTAGTCTAGAACAGTAGTCTTCAATCTTTTTTGGGCCATGACACCAATAAATAAATAAATAAATAAATAAATAAATAAATAAATAAATAATGAAACTGAGGACCCCACTGTCATTCCCGCTTCCCAGGGTCCCTCCCAGGACCCTATCTGACCTCTGTCGCCACCCACGTCCTGCCCCTGTAATGCTCTCCCAGCATTGTTTACTGTAACCAAATATTCTTACTAGAGAGAACAGAAAAAAATTGCCATTCATCCTGGCACCAGTGAAAGCTATTTTTGCACCGTGGCTAGGCATCTGAGCAGAACTGGGACACTGAAGGGGTACACCAGATGCTTCCCCCTTTACCGGTGGTGCTCTAGTCCAGTGGTTGTAAGATGCTGCAACCCCATAACTGAGACTTTGTGACCCCATTGGGTTCCCGACCCCAAGGTTGAAGAATACTGGTCTAGAAAAAGCTGTCATTGGCATCTAGAATGCCTCTAGAATGGAGGTATTTTCATAAAAGTCAACCCCACTGAGTTCAATGGGCTTGCTTCCAAGTTAAGTGTCTGGGACT
Organism: Lerista edwardsae; assembly: GCA_029204185.1. Classification (NCBI taxonomy): domain Eukaryota; kingdom Metazoa; phylum Chordata; class Lepidosauria; order Squamata; family Scincidae; genus Lerista; species Lerista edwardsae. Next base: position 20,968,216 of record JAJKFI010000018.1, read on the forward strand.
GAGGCCTTTGATGCAGGAGAGAGATGTGATCATAATTATCACTGTGAACCCGATGGTTCAAAATTGCACTCTGGTTTCTGGTTGAGAATTAAGGCCCAACCAGGGTGTGGGGTGTCAGGAAATTGCTGTGAACTGTGAGGGTCACAGGAGAGAAATGTCCTCTGTGTGAAACAAGCTGGGGAAGAGTCTATTCAGTTCCCAACAGAAAAAGGGTGGGTGGAATGGGGGGGGGGGAAGAGAGAAGGGAAGGATCGGAATGAGCACAGGAAACAGGCAGCGATGATGAGTGGAAGGAAAGGGGTGGCCTGCAAAGCTGGCGGGAGAAATGGGGTGTGGTGCTTGTAAAATAACCTTTCCAGCCTGGAGCGTGCAGAGGGAGTGCCACCCTTGTGCAGTTGTGAAATATTTTCCAGTCTCATGGTGAGGACTATCATTTGACTAAATTGCCCTGAGAGCCGGAAACTGCTAGCTTGGCTTTGCAGGAATGCTTCAGTTCTCAGCTTTCCGTTTTGTGAGTGGCAACAATGCCGTCGCTAGCCTGAGAGCAGCAGCCCACCTCTTGCCGCTTCATCTTGATGGCCGTAACCCCGCAGCACTCATTTTATTGGCGTTTCCAAGAGCATTTCAGCCTCACTGTTGAAGTAAGCCCTTGTTGGGGTTAATGACATCAAGTGATTGCAGCGGTGTGAGTGGATGAAAGGAGCACTGAGCAGTTCCTTCCCAGCCATAAATCTTGTTAAACCCTTCCTTACTTTTTTTCAGGATGCAGAAATGCTAACTTTTATTACTTCTTATCGTAGGCAAATTTCCTCCTTCATTTCAAAGCAGTTCTCCTTTGCCATTTTCTCCCTTTTGCTATCTTGAGGTTTTCTAAAGAGCTCTCATTTTTTCCTGAATACCTGCAGAATCATTTGTGTGCAACAAGACAAGGGCCCTCTGCGCTGAGCTGCCACATGGATGATGCATGCTGTACTTTCAGGGCGTTCGGCTAGCAAATGGTCAGAAAAAATGGAAAACGTTACAGTTGCGCTCTACTTGTCTCTGCTTGTGCCTGCTTGACTTCTGCTTAGAGAAGTGCAGAATACAACTCAAGAATCCTTGGGAAGGCTGTGTTCATATGGCAGAGGCTGCTAAACAAATGGACATTCTCAGTCTCCACTAAAGCGCCTATATCCTCCGGGTTGCCTCTCTTTTCTGGAACAATTTTCTTTCATAGGTGCCAGAAACTTCAGCAGTAAAACAACGGCATTTCCAGACTGTGAAAATCTCTCCCCATTGAATATCATAAAGTTGTACAGCGATAAAGGTGCTCGTCTGCTGCCAAAATCATTCCCCATTCTGGTTGCTCTAATCGCATGACTCGACTCCTTAAATTCCAGCCCTGGCTTCCTGTCCACTCTCAGAACCAGCACAAATTCTGACCTCCAAAATCTTCCATGATTTTGTCCCCTTATCTTTCCTTATATCCTGCCCATGACCTTTGCTCCTCTAACTCCACCGCTCTCAGCCGTCCAAATGTCTCCTGCTTCCTTAAGTGCCTCTGTCCTTTCTCTCTGGCTGCTTCTTATGTCTGGAACTGCTTTCTGCAGCACTGGCCGGCTATCCCCATTCTAACTTCCTTCAACTCCTTCCTCAAACCCCACAATTTGTGTGTGTAGTCTTTCTAAATCCTCATTAGTCCCCAGAACCTGTTGGAACTAAATCTAAGTAGGTACAATGGAAACAAATGAGTAGACTTCCTTTGCTGCTTGCCTCTACTTCTCTCTCCCGTCCCGTGCCAATTTTCAAATATTATATTACAGTAAGAATTTTTTTATTGTTTTTCAACAGAATAGTTTACAAAACTGTTTACTTAGAAACAAACTAATTTGTGAGCCAAAGGGTTCACAATTTTTTTAAAAAAATACAGAAGAGACACCAGCAACAGCCTCTGGGAAAGACGCCATGCTGGGATGAAGGTGGACAGTTGTTCTCCTCCTGCTAAATATGAACCATTACATATCTTTACCCAGGTAGCAGAGGCACAACTCTAAACTCCCTAGAGCTAGAAATGTATGGCAATCATACATATGAGGAAGGCTCAGATTTTGTGGAATTAAGATATAATGTTGTTGGGCACATTACATTATCACTACATTATCTCAATTACATAGCAATTGAGAGGGAGACATATATAGTTGAAGCAACTGCAGTAAACTGTGGTGCAAGGCATTGAGAGTCACTATTATATAGACACTTTTTTCCAAGGATTGACCAGACAACAATACCAACCTCCAATTAATGCTCAGCCTATGTCTGAAAATAAAACAAACATTACAAAGACATCAGAAATCTCAAGTGTTCCATCCTCCAAATAAAATCAGAACTTAGATAGGACTGTGCCTTTGAAAGGAAGAATGGCAGGAGGTATGGACGGGTGGTTAAGCTGCTGGTACTGCCAAAAGCTAAGCAGGAGAATTTGGGAGAGGCAAGTCAGAATGCCAGGCTGTGACAAGCTGCAGTTATCTGTTGTGGCAGAACAGAGTCACTGTGGAGCTGATTAGCCAGTGCGGGAATGTTGTGAGAAGGCCAGCTGGCAAAAGAACGGAGTCCAACCTTGAGGACCTGTCCAGGCTGGACTTACGATCACCTGCTGAAGCTTGCTGTCACACAGCCAGAGGAGAGAGGCACACTGTGAAGGTGACATCTGGGACTGAGGATTCAAAGAATCACAGAATACTGTATATCTATAAAAACCCCATTGAAAAATGGAGGTTTAGACTAGCCTGCCCATGTCAGCCGCCTTGGGCATTTGCTTCAGCAAGGGAAAGGCGGAATTCTCAAAATAAAAATAAAAAATAAAAATAAATAAGTGGGATCCAAACTCATAACATGTCTTATCAGCCCCTCCAGGAAATCAAAAAGTAATATTTGCGGTATTATCACCATGATAATTGTCTGATATGATAATGGTTTTATAGAACATTAGAATTTGTTCATAGAGTATTATCACAAACAAATACAAATGAAAGCAAATGAAAAGACACTCTTGGACAACTTTAACAGACCACATTGATCTTTCAGCTATTGTATTACGTAATACTATAACTGTTTATTGGTCTGTTTTTTAAAATTATAATTCACACTCTATTTATTTCTGTATTTACTACTTTTTACCCAGTAGCCATTTATTTTCCTCAGTAACTATCTTGGGAAAGCTTTCTGACAATTGACTTGCAGTTTTATTTACTGTCATGCTGGATCCTATTCAGTGACGTCATTCAGGGGGAACGGACCAGAACGGGCGTTCCGGATCCTAACGGGCTCCGTGGCTGGTTCCGGGTTCCCGACAAGTGCCCATCAAAAGTGAGTTCCTGTTCCTAAATCATTTGAATGACACCACTGATCCTATTGTTTAAGTCCAACAAAATGCAATGGGGGCTTAATCCTGACAAAGTGTGGACATGATGGTAGCCATACCCATTTTTCTCCCAGAATGCCTCACTGCACACCTAAGAGGATAATTCAAAAATTTATAAAGGAGAATTCAAGAACCAGCTCATTAAGCACAAAATCAGCCTCATCATAGAGCTGTTTCTTACACATTTGTTTCTTACATACTTGATGATGTGTGTGGAAAGCCTAATAAAAGATACTTCTCTCCTTGCCCCATCTTTAATTAGGGTTTACTTGCCATGGGCTTTGGTGCCCACAAAATCCTTAAAAAAACTCTTCAACACATCCTTCCTTAGGTATCAAAGGTGGCATATATATGAAAAAAGATTGAATTTAATGGTCTGGCCTCAGTCAATTGACCGGTCAGAGTTACAAAGGTCAACAGCCTTTCATATGCCACAGCTCAGATCTTAATGATGTCCCTTTAGTTTCTGCTTCTCATAGGAACACAGCTGGCCATCAGGTGAATTACTCTTACTTAGAAACAAAAAAAACAGCTGAAATTCTATAGCAATAGGCCCAGCCGAACACACTAAGACGTGGGGGCCATTTCATATTTAATGCCCCACTGGCCCTGACTGCCTTTGTTTTTCTTCAGCAAATAGCAGTGAGCAGGGGGAGTAACATGGATGAGGACTGAGATGTGTGGGGAAGAGGCATGAACTCTTTGCTCCTGTTGAGGTCTATTTGTCCAGCTCTCATTTGTCCCCTGTGGCAAATAGCTATAGACTAATCTGGTACAATAGTGTCAGGTCTGTGTGCGAGAATGAGGTGTCTGCCGACAAACAGGTGACTGTATTTGGCAACAAAAAGTGGGAGAGACTCTAAAATGCACTAAGACCAGGCAAGAGTGAGTGCCTAATCCTTCCTTCATGCATGCTTCCGCCCCCCCCCTTCTGTCTAGGCTTTATTTCCCCTCTCTTAGAGAGACTCCAAATTTGGAAGAAAATGCATGACTATTTTGTTCTCAATTTTATTTCTTAAAGAGCATCAAACCATACACCTTTTATAGTCTTGAATCTATAAATGTTAACTCAGAAGTAAATCCAGCTGTTGTAATATGACGTTCCTCAGGAAAGTGTGTGAAGGACTGTAGATGCTCCTCTACCTTCCTGAAGTTTGTCGGCTGTGTACACTTTTCCCTATTCAGCTAGCATCATTCTTGCTTCTAGATAGGTGTGGGCAGGACAACCTCTCTGCTGATCTGATAATGTTCCCTGGTTCAACTGTCCTTGTCTTGGAGCAGATGCAATGAGTGCTGTTGGTTCATTTGCAGATCTCAAGCCAAAGCTTTGAGGCATGGAAGGCAAAGCTAGCAAGACTTTGTCTGCGATCCTGTACACAATTTCCTGGAATAATTGTGAATGTGATGCGATAGTTGACAACATGAAGTATGCGTTCTACGGCAGTACTTCTTTTTACTTTTTCTGTAGATAGAGGTGGGAGGAAACAGGGATAATAAAATAAAATAAACACTGCACTACTGCACTTCTTTTTTGTAAAAACAAACCCCGAAATCTGCAAAAAAACAAACTAAAAAACCACCCACCCATCCTCTTTTATTCTTTATTTAATGGGAGGGGGTGCATGGTTAATGACTGTGGCTGCATCTGCTGACTTTTACACGCATCTAGTACACTTTTCAAGCAAATATAATTATAATATAATTATAATATAAATTTTGAGCAAAAAAACAGAACATTACTTTTTCCACTTGGAAAACACTGAAATCCGCAAAAGTAAAACTATTTTCTTCTTTCTCGAACTGTAGAAAATCATGTACTGTATACGGTGCTTTTTCATGTCAATAGGACCTCTCCTAGGTCTTGAAGGGATGTATTCAATGTTCTAACTGGCCCGCATACAGGTTTTTCAGAAGACAGATAAGGTGGTCTGGTACTCCCATCTCTTCAAAAACTTGCCACAGTTTGTTGTGATCCACACAATCAAAGGCTTTAGCATAGTCAATGAAGCAGAAGTAGACATGGAACAACCGATTGGTTTCAAATTGGGAAAGGAGTACGACAAGGCTGTATACTGTCACCATGCTTATTTAACTTATATGCAGAGTACATCATGAGGAAGGCAGGGCTGAATGACTCACAAGCTGGAATCAAATTGCTGGGAGAAATATCAACAACCTCAGATATGCAGACGATACCACCCTAATGGCAGAAAGTGAGGAAGACCTAAAGAACCTTCTGATGAGGGTGAAAGAAGAAAGTGCAAAAATTGGCTTGAAGCTTCACATCAAAAAAACTAAGATCATGGCAACCACTCCCATCACTTCCTGGCAAATAGAAGGGGAAGAAATGGAAGCAGTGACAGACTTTATTTTCCTGGGCTCCAAGATCACCGCAGATGGTGACTGCAGCCATGAAATTAAAAGACGTTTACTTCTTGGGAAGAAAGCTATGGAGAACCTAGACAACTTAATCAAAAGCCGAGACATCACCCTGCCAACAAAGGTTTGCATAGTCAAAGCTATGGTTTTCCCAGTAGCAATGTATGGATGTGAGAGCTGGACCATAAGAAAAGCAGAGCGCCGAAGAATAGATGCTTTTGAATTATGGTGTTGGAGAAGACTCTTGAGAGTCCCCTGGACTACAAGGAGATCCAAGCTGTTACTGCACTAGCCGAATTTGAACAGCAAGGGGGCTATTTGGGATGGGGAGGAGGCAGAGGGAGGGCGGTCCTGTGGGCAGAGCAGCTCGGAGAGGGGGAGGAGTCCTGATCCAGCAATTATGCCAGCTCCAAACCCCCGTCTCTGGGCTGAGCGGCCCTGATTCAGGCTGTTGCAGCCCACTCAGACTTATCTGAGCAGCCCTATTGGGCTGCCTGTGGCTTACCTTGGAACAAGGGGATGTTTGAACCTCCTAACTTAGTTAGGATTCAGCGCATTCCAGCTGGCCTGCCTGCTCCTGCCAAAGTTAAGATTGGGCTGCAAAACAATTTAAGGCCCATTTCTTACGTATTATAGATACATTGTTGCAACCTCATTTTAAAAAGTGCGTCCAATTGCAATTCACAATTATTGACAGTAGTGATATTCATCAAAAATAAATAGAAGATCTGGTTTTATTCCACAGAACGTGAAAGTGCCTGTTCCAGTTTGCATTTTTCTGGCTAGAGAAACTTACAGCTCCTAAAAATAAATGGGTCAGAACCGAACAAACTGAGAAAAGTAATACACAAAGAAACAACATTCATAAATACTGTAAAAGAATTATGTCGTAGATAAAAAAAATTAAGTTCAATTTGAAAATTCTATTTTTTCTTGATCACACATATGTGTGATCTCTCATATCTTATGATCCCATCATCATCCCAAAATAATTTTTGGGGTATAGTTAGGCACAAGTATGAACTAATTTTGAGATTGTTTTCAAAATTTTAAAAATGTCCGTTTTTGAGAAAATTGATTTTAAAGTTTTTAATTGAATTTTTTAACACTAAAAAAATGATTAAACCAATTGTGTTGTATATCATATGAAAGCCCGTGGAAATAGCTTTAAAACGAGACCACTTCCAACTCTATATCTCAACTGTTGTCCGAGGAACAACTAGCTAAAGGATCACTAGCATGCCACTTTTTGATAAAATTTTGGAAGTTTACTTAGCTATAAAATTTAACATAATAAGCATAGGCTGCTAAAAATTGGTATTTTTGCATTATGCCATAGGACAAGTAATTTCATAAATTTCATAAAAATCTAAGGAGGTCAGTCGGAAAGGGTGTGATGATTTGACACGGAATGACCCTGCTCTCTTTGGTGGCTGATGTCACATGGAAAGCTATTTGTATGGAGTAGCTCAAAGCTATTGTTCGGATGTGCCAAGATATAGGAGGAAAGACCAGGGCTGTATCATGGTGCCAATCAATAGAGGGAGTAAGGAATACAGGGCTCAGCCTGGAAACCGGATACATCCTACCTAGGATGGGGGCACACGCACAAAATTGGCCTTTTTTTTTGTATTGGTAGAATTTCCATTTAAAGAACAAGAGTTATTGTCCGAGCATACCATCCATACCATATGGCCCATATGGCCCAGCATACCATCGGGCTCCAGCTACCCACCCTTGAAGATATTTTCGCCACCCGCTGTTTAAGGAAAGCACATAATATCCTTAGAGACTTTTCCCATCCAGCTTACAACTTTTTTGAATTGTTGCCTTCTGGCAGAAGGTATAGGACTATTAAAACTCGGACAACACGTTTTAAGAACAGTTTTTACTCTAGAGCCATAACAGCATTGAACAATGAACTGAAGTACCAGTAGATAGGGGCAGTCGGACTGTATTATTTCCTATTGTGTGGATGTTTATCATTCCCAATTGTGTGGATTTCCTGTTGTGTATCATTTCCTATTGTGTGGATGTTTGTGTTTCAGAGGAGGAATTTTTTGAAGGGGAGCGGGGATTGGGGGATTGGGGGGGACTGTTGGGAATTCAATGTGTGTGTTGGTTTGGTCTCCGGGTGTCAACGAATTTCATTGTATTGTGTAATACAATGACAATAAAATAAATAATAATAATAATAATAATAATAATAATAATAATAATAAGAACAGGAAGAATTGTAGTGATTGTGGTTTTGATTATTTCTCAGTGTATCTGAAACTCCACCTAGAAATGTGGTTGTCTCATCTAGCACAGGCTAAGTCCTGGGAAAGGTTGAGAACTCAAGATAGAATCATCATCATCATCATCATCATCATCATCATCATCATTATTAGCCGCCTTTCTCCCTGAAGGGCATTAATATAAAGGCAGCTAATATATCTTTTAAAATACATCAAACCAATTAAAATAAACCATAAAACTATAAAAATATACATTAAAATATGAGACAATTAAAGCAGGTAGCAGTGATAAAACAATTAAAATATTAAATGAATTATTTAAAAGCAGCCATCATCTCCTTACAGGGCATTTAAAGCTTTCTGAAATAAAAATGTCTTGAGACCTCACTGGAAGGTTGGCAACAGAACAGCTCTTTTTAATTCAAATCTTTTAAGTTTAAAAAAATGGAATGGTACAGGAAAGTGGCATTGCCAGTGTGTTTTCACCCTGGGGTGCATGTCAACCCCCACTACACAACACCCTTCCTTCCTTCCTTACCATGCCAAGCAGCAGGTGCTTCTTGCAGAGGTGGGCCTAAGGCTACGGTGACTGGTACACAAGTGTGATGTGCAGCATCTGGAAGTAGTTTGGCAGTGATGTAATGACATTGGCGCATCATCATTCTATCACCAATTGCTTCTGGGAGTTGCAATTTGTGGCCAATCAGACATAAGGGCTGGTGGGAGGGCTGCCACCAAATGCAATATGGAGCTGTGCTCAGCAGGACCTTGGGTGGTATGCCCATCACCCCCACCCCTCCATGGAGTGTGGCACCGGGGTGGTCTGCCCCCTCCCAGTGATGCCATTGATACTTGTTGACCCACAGGGCCAACCCAGCCAAAAGATTATGTGAATTGAGCTGCCTCAAACAGTGGATAGGTGCAGGTGCATTGGCTGTCTCTACAGCCACCTCACCTAGCTCCTTCTTGCTTTCCCACAGAGAATAAGACGGGCAGAACAAGGAGGAAGCTGGGAAAAGCACTGCCCTACTTCCCTGTCTCCCTGCTTACCTGTTCTGCCCTGCTCTGCTCTGCTATTTCAAAATAGGTGGGCATGGAGCAAATCGACAAGCTGGCAAAGCTGAGGGGTAAGGCACCAGTGGGCAGCAATGATAGTGATCTCGGTCCTTGATCAAGCAGACGACTGCTGCTGCTGCTGCTGCTGCTGCTGCTGCTGCTGCTTTGTCTTCTCTTCATTTGTGGAAAGACAGGCAGATAATGTCCATCAGCTATTGCCAACACCATCACCACCATCACCTTTCTTTCATTTCTTTTGATCTGCAGCAGAAGAGTTTGTGGCAGAATGTGTTTGCACATATGAACATGCGCTCCCTGTGCAGATAACAGGGACAGGGACAGGGAGATAGCAGTGGTGCAGCAGACTCCAGGCACCATTTCCCCTTGGGCCGGGCCTGATGATGGAGTGATGGTGTTGCTTCTGCCATCCTTCAGAAGCCAGTATAAGTCCTGCTGGGGAAGAGCTCAGTGGCTCAGTGGGAGAAGGTCCCAATCCTCAGCATCCTCTGGCACGGCAGGGAAAGGCCAAGAGAAACTGCTGCTAGCCAGCAAGCCCTGAGCTCAATGGTTCAATGGTCTGATTTGGTCTGAGGCAGCTTCCTCAGCTCCCATGCCACACACATCCACAGTTGCACAAGACTGTGGGGCTGATTGTGCAATCTGGTCTGCAGATAAGCAAGGGCGTTTATCTGATGTACGATTCTCAGACTTGCAGACACAGGGCTGATATATATTGTGGCGCGCACACCGCCCACCACCTCATCCCAATCCTTGGGCTGAGGAAAACACATAGTCACCCTCCATAGAGGCAGCAGACACTTCCGAGCAGTCTTCCTTTCACTTTGATGTAACTCAGAACACAGTCCCAACTGGGAAAACATCAACGTCAATGATGGGTTGCTTCACCTCTCTGCTTCTCTCTTCCTTCCGCTTGCACTGGGATCTGGACAAGAGGTTAGGAAGAAGCTCTCGAGAGGCGACCCTGCATGCTCAGGGGAACAGGAGGGCTCAGCGTGGGAATTACAGGTTCCAGTTGACAAGACGGACGGCCCTCGCCCTGAGCCCTCCTCTTCCCCGCAGGGCTCCATTGTGGTCGTGGTCTCACAGAGGGAGGCCTCATGGATATACCTGCTGGGGGCCCTGTAGTTTGGTCTCCTGGCTGCCGGGCAAGGTTCCCCCCCCAAGGATTTTTCCACGGTGTGTTGTCAGTCATCTTCTTGCTTCCTCTCTATTTACCATTCTCCACCCACTAACCTTCCTGACGCCTTCCCAGTCTGCTCTGCCTTGCCCCATGGACCTCCTCCTTCCCCTCCCCTGCTCCAGTCTCTCTCCTTGCTAACTACCTCCTCTTCCTTCTTTGTGTTCCATTCCTCCTCCATGCTCCTTTCGTCCCCTGGCTCCTTCCACCTCCCTGTCTACATCTCAAGTAGCATCCCTAGAGGGGGGGCAAGCTGCTAAGTTTTCCAATGTGGCCTTGCCTTTCCATGTGAATCACTCCTTTCCCTTGCCATTGTAGCCAATAAGCAAGACAGAGTCATTGTTTTTGCTGTGAGGACTGGCTAAGAGGGTGAGGGAGCGGAGCGGTTTATACAGAAAGGTAAGGTGCCTTGCAAAACCTAGCACCCTGCCCCCTCTGGGGATGCTACTGCTCCATCTGTTTTCCTCCCCCCTCATTCTCTGCCTTGCAGACCTTTTTAGTGGGCTGTTGCTGCTGGGAGCTGATAAGCACTTGACTCACCATTGATCAACTGTGTGAAAAAGGCGCTCGGCAATGATGTCACGTCATCACTGTACATCCGCGTGGAAGCTCTGGATGGGCCCCAGGTGCAATGGGCTCACTCACAGCCATCGTGATCTGTGGCTTGCCGCACACAGGTGGTATATGATAGAAGCCTATTTACATTAATCTATGCTGACTGCTTCCAAGGAATAGGCTGCTTTTTCACCACAGTATGTTCGTTGGAATGACTGAGGAGGCTCCCGTTCGCTGCCCTACTGCAAGCCACTGGAGATGAGTGATGTGGAGGTGAGTCGCCTACAGTCAAAGTTGGCTGTAGGTAAAATATAAAGTCAGTCACAGTTTGCCTGAAAGAAGTTGCTAAAAGCTCTTATTGCCTATGATGGAGAGAGAGAGAGCACAGCATGAACTGTTTCACGAAGGTACAAATTCTTGATGGTCTGAGCTCTGTATAATTGGAGGCCAAATTTGCTGGTATGATCTAACTGTTCTGGCAGACATAGCATCAGGCATAATCAGGGAGTGAAACTGGAATTGAACCTGAACCAGCAAACTGGTTGGAACCAGTAATATTACTCAAATCAGAACGGAACCTTGCCCATAATTTTGTCCTAGGTGGAACACTGCAATTGACTGACAAAACAAACTCGGGTATTTGTTGTAAGATATTTAATTAAACAATGTGTCTTAAAATATAAATCAGCTTATTTTTACTGTAACAAAAGGATAGATACAGTCATATGACTCCTAACATGGAGCAGGAGATCAATACATGAGGGTGAAAAATAGACTTTTGAGTTCCTCTAAGGGAGTGAGAGGAACAGCCAGTGAAATCTTTGCAAATGCATTCAAATAACAGAAAATATTGAATATTGTCTGACATTGAAAAGAGAAGAGGTGGGGGTAGATGGGAAACAAGATTATTCCCATGGAATATTTTTTAAACCCTTCAAAGCGCAATCCTAATCTGGAGTTAAGACCAACAAAGTTAACAACTCCTAATCTGGAGTTAGGCCAACAAAGTTTGACTGGCCCAAGGGCCACCATAAAATATGTTTGGAGCACTCTCGGAGTCAGAGAGGCCAGCACACAGATGTACACCATCCTCCCTGTCTCAGAGAATGGTCCAAACGCACTTTACGGTGGCCCTTGGGCTGGCTAAATTTTGCTGGCCTAACTATGCCAGCCTAACTCCAGGTTAGGATTGCGCTCTCAGTGATTCAGTGTCATAAACTTGAAGCCTGGAGTTTGCTCTGGAGATGGAATTCTCAGTTTCGGGTGCTATGATTTGTCAAAGAATTGTTTAAGCCCCAGCAGGGTAAGTCCCAATGGGACTAATAGGCTTGCACCAACACGATTACTGGCAGAAGTCTAAGCAGCCATGCCTCAGGATACCAGGCCTGGGAATGGGAATAGGATACAGTGGGAGCTCTGCTGCTGTTTTGGCCTTCTTTCAGACTCTGTTCCGATTCAGGGCAGGGAATGGGTGGAGAGGCAGGTGGATTGGGACCAGGAGGGGTGGGTTCTGGCACAACAGTGCACACTGAAACCATGCCAAAACCTTCTTGGGCTCGATCTGCCTTAATTAGGTCCACGTGGACAGCAATGGCGCAGGTCTGAGTAGATCCAGCGGCCTGGCAGGGGCTTATTCCAGGGCAAGGGGACAAATGTGTCCCCTTGCCCTGAGGAGGCCTCTGGAGGCCAAGACTCCGCCCAGGGGAGACAGTGGGAGCCATGTTGGCATGGGGGGGGTTACGGTGGGTTTGTCAATTTGTTCCAATAGACATTTCTTTGGAAGACTGTTTTCTATAATCTTTTGGAGTTTAACCAAATAAACCAATAGAGATTTATGCAGCCTAGCACAACCGGAGAGAAGGCCAACGTCAGCCTACAACATGGCAGGCAGCACCCCTTTAAATTGATTGGAGAAACATATTTCGCCATTATTTCTAGAGACTATTTTAGACCATTGCTGCCTTCAGTATCTAAACAGTTTCCTTTGGGCAGTTGTGCATAGAGTGAGCTGCAATGACAGCAGCCGCATGAAACGTATGTGTGAGGAAAGGAAAAAAACCAAAGTCACTTTGAGATACAAACTTTAACCACATGTGGTAGAAATAAAAGCATCCCTCATTATTTTGCAAAACGTTTCCTGGAAAGGAGGGTTTTTTCTTTTTCTTTTTAACTATGCACGTGGCAGTTATTGGATTGCACAGTAACTTCTAGGGAAACATCAGGCAGCTGTGATGTGAGGTGGAAATGCTGAACGCCTTGTTGCTCCTTCTTCTGAAGAAAGAGAAGAAACAGCCTATTCTAAAAGCAAATTCAAGTCCAAGGTTGGAAAGTATCCTTTCACTTCCAGAAAATTTCATTCTTGGTTATTTTCCACTCTCACTAAATTAAAGCGGGTCCATGATTGGTTTTATTTTATTTTTCCTGGGAAATATGTAATGCAGCCAGAAATGGTGATGATGGTGAAGCTCCCTTACAATCCCACCCTGCTCTGACCATGCTGATGAATATTAGCAAACAAGGAATTATTTTCTACTCAATGTCTGAAGTCACTCCTCCCTTTTACCACATTCTTATCCACATATATGAGGTGTGAGAAGTGGAGAAAAAATTCGCTGTATTTTATAAATAAATTCTCTCTATTTTATACGGCCCTATAGGCACACAGGGCCATAACTATGGGGTGAGGCTTGAACCCAGTGATGGGATTCACAAATTGACAAGGGGAATGCTGGGCGGGACTTAGGCAGGACTTCTGCTTGAGTGGCAGCCCGTCCCTAGCGTTCCGCAGCTGTCCTGGCCTCGGCGGGGCTTCCACTCGCCGCGGGGGACAGGTGAAGGTCGCGCCGGGTGCTTGGGCAAGCAGCAGTGGGGCGCGCTAACCGGGGGCAGCCCCCCTTAGACCAGGACAGCTGTGGAACGCTGCGGATGGGCAGCCAATCACGCAGAAGCCCCGCGTTAGTCCTGCCCAACATTCCCCTTGTCAATCTGTGAATCCCATCGCTGCTTGAACCCAATCAGGTCTATTCCAGGCCTATTTTCAGTGCTCATCTTTTAAATACGCAAATCTTTAGTCCTTTTTCAGTGCAATCCTAACAAGGTCTAAGAAATAAGCCTAGTGAAATTTAATGGGATTGTCTCCAAGGTAAATGTGTATAGGATTCCAGCCTTAGTTAGAGATAAGAACGAGAAAGTGCAGGCAGTGTCTCCCTGCTGAATGGGCAATGAGGCAAATTTTAAAGTAGTGTTCTCTTATATTAGCAAGGAGAGAGCAGCTAACCCTCTTCACCCCAGCATGGCACCTTTTCCAGTTTCTGTCGCTGGTGCATCTTGTGAAGATTGTGAGCCCCTTGGGGCCATGGAACCATTTATTGATTTATTTTGTTATGTAACCTGCTTTTTGAACTAACACTACCAACAACAAACACAACAATACTACTACTACTACTACTACTACTACTACTACTACTACTACTACTACTACTACTACTACTACTACTACTTTGTTGTTGTTGTTGTTGTTGTTGTTGTTGTTAACAACTGTGATGTCATGGCCCCCCGCAGTGCTAATCCCATCGTCAGGGAGGGGCACTGCGAAGGGATCACCACATACATGGCAGGTCTACATGCAATGGGATCCAGAAACTGAGACAACGGAGGACTTCAACCCATTTATTGTGGTTGGCACAACACCTGTTCCCCCAACTCCCACACAGGGGAGTCCCTCTCTGATATCCCCATGCTTTCCCCCGAAACATAAAGGCTTGGCCGGTTGGCTAGGGTTCAACTCAAAGTCTTAGCAAGTTCGCCAAAAGGAAGAACGAAAAGTCTAGCCCAGTGGGCAGTCCTTGAGCCACCGGCTCACTCACGGCTTGGACAGTCCAGTCTGGGGGGGAGGGGTTTCTGCAGGCTATGGGGTGTCCGGGGTTCGTAGAGCGGTGGCAGTTTCAGGCTAGCCAGTCATCTCGAGGTGTTGTCCCACCGAGGAAACTTCTCCCAGGGCCTGGACCACCATCTCCCCCATCTCCTGGGGGCAGCGGAGTCCGTCCGCTGTCCAGGCATCTTCTTCTCGGGAACAGCAGGCTGCCTTCTCCTGTGTAAGCTTCCCCCCATTCCTGGCCCTCCTCCTCCTTTACCTCCCTCCGTCTCACTGGGAGCCCATTGGGCTTGATTGTGTCTGCCTCCTGGCTCCTCCTCCTTCCCTCGGGCCTGCCCTGCTCCTGCCAATACTCGCAGGACGTCCCTGCCTGGCCCCGCTCCTCATGGCCCTGCTCCCGATGCCGCCTGACAACAACATTAACCACAGAAAGTAGCCTTACTTGGAACATTACACACATTACGAAAATATCTGTGAATATCCTAGGTCTGTGATGGCGAACCTATGACATACATGTCAAAGGTGACACGCCACGACATTTTGGGTGACACACCAGCATTTGCCAACACCCAACAACAACTTTGTTTTTGTAATGATTTGATTTTTTATAATACTTTGTAATGATTTGATGTTTATATAATGCATAGCCTCACAAATGATTGGACTGTATTTTTTCAATAAAGGAATATGTAAATAATTGTATCTCTTTTGTTGGGGTGGGGAGTGACACACCAATAGAGTCAAGTTAGTCATTTTTGACATGGCAAACCCAAAAGGTTCGCCATCACTGTCCTGGGTCAGTGGAAAGAACCTGTTATTCAACAGGCCAAATCCAGCTATCAACATATGGTGGGCTGCGCATAAGAACAACAGTAGCAATAAATAATATAATAATAAGCACCTGGGGATGCACAGATTGAAGATAGACCATGAAAAAGTATTCAGAGACTTTCAGACTGAAGACTTTGGCAAAGAAAGGCAAAAATTGTGCCATCAGTAGTGAGTGCTTTAGGAGCCATATCGTAAAACCTGGAAAAAAAACATGTACACCTTAGGTGTAAATGAAATAACCACAGATAGGCCGCAAAAAGCAACATCACTCAGAACTGCACATATGTTATGCAAATACCTCTAGCTATCCTCTGTCCTTGGGAAGGGCTTGATATTTAGAAAATACCAGCCACCATCAGGTGGGCTGTGAAGGAAATATTAATATCAGTGTATGTGACATAAATTCTGAGTGTTGACTGAGGCAGTCTGCCCATTGAAAGCTAGCATACTTACTGAGCAAGCTCTTGGTCTGAGGTCTTGGTTAGCAACTGTGATTCTTGGAGAGTCGTGTTGGCAGTGGAGTCAGTAGTGGATCCCTCTCAGAAGAGTGCTGCGACCGGCAAACTCTGTTGTTATGCTTTCCTGGTGTCTTTAAGGTGGCAGCAGCAGTTCAGGTGGTCCCGCTGAGGGACTGAGCTTGGCTCAGGCAAGGCCTTCAGTTTCTGATCCCATCTAGGGAAATGAAACATTTATACTGTGCCAAATTTACACACAAAGGATTTGCAGTGATTTGAAAGTTTGTCATGAGTTCATGAAAAAAAATATTCCTGGTAGAATATATAGGATGTTGCCCAAATTACTGCTAGGAGAGCCTTCTTATTTACTAAAGTTCTTCACTATCTCTCTTATGATAAACTGGTCACTGAGGGCTAAAAACGGGATACCAACTTTCAGCATCCCGGTTTCACCCTTGACTCCAAAAAGAAGGCCGTGTTGCTCCCGAGAGCTGAACAAAGTAATGACATGAGTAAGCTGGTTCCATAACAACAAAGAACCCAGGCCTTGGCATGTCATATCCATAACCTCCGAGCTAGTTGCTGTTGCTGAGCAATAAACACCTCTCACACTATTAATATAACCCTATCTGTCAGCCTTGGTATTTATAATATTAGGACACACTGCCCTAGTGAGCAGAGCGAAGGCTAAATTCAGATGTGCGTTTTGACACTAGCGTAACATACACCTTGCTGTTCTCCTGCTCTGTGTACACGTAATCATGTGACGGTCTCACTCTGCTCTAAATATAGAGTGCACACATTAGCTGTTATTGCAGCAAATTGATTCTTTACCGTCCGTTTTCTTTATGGCTAACTCAGTGCATCAACTCAGTGACGCTTGGCTGTTGCTAGGGTTTCCCTAGACAGGAAATGCGCCTTGTAATGTATTTTGCCTCCGAGGGACATGAACACTTAAGCTCTCAGCCTACCAGGCTGATGTTGTTAAACTCCCCTGGCTAGCGTGAATCAGCAGAATCGCTTCAGCACACAACACAACAGCTCTTGCCTCCTGGTGATAGAATGACTTCACTGGAAGTCTGATGTTTTGACGTCCCATGTATGGGCAGTTTTTGAAAGGTGATGCAATACAACCTGTCAAGAGTGTTTTACATGAATAAATCAAACAGCCGTTATTCATCGTGGTAGATACATTGCAGAGTTATTGCAGAGCCCTGTCCGTGATCAGATAAGTGACCTTGGTGATTTGTTGTGGTTTTACATTTGCTTAGGCCCCGTATGTGCTAAGCTCACTTTCACATTCATCCTTAAGTCGTCTTCATACATTTTGGCCCATGCAGAGGACCAACTTGGGAGGGGGTTAAACGTGTGTCATCATCCCCCAAGCTCTAGAACGCGGGGCAGTGGGAGCAGTGGACAAGGGGCAATAATAGCTCCTCCCACCCTTTGCCAGTGAAGAGGGGAAGCTTTGACAGTGATGGAAGCTCCTCCCTCTCCCTCCTTTAGAGGACGCAGAACTGTGGCCACATCCTAACCCAGTGGCTCCCAAACTGTGGGACCCACCAGGGGGTTGTGAGCCAATTTTTGGTGAAAAGTTGTGAAAAGTTTTTGAAACACTTAAAAAAAAAAAACCTTTATAAGAACCCCTGCCCCGTTTGCAGAAGAAAATTGTTGGCTGGAATGTTAACATCTGCATTTAGATAATATTCATACCCCTAAAGTAAAATGTCACATTTTCTGATTTTCCCTAGTAATTAGCATGCCACTGATCATGTGTAAACCCAGTTTCAGCCTTTGTCTGCCCTGGGAGTCGCTCACTGCACATCTTGCTCTCCAGTTCAGCCTTCTGAGTACCCTGGAATGACTGTAAAGGTTTGGGGGAACAGACCTAATGCAGACCTGAGGTAAGGAAACAAATGTTTCCATGCCTTGAGGAACCTCTGTAACTGCTTCCCCCACCACACACACACAGACACCTCATTGGCACTGCTACCCTGACACTGGAAAATTTGATAGCATTGACCCTTAATTCGCCCCAAATTGTGCAGGTGTTTTTTTAATTCTCTCATAGTCAGCATTGGCGATGAGTGTAAAATCCTGTCCCTCAGTGTCTGGGAAGAAAAATGGCTAGGCCGATATAACAGATAGTACTAGACAACCCTCTGTCTCATGACACTGGAGAATGTGTTCATACCTGGGCTTATGCATGCTGAACCATGTTTTTCCCTGTGACCTCTGGCACAATAACACAACAATGATTCTACTTTTGTGGCTGCTGTACCATTGAAATGCCTCAGCATAACTTTTTATTCACTTCTGGCTCTTCTCCTGGTACTGTTATGCAAATCAGTTGCTTGCGGGAGCTCACTGCTTTTCTTTTGTCTCCTCTAGCATGGAGTGAAAGAACCTCAGCCACTAGAGACTGAGGTGTGGCTACCTTTGAGGTGTGGCGGCTTTTGTTTCTTTTGGTGATTGGAAACCCTCCATGTTGTGGGTCACTCCTCCATTAGTCATGGATTCTGCACAAAGAACATCTCTGGGAGGGGCATTCTCACTATAGTGCATCTTGAGACCGTTCTTTGTGTTTGGGAGGGTTAGGTTTCTCTTGAATGATTTCTCTCATAGGAAAAAAAGTCAGATTTTATTTATTAGGATATTGAACATAATCTGATTGCTATTTGTTGCCATTGCAAACTGGGCAAAATTAGCTGTGTAGGGAGGGAACGTATCCCTAGACAACCCCAAACTGACAGAAATGAATAGATATCCATTATTTCACACCCCACAGCTTTGCCAAGTCTCTTTATTTCTGGAAAGGTGTGACCCATTGAGAGTAAACCTCCATTTCTGATGCCAGGTAGGCAATGCAGTAAACGACTAGCCCAAACATTTGTTATTCCAAACAAGTGCTGGACCACGTAATTCAAAAGATGCATCCCTGTATCATTTGTGGCAGGACAAAGTTTCCTGAAAAGTGCAGTGTTTCCCAAACTGTGAGCCGTGGCTGAATGCAAGAACTTGCCAGGGGAGCCATGGAATCTTCACAAAAAAACCCACCATCCTGTACAATGTATAGGATTGTAGTCCTAATGGGGAGCCATGGCCAATGGCCCAGGAGGTCGAAGGAGCTGCCAGTCAAAAACTTTTGGGAACCATTGCTGTAGTATTTTAATTGCTTGCTTACAGTGTGATCCTAAGATCCTCTTGAGCCAGCACTGCTGTCTCTGTGCTGATTCAGAGTGTCTCAAATGTTTGGTAAGGCTACTTGAGGCCTGGCATGGAAGCCTGAGCTGGTTCAGAAGCACCAGCTCCTGATCCTGCGTTGGCTGGCACAGGTACGTTTGCACTGGGCACTGTGGAAGGTGGGAGAGGGTGGCAGAAGGGTGGTTTGGAGCAGTGATGGGATCTGGGAATAAGGAAGCAGAACACTGGGCGGGACTTACGCATGATTGGCTGCCCATCCGTTCCGTTCCGTGGCTGCCCTGGCCTTGGGGGGGGGCTGCTCACCGGGGGGACAGGTGGGGGCGCGCCGGGTGCCTGAGCGAGCAGCGGTGGGGCGCGCCAACCCGAGGCCAGGGCAGCCGCGGAATGGAATGGACGGGCTGCCAATCATGCGTAAGTCCCGCCCAGCGTTCCGCTTCCTTATTCCCAGATCCCACCGCTGGTTTGGAGGCAGGGAAGAGGTGTTTCTGGGTGGGGGGAAGGCGGAATGGGGGAAGATCAGGCCAGGAATGGGTGCAGTTGGCAGAGACACTGCACACCGCATCCTAATCTCCATTCCAGGGCCAGGCCATGGAGGTGGTTGGGGCTTTTCTTGGGGTAAGGGGAAATTTATTCCCCTTTATTCCCCCAGCCTGCTTCAAAGCTGCATTGGGTGCAGCGCATACCATGTAGCTTGGCTGAGCCATTGCAGTTTAGGATTGGGCTGTTAGACACCAAACTGTGTCGCAGAGCACAATCAGAAATTCAAAAAGTGCAAAACTGCCCATAACAAATTAAGCAAATTAAGTGCAGCAGAGTTTGGTAATGCAGCAGGGCATAAGATTACATATCTTAAGTAGACATAATAGAGTTATCTTTTTCATCAAAAAAGAAAAAAAAAGAAAAAGAAAAAAGAGCGAAGAAAAAGAAGAGGAAATAAAAGGAAAAATAATATTTTTTATGTTTAAAGAATTGTACAGTGCAATCCTATGCATGTTTACTGAGACATGTCCCACTTTATTTAATAAGTGTACATAGGACTGCATCCTTGATGTTTAGGTAATTTATATTGTTTCACCTGGAAGATTTTTTTAAATAAAAATAACCTTAAAAGATTGCTATTAATTAAATTCATTTGTAATTTTTTAATTACATAAACTTATTCCATTGCAGCCTTGGAAAAGCAGACAAAACATTAAGGGTGAAATCCTAATCTGGAGTTAGGCTGGCACAGTTAGTCCACCAAAGTTTGGCCAGCCCAAGGGCCACAGAAAAGCGTGTTTGGACCACTCTCGGAGTCAGAGAGGATGCTGCAAGTCTGTGTGCTGGCCTCTCTGATTTCAAAAGTGGTCCAAACATATAATACTTTACGGTGTCTCTTGTGCAGGCCAAACTTTGCTGGCCTAACTGTGCCGGCCTAACTCCAGGTTAGGATTGTGCTCTAGGAAAGAGTAAACAATTATTTTATATGGGAGAAAAAGAAATCCAGAGTGAATTTTCATATACTGCACAGGCATAAAAAGGAAGGTAGAATGGATTGAATCATCTTGCTGGTGTCTTTATGCTAATTGTCCAAATTGGTTCAATGAATGGTATGATGTGTCTTCAGAATGTTGCATAAGGTGGTATGAATGCAGGTTTTTTTTTAAAGCAAAATCCCTTTGCATGCTTTACTAAGTTAAAACCTAAAGACAGAAGCCAATTATATGAAGGAAGCTCAATTATTTCAGGATTATGGAAGTCACAAAGGGGACCTGCAACAAAATGTTGCAGTGTATCCTCACCCCCCCCCCCATGAAAAAAAACCAAGGGCCAAACATGATGTTGTTAATGTCTTTGGACTGGTTCCCACATGATTATGGATGTGTGTGCTTACGATGCATGCACATCCTGCCCTTGCTTCTTAGTTAATTCCTTTAAAGGGGGGCATAGTTCATCTGAATTATCCCTCTGCACACACTGCTAAACCTAGGTTTAGTAAGGTGGGTAGCAATTAAATAAACTATGTGGGAGGTGATGGAGGAGCCAGGTTATGTGCACATGATAAAGATGCACCTCCATAATTGCATGGAGCTGATCAGATAGGGTATCATCTGACCCTTTGTAAGCATCTCAAAGTCACTTTTGTAAAGAACATGCACATACGGACCTGTTCTGGGCTAGGATCATGACAAAGCAGGGGGTAATGGTGCTGTAACACTTTGCCCTTGCTGTGGTACCAATCTGGATTGGCGCCCTACAGGGGTGTTTGACTCAGGGAAGAAAGCTCTGATTGGCATCAATGTAAAATAAGAGCCTAGGTGTAGGAGAGTTGTAGCCTCTAATCCCTACCATGGTGCTGATCCCTGCAGGCCCACATGTGCTTGCAATGACTTTATTATGTTGCTTAAAATATTTTTATGCTGCTTTTCCAGGGCATACAGCTTGGGATAGGAGACTTCTAGTTCTGGGAACTAGAATCTGGGAAGGGGGGATAGAATATTGGCAGTTACAACACTGCTGCTGCTGCTGCCTCCTTCCCAGTCTTGATCTTCCCTCCTCCCTTTGCCAGTTTCTCCCACCCACCTTTGTACTTCCCTCTCACCCACCCCCACGCTGGCTGCTTGGAGTCCCTGATGGGATACTGGCAAGAGGTGTGTGTGTGGGGGGGGGTTGCCACTTGCAGAAGCAGCCTGGCTGTAAAGGACTTTGCACTGCTATAATGCTAGTCCCAGGAGCACAAGGCCATGATAGGATTGGGGCTTATATTATAGTATAGTACATGTGTAAGTTATAGTATAATAAATGTGATACCACAAAGCAGCAATTTTCAACCATTGTGCTGTGACACATTGGTGTGCTGTGAATGGTCTGCAGGTGTGCCACAGGAATTTGGGGGAGGGTCATTTGTTACGGGGGGGATGTGAGCCCCTTCCAGCAGCATGGTGTGCTGTATCAATTGTCCAAAAACTGATGGTGTGCCTTGACAATTCTAATGCATTGCCAATGTGCTGTGTGATGAAAAAGATTGAAAATCACTGTAAAGTAGGTTCTGGAGATAGCAAAAGGGAAAACTGTATCCTTTTTCTCCCTCTTCTGGTAAATACCTGTATAGTGCAGGGAGGGGAATTTTTTAACCTCTTGGCATGCATTTCCCCAACCTGACTCCCTACAGAATACTTATTAGAAGCTAAGGCGGCTTTGCCTGCTGCTGAAAGTATATTACAGGACACACCAGGATGACAGGCTAGGATGAGCTCCACAGTTCGGGGGCCAACACTGAAAAGTGTTCCCTTTTCAGCCATGGAAACAGAGAAGGGATCTGAGATAGCTCTTGACTGAGTGGCAGGTTCCCAGGCAGTCCTTTTGATACCTGTCTCCCAAAACAGAGGAAGATTTTCGCATGGGAAACCTGGCTATAGCAGCAAACCAAATCTTCCCCCAGCCACTGTAATATCTAGAGTGGAGTTGGAGCCCAGTTCTATGGGCCTCTTGGCTCCTGCACCGTCAAAAACCTGTGTTCTGGTGGTGCAGCATGCTATGGTGTTTGCAAAAGGCATCCTGCCATTTCCTGCAGCTGAGCCACTTCTGCAAGCAGTGTGCAGCTGTGGCTGTTCACCAGTAGCCTGTGAAGATGCCTGGAGCCAGTGACAGGTAGGCGGATGCTGGGTGGGCAAGGAGGGAGAGGAACAGGGCAGAGACATAGGAGGGGTGTGTGTCAAGGCTGCAAAGGGGAGGGTATCAGTGGGAGCAGCAGCAGCAGCACCAATATGCTTTCCACCTTCCTGGCCTCAACCCACCTTCCTGGGTCTACTTGAACTTGCACCAGCAAAAGAGCTGATAAAGGTCAGAGCACTGGAGCATCAGATCAGAGGCAGATCTAAGGGAGGGCAAAGCTCTAAGTGTTGCAAGAAGCCTTACCCTGTCATGTAAATCCCTCCTCTCCCTTGCTGCTGTAGCCAGTAAGCAACGCCAAGATGTTGCTTTTCCCTGTGAGGATTGGCTAGAACAGTGCAGGAGAGGAGTGATTTCCACTTGCAAAACTTAGAGATTTGCCCTCCCTTAGATCTGCCTCTACATCGGATGCAGCACTGGAGGCTTACCTTGAGTGAAGGAACGAATGATTGGGCTGTTGGGCTACAATCTTATAATACTTTCCTGAGAACAAGCCCTATGGAATGCCATGTGACTTACTTCTGAGTAGACAGGCTTATCATTGCAGGAACTGCTGACTTTAGTGGCTAACATAGTACTAAAACGACAGTCCTGTGCTGCAACTGTAATTCTGATTATAAAATGGGGAACTTTTGTTTGTTCCTACTGTAACTTTGATAAATTGATATCTCCTCAGTGACGCAGGGAAGTGGCCGTAACCTCCTGTTATAAGTATGTCAGGGTCACAATCTGTCTGGTGCTCTTGTGTCACCACCTGAGTGTAGGCAAGCTTGGTTCCAGAAGTTTTCCTCACAACTTGGGGGGAACTTCCAAGGCCTGGAATAATTTAAAAATTCCCTAATCTATCAGAAAAAAAATCTGTAGAGATCAGAAGAACTGCTTTTTCAGTGCCATGATAACTAGCTGCTAAGATATCACGTGCTACCTTTTATCATCAGAAGTTCCAAAAGTTATTTTTGTTAGGACAAAAGATAACTTAGTTGGGGGGAGAGGAGAGGCATAAAATAATGAGACAGTGAATAAGGAAAGAATTGTACATCTCCCCTCGAAATCCAACACCATGTGTCTGTTAATAAAATTGATAGATATCGGGTTAAAGTGAAATGAAAAGGACATCTTCATACAATACGTATTTAACCAATAACATTTTTCCTTTAAAATGTACTCACTTATTCCCTAGAATAGTGGTTCTTAAACTTTTGAGCACCGCTTTTTAGAATGGCACTCATATTGGGACCCACCAGAAGTGAAGTCATTAACCTGAAAGTGGTGTCATGGCCAGAAGTGACATCATCAAGCAGGAAGTGCCACAATTGTGATGTAATCAGGTGACACCCTTGGAATAGAAACTGGCATTGTTGGGCTGCAGCAATTGCACAAACATGAAACATCCCTGACAGAAAGCAGGATTAGGACAAAATATTATATAAAAGTACTGAACTGGAAAAAAAAACCCTGAAAAAAAACCCTTTTAAAAAAATGATTTTTTTTTAAAAAAACCCACGCTTGAAAATTCAAACAATTAACACTCACAAAAGAAATATAGCAAGAGTAAGGTCTGCAGCTTCCAAAATGGCTGCTTCCAGCTTTCTGCGACCCACCTGACATCAGGTCATGACCCATCAAGTGAATCCTGACCCACAGTTTGAGAAACACTGCCCTAGACAGCTGCTCAAAGCAGCTCACAATACTAAAACAACAGCATATCACATAAGTACGTCAAAACCATTCCATGATTACAGAGAACATATAATTTTGTGAACTCATTATTATATAGAGCCACTGCATTCTTAATTAGATGAAAACACAGAAGAGAGATCTTTCAGTGGCCATCAGCCATGATAACTAGAAGTATAACCACCGTATTCGAGGCCGTATATTGCTAGTTATTCCTAGCAGCCAGGAATAACTGATACTATCGCATTTTGGCCCCATTTTGATCAGGGCCTTGCACTGCAAGAACTCACATTCCCAGAAGTCTCCCAGAGCCTCTACCATCACTGGTAAGTGGCCAGCAGAGAAGTGTGAGTGGGGAGGGAGAGGGCAGGAGAATTTGGGGGGCAGGTTGAAGGGAGTACAAGGTGAGAGACAGAGTCCACTGGATCTGGCAAAAGCTTCCACTGTGTAGACTTTATCCAATATATGAAGTGCAATATTTATTTATTTATTATTTTATTTATTTATTATTAGATTTTTACCCCGCCTTTTGTGCCCGGAGGCACCCAAGGCGGCATTACAATATATATATTAAAAATACAGTATAACAATTAACATTAAAAACAGTTAAAAACAGTATTAAACAACAATAACAATCAAGATTAAAAACACAAACAATTTAAAAACAATTTAAAAAACAAACCCCGTGGATCATAATAACCAGAATAATATTGTATGAAAACCTACACTACAAGGAACATGTTAATCCAGGGATGGCCAACTAGTGGCTCTCAGGCAGTGGTGTCATTCAAGTGATTTAGGAACAAGAACTCACTTTTGATTGGCACCTGTCGGGAACCTGGAACCAGCCACGGAGCCCGTTAGAATCCGGAACGCCTGTTCTGGTCCGTTCCCCCTGAATGACATCACTGCTCTCAGGCCTTTACAGTGTGTCAATTTTTTCTGCAGTCCTTATTCTTTCCAGGTGTACCATGTCCAACCCAGAAGTGTCTTCCTCTCATTTTAAGGGATACATACCAGATTCTACAGCCTGGTGACCCAAACCTTTCCTAATCAAGCTTTAAGAGGGCAGATTCTGGGCCATGAAAAGTGTGGCTGGGCAGAGCTTTTTTCTGCATTGCGATGTTAATTCTTAATTATGGTGCCATGTGGTTCTTTAATGTTTCTGCTCATGGCAACTCAGTAAAACACACACTGTTATGAGCACAATCCTAACCTGGAGTTTGGCTAGCACACTTAGGCCAGCAAAGTTTGGTGGGCACAAAGTCCACCGTAAAGTATGTTTGAACCACTCTCAGAGTCAGAGGCCAGCGCACAGATGTGCGCCATCCTCCCTGACTCTGAGACTGGTTCAAATGCGCTTTACCGTGGCCCTTGTGCCGGCCAAACTTTGCTGGCCTAACTATGCCAGCCTAACTCCGGGTTAGGATGCGCTCTGTGTTGTATTGCTAGCAAACATATTGGAGGTGGGTGATATGACAAATATTAAGGGTCAAGGCATCATCGTTCAGCCTTTCCTACACTATCAGATTATTGATGGCCACCTAGTACTGCTTATTTACAACAGATGCATGTTCTGAGCCTAGATCTGGGCGAAGATCTGAACCAATTGGCCACAATCTGGAAAATTGAATTTATTCCAATGGGAATGTTTCAGCATATACTTAAATGTAATTTGGAATTAGTGAAGCTCTAAGGTGCATCTCTTAGGTGGATCCTGCTTTGTGTATGAAAGGTCTGGAGACCAATCTAAGGAAGTGGGAACTACTCCAATTAGTATACTATTATTTCAGTTTTCTCCTTTGCCCCATTTTTTCGATACATTGAGTTCCCTTTTCTCACACACGCAGGAGCAAAACAGTTTACGTGTTGTTGAGATTTCAAGTTATTTATACAAGGAGCCAAGGTCTTGGAAGGAGGGGGAAGCACCAGGAACAGCTCCTGACCTTTGAGACAAAAGGAAAAGATGAATTACCAGGCTCATAATTTCATCACTTGAGCAAATTATATTTTTCTTTACTCTGAGGAATGGGGACAATAAATTAGGAACTGCATATACTTTGGGGTTTTTTTCTCCTTCAGAGAGAGAGAGAGAGAGAGAGAGAGAGAGAGAGAGAGAGAGAGAGAGAGAGA
>JAJKFI010000018.1:20994878-21005716 GCA_029204185.1 Lerista edwardsae
AGAGAGAGAGAGAGAGAGAGAGAGAGAGAGAGAGAGAGAGAGAGAGATTTTATATAAAGTACAAATATAATCTGTAAAAATAAGCCACATTCGGAATCGAGAACAGTATGACAAAACTGTACCATTGCTACACACCTGGTCAAATAGGTTGAAATGCAAACTATATACTGACACTTAGTAGATCAATTACCAAGGGGAGCTTATTTTGATCAAGCTTTCACACCCAATACCTAAAGAGGTTTCACATACCACAGCTTTACATAGTTTTCCATGAAGAAAACTATGAAAATTTGGCTTTTGTCAACTTTATATAAGTTGGGGCAGAAATTGCAAACAAATCAATATTTTTGTTGAAACCTTTTTTAAAAATTTTTTGAAGATATTTGTCCGTCTGTTTCAATAGTTAAGTGCCCTAAAATAGTATTCCAAGCAAACTTTGAATTTGCACGTGCATTTTTAAAAGATAGATCGATAAATGGATAGCATTGTGATGTCCTGGTATTTTATCAACAGTGGTGCGTGCTCTAGCCATAGACTGATTTCTTTTTTGTAATCAAATTATGATCTGCCCATTTTATGAAGGCTGTACATCTTCCTGTAATTGCATCACAGTGGCTCACATTCTCAGGGGGAGAAATGCAGGCAAATAGTTTGTTGGGGCTGGAAAAAGCACACCTGAATCCTGAAAAATAGGCAGTGCAAATATGCCCAAGGATTGCGGATGGAATCACATTGAATTACCAGTCTGAAAAGTAGATATAGCACTTGTCTAAGCATATTTATTTATTTCCCATACTTATTATAGATCATTCTTCTGCCAATACACTCAAGGAAGCTCATAGTTTACATGAATGCTTAGCAATTTAATAGGCAAGATCCAAGAGGGGAAAGGGGCATGGTAGTGAGCACATTCAGATGCCACTGCAGGAGAGATTTCTGGGAAAGGAAGAGCCAAAATGGCACCTGCTCCCTGCTGAACTGACAGAGGGGGCCTCACTAATTCACATCTCCGTCTGACGTGGTGAGTTGAAAGTGCTGTGTGGGGAGTAGTAGCCACACTGCAATTGGTTCCATCCAGACTAGTAGAGGGGGCCCAGCCACTTGATGAAAAAGATGTGATGGAAGTGACTGTACCGTACAGTTCTCATGTGCTCAAATGCACTGTGGGAAAGTCTGTTGCTTGAATGGAGGTACCAGAGACCAAGCCTGTCTAGCCAAACTGGACCCATAGTGCCACCCTCAATCTTGCTTTGGCACTGCAGACATAAATATCCTCTCTCCCTGGTGCCCCCAGCAACACTTGCACTTGAGAGCCAAATGGATATCATGACATTCTTTTTATGCCTCTTGTTCTCGTGTGTGCTTTCTAAAGATAGGTCTAAAAGTCAGAGAGCACCATGAGAATTACGGGTTTCTATAGCCTATTGTACTTTATAATAATTATAATTATTGTAAATACTGACCCAGACACTGTAATTTTCTGTGCTCCATTGGGTCTTTCTTTGCATTTTCTTTTTTTTTATGAGTGTTTTCTAAGAAAGGTTTTCTACATGTCACCTTATACATGTTTAAAATAAGAGCAGAATTCAAAATAAAGGGGTGGGTGGAGGGTTACTGGAGGTAAAGCAAGGCAAGAGCAGGGAAGTAACGGTTCGCGTGGTGACTTAAGTAGCACACAGAGCATGTTCCAGTGGAGGTTGCTAGTTTGCCCAAAATGACCCCATTTCTCTAGATTTCTTCTTTTTTTTTCCCAGGCAGTTGGGTGGTAGAAGTTAATCTCAGGCTACATTTGGACTGCTGCTAGGCCACACCCCCTTTCCACTGGGCTCTGCCTCCTTCCTAGTTCTTTTTAAAGTGTCAGCAGGCTTGCAGTGTCATCAGGCCCCACCCTGTGACATCATCAAGACCCTCTAAGGTTTCGCGATGCATCTCTGCTAGTGACCTTAGTTTAATTGAAGGGCCTTTTTGGTGGTAGTGCCTGATCTGGAATACCTTCCAAGGACAGATTCATGAATTATCTGTACTATTTTCATATAGACACTGGGGTTTTATTCATCAAGGCTTTAAATTGAAATGTAGTTTTGCTGTTTTATTAGTTTTCTGGACTGCTTCTTTCTCATAGGTCTTTGATGCTTTGATCTATTTTACTGGGTTTGATTGGATTTTTATTTAAAAAATGTTTTAGGTTTTTTTTTTTTTTTTGAAATTTTACTATTGGTTGTGAGTCCCTTAGTGACTTTTTTTTAGTGAAAGCAACATATAATATTTGGGATAAATAAAAATATTCACTGAGCAAACTTTATAGCTGGCTTTTCAACAATTGTTCTTCACAATTGTTAAGAAAAACAAAATACCAATAAAATGACAGCAATAACACAATAAAATCTACAAGAAGGGTGGATTAAACAAAACCGAAAGGGAGTGTCTGCAGTAGAATACCATCTTAGCCATTGATAGCTTGCCTGAAGAATCTCGACAGTTCATTTCAAGGGCCATTCTCCTGGTCAGGGCGCCGACTTGCCGTCAACATTGGGGGTGCCCATAGCCACGCCCCTGACGTTGACATAGCCACGCCCCTGACGTTGATGTGACCACGCCCCCTGTCATCGCCCCGGCCTCAGAAGCAGCTGCTCGCATCACCCGCTTCCGAGGCCAGGGCACGTGAGCCAATGAGCTTCTTCCTCAGGCACCAGCGATGCCTCGGGAAGGAGCTCATTGGCTCGATAGCGCTGCCCTCGGCTGAGCCTGTTTGCCACTGGGCCAGGCTCACTCCTGGCCCAGTGCCGAACATGAGGGTGTCCCGCTCTTTGGGGGTGCCCAACACTGTGGGTGATGAGCACCCATTGCAAATTATTGTGGGTGCCGGCAACATACCGGCACCCACGGAGTTGGTGCTAGTGCTCCTGGATAATACCATAATAGTTGCCAGTGACCTTCTGATGCACCAATGGGAGCAGTATCTTTCTCTGTATAACGTTGCTTGATTTCACTGCTTCATAGTGAAATGGCAACAAAGCAGCTTGTGGGGCTTTGGAGATGGCACTGTTTGAAAAATGTGGTGGCAATGCACGAGTCCTTCCATGCGTCCTAAAACAATTGAAATTGTTCTAGTTTTGTCACCAAGGACTTCTCTTCCCACACATATGATCACTTTGAAACCTGTTTAATTGCCATAGCCACTCTCAAAAAAAACCCTGGAAATTGTCCTTTAGGGACAATTTAGGCTGAAATGTTCGTATTGGCGAACGCTATCAACCTCACAATACTGTGGTTCTAAAAGTTAAGACCATAAGAAAAGTCCTGATGGATCAGGCCAAATGCACATCTAGTACAGCATTCTGGTGGTAGGAAGGATAGGTTGCATGCCAAGGAGCGGCAACTTATGTAAGGGAGTGGCAACATGATACAGGTATCTTGTTGTCTTGAGTGCTCTCTGAGGCATCTGGTGATCTGCAGAGGCGGAGGAAGGGTGTAGCCTGGGGTGGCACAAGCCATGGGCGCCGGCAGCGGCGGGGCGGCATTGTGCGGAGTCCGCAGAGTAACCCGCATGCTGTCTGGCCCACCCACCCTCCCTTGCGTCCGTTCTGCTCCAAAATGGAGCTATTCTGGGCGAAGGGAGGCGTGGCTGGGCAACGCACGGGGCGGGACGACGTGCTGGGGGCGTGGTTTTGTCGCCCTGCCATGGGTGCACTCGGGGCTCCATTCGTCCCTGATCCACTGTGAGGAAGATTGACTTGATCCAGCAAGGCTTTTCATATATTATTATCCAAATAGAGAAGTTCTTTTTTGAGTGGCCACCTTCAGAAGTGGGGTTGGTTGGGACATGGGAGAGAGGACTTTTTCTGTGGTGCTGCCGTGGAGTTCCATGGAGATCCACTCCCTGGGATGGCATTTCAGCACCTGCAGAAAACATGGTTATTCCAGCCAGCTGTTTGCTGGTTTACCGATCCACCTGAGTTAATTTCATCTTTCAGGTCCATTATGTCCTCTTAAATTTTTTTAAAAAGTTATTTGTTATTGCTTGTTTTTGTAGGATTATTTCATGATTTATGGGCAATGTTATTGATGTAGAGCCCTTTAGCTGTTTTAGAAATAAAACAGATTTGTAGGATAGAAATGGCTTTTTTTTAAAACAAAACAAAACAAGAAATGACCATTTTTGAATCTGTCATTATAGTACAACAGGATACCAAGGAAGAAGCTTTGAAGCCTGAACCGATTGTATCTCACCAGAGCTCTGTGGCTGGCTCATGACAGTCTGAAGCTAGAAATGATGCAAACATACGGGAAAAAAACCACATGGTGCATTCTTTCCTGGATGATATTACTTGAAACCGCATGTCGGTTACTCCTGGAAGACCTAGGAGTAATTCTGAAAAAATGGAGGCAAAAAGATGTAAGAGATCAAGGGATCACTATAACTGTGTAACATAATTTGTTCACACAGCCCCTCTATGTTATCTCTTGAAGCCTCAGGAAGATCACAGCTTGCTCATTATTTCTGTACACAGAGACATAGTCTAAGAGGCAATAAAAGGAAACAAGGCACTTTTCAGTAAGCTCTTTAAGGTAGTGTGACCGTTTTGACAAGAAATTGACCTCTCGCCTGTATAATTTTTACAGGATGGCAAAGAGTGCGTGCCACAGCTCTTTAAGGAGTGGGGGAAGGAGGACTACTAGTGTTCATAAATGTTAGCAGAGTAGAGAGTAAAGTTCAGCTCTCTACTTCCCCAGTATACAGAGAGTGTGCACTAGATGGGGGGGATATGGATTCTCCTATCATAGTATGCAATTAGAAGGGTTTAAAAAAAGTCAGACTAAAAAACAATCCATGCTCATCCAGCGTGGGCAGTAAAAGAGCATACAACCCAGCACCCACTAACTTCTTGACAATAGGCTGATTAATGGAGCCTTCAGTATTTAGGCATGAGTTCATTTCATATATTGCCTGCTTTGTTCTGTGCTGGGCAAAACGAAGGATCTCAGCTTTTCAGACCAGTCGCATTGTCTTGCTAAAGATGAACAATCACCCCCAAACATCATAGCAAAACAGAGAGACTGGGTGCCTATCACTTTGAATGCGAAACAGGGTGATTCAAAATCATGGTTTCGATTTACGTCAGGGATTCCAAAGTTCAAAAACGCTTTCCACACATTTTTTAAAAGTCCTGAAAAATGGCACTTAAAACTTTCAGGACCCTGTGAATTTCAGGACTCGATGGAATGTGGAGGGCATATGTTGAAAGCAGTTGAGAATCTCAAAGTTGTCAAATGAAATTTTAAAAAATCACAATGAAGGACTGAAGGGAATTGGCCTGCTCAGTACCATAACATCTAAAAGTACGTTTCCTGGAAAGGGCTAGATTAGGATTTGGAGATGTGTACCATGAAGTTGAAAAACCCTTCCCTGCAATATTGCAGTGAAATGGTGAAGATCATAGCTGGTGGCTATTTACCTGGCCTTGCGGTGCTATATGGCACAGTAGGGAAAAGACTTTGCATGCATTGGATTCACAGATTAAAGGAACTTCTGTAGAAATCCTGGCCCAATCCAAACACCGCCACCCTGGTGTAACCAGCGTTGCATGCATGAAGGCTTCTTTATAGCTGTAACAAAGCAGCTTCCATTGACTGGAATGAAGGTCCACCGACGCCCACTGGAACAGGGGTTGGAGGGAGATAGGAAGGGTGTTGAGTGGGTTTGGGAAAGGTGAAACAGGGTGTGTGGGTGGGCCATTGTGGAGGTGGGAAGAGGGCTGATCAGGTCCAGGAGGGGGTGCAGGACTGGTGGCGGTGTACACTGGATCCCAAGCCCCTTCCTGGGCCTGATCCGCCTTCATGGAGCAACACAGACTTGCACCAGTGCTTGAGCTGGTGCAAGTCCAAGTTGCCTGATAGCAGATGCTGTGGCTTAACGCAGGGCAAAGGACAAATGTCCTCTTACCCTGAGGAGACCTCCAACAGCCCCAAATCCCCTGCAGGCCGCAGCAAAAGCTGCAGCAGTGCCACCCTGCATCACCACGTGGCGACTGAGGATTAGGTGGTGAGTCAGTAAGATGGCTTGTACAAGCGTGCTCTTCATTAAAGAGGCTGTTGTTCTCTGAAGAGCCTTTCAGTGCTCCTATTCTGAGAACCACCAAACGTGTCATTTTGCAGCTGGAAACCAGTCTAAGTCATAGTCCCCCCCTGGTCAGGGCAACTGGGCACTTACTCCACTGAAAATGCCTCCAAGGAGAATTCGACGTGGCCTTTAACTAACAAGTGAACAGGGCACATATAATGAACAGGGCCAGACTGAGGGCATTAGCAGTTCTCAAGCAAACATTTCCTGAGGTTTTGCATGCTTCCGCTCTATATCGAGACTGGCTTCCTCATGCCCATGTTAAAACCACTTGTCCTCTGGATAGCACAGCTGTGTTGTTTTTCTGAATGGGGAGATGACTGATATTTTCAGTTTACTGCTGTGTCGGGGCTACTGTCGTTGCTGCTCATTGGGGTATGACAATGCAGACCCATGCCTTGAGCCTTGAAGGAGTGTAAACCAGTTTGCCTCCAAAAGCGGACTAGGCTGCTGCTGCAACTACAAAGTCACTTCACTATACCGAGAGCCCCCTTTGGCCGGAACAGTTCATGGTAGGACTGGTCACATAACTACTGTAGTTAGCCGGCTCGATTGTAAGTGCCATCGCTGGAACAGACAGTAAGTTGCCAAGCCTCTCCCCAGCAAACTGCATGTGCTTTTGAAATTGCGCAGGTCTCCAGCATGTGTTCACCTTTACCCCCTCGGCAAATCCTTACACAGCTATATATATATGCAACTCTTGCTTGAACAGTTGAACTGTAAACAGAGGCGGTGATCAAAGGTGAGACAAACAGGAGGCCATGAAAATCAAGCAGCATAACCAAGAAGCTCTCACATGAACTGCGAATAGGAGGCTGAGCTGAAGTCCAAGAATCAGCCCAAACACTGGTGTTTGCTTGCCCTTAGGAGCATAGAGCTCTGTTTGTTTTCCAGATTCCCTGTCAGGAATTTTGCTGACTAATGCTGGCAAAACAATGGGGGGATATTACAACCATACTGTTATAATTAAGTTAAATTGAATTCCTTATCAAGACACAGCAAGTCAATAAACCAGCACTGTGCTGCTTGGTGCTTCAAACAGAAATGTGACAACCACGTAAACAGTTGTTGTAGACGTGAAGAGCTGGCCCAAGACTCCTGGCGCCTGAGGCAGCATGAAAATGCTGCCCCCCTCGCCCAATGACATGCCAGCCTCTGCCACTGTCCTAGCTCAATACCTAGCCTCCACATTTCCTCTTCCCCCTCTTCTTTTTCCTTCTTTGTATTTGGAATTATATTGATTTGTTTTGGTTCTGCTGGTATTTGATACTGCTTAGCTTGCTAGTAGTCACCTGGAATTCTCTTTTCCCTCCAAAAATATGCAGGCTGGAGGAGAAGTGGAATTTGTGTCCACGGAGGACCCTTCCCCAGTGGTGTCAGCCTACCAGTTCGCTGGGCGGAGTTTTCGCGGTCGCGGGGCGGGTTTCCACGGTGATCGGCAGCATGCTCCCTGCGTCCCGTTGCGTTATGGCGAAAGCACGCCCGCTGCAGCGGGTGGGCTTTCGCCATTACACAATGGAATGCAGCGAGCATGCTGCCGATCACCGTGGAAACCCGCCCCGCGACCGCGAAAACTTCGCCCAGCGAACCGGTAGGCTGACACCACTGCCCTTCCCCCTGCTCTGTGTGTGGGCACTGGAAGGTCTGAACAGGGTCCAACAAACTATTAACACGCCTAGGCCCATTCCACAGAGGCAGGAGCTCTGTAAAATCTAAGGCCGCTGTTGCATGTGCTGACCCCAAGTACAGGCCGGCCTTAAACCCATGTGATCAATGTCATCACACTGGGCCCCGTGCTTTCAGGGGCCCCACACCAGCATAGCAAGTATATTGCCTGTTTCAGCAGCCCAGATCTCTATGGGCTATAAGTCAGTGGGGCAAGTAGAGCAGCTTTATCTTGGGTCCTCCTCTGAATGGCCTAAAATGGGCCTCCAGGAAGCAGTTGGCAGTGATGTCATCATGCCACCACCAACTATTTCCAGGTGCCATACTTTGCGCATGGTGCTGCCAGTGCTCTTTTTGGTGAATGGAGGGCCCTGTGGGGAAGGTTGTGGGCCTCTCAGCAATGCCCTGCATTGAGCCCCACTGCTCCTAGAGTCCAGGTGCCCATGTGCACCAACCTCCGTTCATACATTCCACTGAGAGTGCTCATTTTGGATGTAGGCACCACCTCTTATACAACTATAAGATAATGGGCCAACCTTTTCCCATGCCAGCCGCAAGACACAGGGCTGTCAGTGCACCTGTAGGGAATCAGGCCTAAGTACCTGTAGGGAGAGGTAAGTACAGAACAGCTTTACTTACATGTTTGATCACTGCCTGGTTCCTATGGGACTCCTCAGATATATACTAGCTTTTTTGCTAGTATAAATCTGAAGAGCCGTAGGGGGTGGTGGCAGGTAAAGGACGGGGCCTCAGAATATAGTAGCTGCTGCCACCACCCCAATCCATGTCCACCCTGCCCCCATTCCCACCCCCCTCTTTCCCCACCCCTCTCTTTCCCCACCACCACCAGAACCCTGCCAGTGGCCCATCCGCAGTGCACCGCTTGCAGCACATGGCCAGTAGTGGGATCTGGGGATTGACTACCGGAATGCTGGGCGGGGCTTGGACGGGACTTACGCATCATTGGCTGCCCGTCCGTTTGGTCCGCCGCCCGTCCTGGCCTGGGGGGGGGGGTGCTGGCTCGCCGCAGGACGGGTGGGGTGCGCGCCAGATGATCGGACATGCAGCAGTGGGGCGCGCTCCCCCAGAGAAGCCCGCACGGCTGGCAGGCAGCCCAAGGAATGAAACGGGCGGGCTGCCAATCACGCGTAAGTCCCGCCCAGCATTCCGTTAGTCAGTTCCCAGATCCCATTACTGCACATGGCCTTTAGGCCTTTGCATTGTTGGTAGTGCTGTTCAGGCCAGCAGAGAGGCTGCCGCACTGCTGAATACGCCTGCATATTGTGAGAACAGAATTGTGCATTTCTTGAGGATTGTACTTACTATGAGATGCCAAAGTACCAAGATTTTTGGGTGCTCACAGGGCCATGTTTAGAAACAAACACAAATTTGAATTTACAAACTTATATACGTCTGGGAGTCCCCCAATTATATATAAAAACGACGGTTGTGTCAGAGCTTAGTCAGGCCAGGCACTTGCCAAGGGGCCACACCAATATGAGGTCCCCCCTGGCCCGGCCAATTTCCTCCTCAGGATCAGGTGTTTCCAGGACCAGTCAGCCACTACAAATTCACTCCCATTTAACAGTGGTGAGATGGAAGGAGCTGGTGCCTGCCTCCGTGGCTGATAAATCAGGGTGGGGCGGTATAGAGCTTTGCCCCAAGGCCTCCAGCAATCTAGTGCTGGCACTGTAGAAACCACTCCCTTACGCTGAGGCACCCCTGTTTCACTTCCAAGCTGATGGGCATTCAACCACCATCAGGCTCTGCATATTCTGAAGTTAAACTAGTCATGTGTTACATAGCATTCTCATTTTGATGGACCAAGGGGGAGAGTGCCATTGAGTAATTTCCAACCATTTCTCTTTCTTGGAATGGTAGATAATTTTGATTTTTATGCCATAAATGTTGAGGGAGGGATAACACAGAGCGAATGAAAATGCATAAGCAGATTCTCAAACTTTTGAGCACCGAGACTCACTTTTTAGGAAGACAATCTGTCTGGGACTCACAGGAAGTGATGTCATGACCGGAAGTGCCATCGTTGTGATGCCAGAGCCTGCTGCTTTCCTAAGAATGCAGCAATAAGTTGGGTTATTCTCAACCATTTTCCAATAGCAAAGGGGAAAAAAGCCTCTTTACAACTGTGACACAGACAAAACAACCACACAGCCTTCCCCCTTTCCAGCATCCCATCTTCCCATATTTTCAATATACCTGCCCCAGATGGTACACGACTCACCTGAAATTGGCTTGCAAGCCACCTCGTGGGTCCCAACCCACAGTTTGAGAAACACTGGCCTAGAGCATTCTGCACTGTTCTCATTTTTCCTTATAGATTCTTTGAAAATCTCAACCCCAATTTCCTAGGAAAAACTGAACTGCTCTTGAACCAGCCGAGTTTGGCTGGCGCACGAGTGGTGCAGCGTGACTGTGGACCGGTGCCCTTGGGCTGACACTGCTGCGAGCATTGGCCCAAGGGCACCAGTACTGACAAGGTACCTCTAGAATTGCACCCTAACACAGACAAAAGGAAATAAAATTTAGGTCACAATCCTAATCTGGAGTTAGGCCGGAACAAGTCACTTGAGCCAGCCCAGGAATGTTGTAAACACACCATAAAGTGCATTTGGTCCACTCTCAGAGTCAGGGAGGCTGGCTCATGCATGACTCCAACCTGACTCCGAGAATGGTGCACATGCGCTTTACGGTGCGTTTGCAATACTCCTGGGCCGGCACAAGTGACTTGTGCTGGCATGACTCCAGGTTAGGATTGCACGCTTGGAGACATAAAATTACCCATAAATTATCACAAGCATAGAGTAGTATGTAATTTTCATAAAAACAGAGCATCCACTCTAGTTTTCATAGCACATAATAGAAGTCTCTTTCAACCATTCTTGAGAAAATGTGTTTTGCTTTGCCTGTCATTCGTCTAATCTCATTTTAACAGTTAGTTGTAATTGCGTTCTCTTCTTCAGATCCACTAACCATTATATAATTTCTCTCTCTCTCTCTCTCTCTCTCTCTCTCTCTCTCTCTCTCTCTCTCT
>JAJKFI010000018.1:21005726-21032725 GCA_029204185.1 Lerista edwardsae
TCTCTCTCTCTCTCTCTCTCTCTCTCTCTCTCTCTCTCTCTCTCTCTTTGGAAGAAAACAATAAGTAGCTTCCAATTGTGTATAAATGTATTGATTGGCTTCTCCTTAATTAGAATTGTAGGTTTATCCATTTTTGATAGTTCCAAGACCTTCATCCTCTATTCTTCCACCGACAGTATTTCTGTGGAATTCCATGGTTGTGCATACAGTATCCTTGCTGCTTTCGTCATGTATAAAAATAATGTTTCAAAGTTCTTCCCACACAATCTTCTAACATGCCCAACAAAAATGCTTCTGGTTTCATTTTAATTGTCACTCTTGAATTTAACCGTATTTGTATCTGTATCCAATATTTTCTTGCTTTACCACAAGTCTACCACATATGAGAAAAAGAGCCTTCATGGTCCTTACATTTCCAGCTTGCCCAACCAGTTTCTAAGAAGCAGCAGCAGTGGAGAATGTAAGGCCGAAGAGGTG
Source organism: Lerista edwardsae (assembly GCA_029204185.1). Taxonomy (NCBI): domain Eukaryota; kingdom Metazoa; phylum Chordata; class Lepidosauria; order Squamata; family Scincidae; genus Lerista; species Lerista edwardsae. Next base: position 21,006,204 of record JAJKFI010000018.1, read on the forward strand.
ATGTATGTGTATGTGCACACACTGGTGGTGGCAGTGGGGGAATTGGGCAGCACTTCAGGCACTGGACTGACTTGGGACAGACCTGCCTGCGTACAGTACAAGGAATCTCTGGACTATGGCCTTGGTCCTGAGAAATGATGAAAGAATATCAGCATGGATGTGGCTGCCCTGTGACAATTGAGCTGCCTTCCAATCAGTTGGAATTGGTTGATTCCAGAATCGCCACTTGTCTTGACTCCGATGTGGGTTTCACATAGCTTTCTGCTGGTTTTGGCTGGGAGAAACTTCTCTGAGCTTTTTACATTCCACAGCAAAGCTATAAATTTCTGCTCTTTCTAATCTTCCAGTGTATGTGTAGTAATTATAAAACCACATAAATTAATGCCTAACTGTTCTGACAAAATGCCAGGACACAAGAGCGTGCAGGAAATTCCCTGAGTCACCAATGGCATTCTGAGCTACTCAAGCATCCATGTGTATATTCACACACACACACACACACACACACACACACACACACACACACACACAGAGAGAGAGCGAGAGCGAGAGAGAGAGAGAGAGAGAGAGAGAGAGAGAGAGAGAGAGAGCACCTAAAGTGAAGCAACAGGTCTAGCAACATGTTTTGTGGTTCTCTCTTAGGAGATCTAAAACCCATACTAACAGTTTGGTCGAACAGCCCAATCCTATGTTCCCCCCTCCCTGCTGATGCAGCTGTGCCAACATGGCTTGCACTAAATCCTATTGGGAGGCAGTCCTGGAGGTCTCCTCTAGGTAAGCAAACATTTGGTGTAGTTAACCATTGTGCTACCTGGGGCAAAGCTCAAAATGATGCCCCCAATGCCATAACCGGAAGTGACATCACCCCGCTGTGATGTCACCCTCCACTTTTTTAAGAAATAAAAAATAGAGCGATGCTCCTTTGCTCTGCAGTCTCCCTCCAGCCCCTGCTCACCCTCCCAAGCCCTCGATAGTCCCCAAGCCTCCGGAGCAAGTGGCAATGAATGGCTGTGGTTGCTGCCATTGCCTCTTTAAAGGAAAACATAATTATAATACTATTATTTCATAACAAAGTTATTGTTTGTATTGTTTTCTGTTTGGATGATTGCAGCCAATGGGATAAGTACAAATAGGACACTTGCACCTGCAACATTTGAAAAGCATAAACGTACCCACACAACTCCACCCCCAGACTTCTTCTCAGAGCTAATACTCTGAGGGAGTTCCAGTACTGTTGGCAGCTGGGCTGGCCTCAGATGTGGTGGGGCCCAAAGTGGGGCATGCCCATGGGGGGGGGGCCCCATCCTCCCTGTGGGGCCCTCACTCTCCCCATGGGGCCCCCTACTCACCATACAGTCGTGGCAGCAAGAAGAGTGCCTGTGGTGCTGCATGTGAGGCCTCGCCACCAACTGCTTCTGGGAGGCTGATTTTGGGCTAATTGGAAGCAGATGTGGGCGGGAAGGCCCCATATGAAGCCACTCCTCTCACGGATTTGCAGCCCATAAAGATTCCAGGTGCAGCAGTGGGCGATCTGCTCACCACGCCAGCATGGGGCCTCTCAAAGTATGGGGCTCATTGCCAGGCGTGCCCGGAGGCCTGAGCGCGCCCCATGGCAAGCGCTTAAACCGCGCCCCCCCACATCACCCCGCCCCCGCGCATCATGCAGACACGCCTCCCTTACCCCGGAAACGCTCTATTTCCAAGGCGTCGGTGGGCGGGAAGTCCAGAAACTGTGTGGTCTGTCCCAGACCGTGCGCAATGGCGCCCCACCGCTGCCCCGTGCCCCATGGCTGGTGCCATGGGGCGCTACAGGTAAGATACGCGCCTGCTCATTGCGACGACATTGGCCACATTGGCTTAAGGCCAACCCTGATTGGCAGATGTGTGATTGCTGAGCAAAGACTGAGTCCATATTTTAAGGAAAGTGTGTCAATATAGTGTGAGAGACTGTCATATCGGGTCTGATGGCATCAGTACAAATGCGGCGGATTACACTGTAAATTACTGTAGGTTTGAATCTCCCAGGCTCCTGCCATGTGAGCTGCTACATGTCTAAGGTAAGGAATTTGTGGCATCTACGCAGCCATGCTCAAAGCGGCTATACTCCTGTCTGACTGTTACCCTAGGTGGTGCCATCCAGGCACAGACTGGCTACGCATTTGATATTAAAATGGCTGTGCAAATGTGCTAAGCCCACCTCACCAAATGTCTCCATCAGTCCAGATGGCAAATCTTGCTAAGCTTTTGGGATCTGTCAAGACTGAAATTCAAAGCATGAAGGAATGCGTATCCTCACGTGTATCCCACACTGCCCATACCGGATGAGACCAACAAATGCCTCTTGCCGTAGCTGCTTTTGCATTTTGCAGAGGAAATGGAGCATGGCACAGGGTGAAACTGGAGTTTGGGGCTCCATTCTCACACCTAGATTTTGCAAGTCAAAGGCTACAGTTGTACAATGCATTAATGGGAGTAAGCCCCATGAAACCCAAAGGGACTTATTTCTGAGCAGACATGGATAGGATTGTGCTGAAACTTTAGAGCCATGCATTCTTGGGGATTTGAATGTATTTCTTTACTCTGTGGGCATAAAACATGCATGCAGATTTGAACTGTTTCCTTTCACATAGGAGCATCATAAGATATACATCATATGACCATCTACAATAGGAATAAAATTCAGTGGGTAATGTGTGTGGCCTTGCTTTCTGCAAAGGAGTAATGAATTCCACCTGCTCCCCATCCCAGTAGGCATTCTCCTGTTGCTAGTGTAAGTGACAGGTCCATGAATTTTACCCCCCTCGGGTCTCATATTAGTGCATGCCACTCCACGCAAAACATCTGAAGCACTGTTCTGCAAATCAGTTCTTGTCTTGCCTGGGAATGACAAGGTATTCATTTCCAATTTTGCAGGTGCCCTGTAGCATTTCTCAAAGTGAAAGTTTCACTATTGTTCCTGCACTTGACATGTTAAGGAAATGCTTTCCTGGATATCCAAGCGAGATTTATTAGATCATCGCATCACATTAGACAAGCTGCAGTGATAAGGAAGTCTGAGCGGGACAGGTTGACTTTTCCAGCTGGTGTGATTGCATTTGGCAGTCATTGCTCCACCACATTGTGTTTGGGAAAGGTGTGGTCCCTCGAGGGGAAGTCTCTGCCAGCATTGGAGGAACACACGTGTGGGAAGCAATTTGCTTGCTCAGTGTATGTATGTGGAAATCCCCCCCCCCAAGTGACACAGCATCTGTGTAACTAGCATTTAGTTACCATCCATCAAATAAGGAAGTTTTACTTTCTGCTGCCATTAGCAAGCAGTCTTTGCTCACACAAGGAGCACTTTAAACCCAAAATTCATGGAGAGAGCTGAACATGGAGATAGTTGGACATTGCAGCGAGGTGCATTAGAGCAGTTATGTGCTGGGGACTCCAGAGATGAGTTATACTCATACCATGTGGATACGTTGCCCCATACATTTTTACATGGTCCTTACTGGTGAAATTTTCAGTACATTGGTATGCATGAAATGGTGATGGCAGTATGTGATGGTATGAACCTAGAGCTTGAGGGTTGCAGCTATTCCAGACGAGTTAATTCAGGATGAAAGAACTAGTAGGTAGTGTTTCCCCTTTCCATTCTCACTCATATGTTCTATTCATATCATTTACCCCATCAATACAGCTACCACTCTGCACAGAATCCTGAGCCAAGTGTGTATACACCTTATGTACTGTATGTAACCACACGTGCAGACACCCTACACCTCATATGCAGAATAAATTATTTCCTTAAAAAAAAAATGAAAATCTGGCACAGCTTTAGCAAATGGAGATTTCTCTTGCTCTTCATTGATCTGCATTGTAATAATAAGCTGCTCAAAACAATAAAGGGAACACTTACACAACACATCCGAGATCTGAGTGAATGAAATATTCCTATTAAATACTTTGTTCCTGACATAGTTGAATGTGCTGACAACAAAATCACACAACAATCATCCATGGAAATCACGTTTATTAACCCATGGAGGTCTGGGCTTGGTGTCACACTCAAAATTGAAGTGGAAAAACACACTACAGGCTGATCCAACTTCAATGTAATGTCCATAAAGCAAGTCAAAACGAGGCTCAGTAGTGTGTGTGGCCTCCACGTGCCTGTATGACCTCCCTACAATGCCTGGGCATGCTCCTGATGAGGTGGCGGATAGTCTCCTGAGGGATCGCCTCCCAGACCTGGACTAAAGCATCCGCCAACTCCTGGACAGTCTGTGGTGCAACGTGGTGCTGGTGGATGGAGCAAGACATGATGTCCCAGATGTGCTCAATTGGATTCAGGTCTGGGGAACAGGCGGGCCAGTCCATAGCATCAATGCCTTCATCTTGCAGGAACTGCTGACACACTCCAGCCACATGAGGTCTAGCATTGTCTTGCATTAGGAGGAACCCAGGGCCAACCGCGCCAGCATATGGTCTCACAAGGGGTCTGAGGATCTCATCTCGGTACCTAATGGCAGTCAGGCTACCTCTGGCGAGCACATGGAGGGCTGTGCAGCCCCCCAAAGAAATGCCACCCCACACCATTACTGACTCACTGCCAAACCGGTCATGCTGGAGGATGTTGCAGGCAGCAGAATGTTCTCCCTGGCGTCTCCAGACTCTGTCACGTCTGTCACATGTGCTCAGTGTGAACCTGCTTTCATCTGTGAAGAGCACAGGGCGCCAGTGGCGAGGTTGCCAATCTTGGTGTTCTCTGGCAAATGCCAAACGTCCTGCATGGTGTCGGGCTGTCAGCACAACCCCCACCTGTGGACGTCGGGCCCTCATACCACCCTCATGGAGTCTGTTTCTGACCATTTGAGCAGACACATGCACATTTGTGGCCTGCTGGAGGTCATTTTGCAGGGCTCTGGCAGTGCTCCTCCTGTTCCTCCTGGCACAAAGGCGGAGGTAGCGGTCCTGAGGCTGGGTTGTTGGCCTCCTCCACGTCTCCTGGTGTACTGGCCTGTCTCCTGGTAGCGCCTCCATGCTCTGGACACCACACTGACAGACACAGCAAACCTTCTTGCCACAGCTCGCATTGATGTGCCATCCTGGATGAGCTGCACTACCTGAGCCACTTGTGTGGGTTGCAGACTCCGCCTCATGCTGCCACTAGAGTGACAGCACTGCCAGCATTCAAAGGTCACCCAAACATCAGCCAGAACACATAGGGACTGCAAAGTGGTCTGTGGTCACCACCTGCAGAACCACTCCTTTATTGGTGGTGTCTTGTTACTTGCCTATGATTTCCACCTGTTGTCTACTCCATTTGTGCAACAGTATGTGAACTTGATTGTCAATCGGTGTGGCTTCCTAGGTGGACAGTTTGATTTCACAGAAGTGTGATTGACTTGGAGTGACATTGTGTTGTTTAAGTGTTTCCTTTATTGTTTTGAGCAGTGTAGTTTAAATGTAGAGACACTGCCTTATGGTACAAGTTGAGTATCCCTTATCCAGACTGCTTGGGGCCAGAGGGTGTGTGGATATTGGATTTGTCTGGATTTCAGAATTGCATAAGTATAATGAGAAATGCTTCCTCTTAGAGTGCAATCTAACCTGGAGTTAGGCCGGCATGGGTAGGCCAGCAAAGTTTGGCTGGTACAGGAGCCATCACCACAAAGCACGTTTGGACCACTCTTGGAGTCAGGGAGGATGGCGTACATCTGTGTGCTGGTCTCTCTGACTCCAAGAATGGTCCAAACATACTTTACAGTGTCCCTTGTGCTGGCCAAACTGTGCTGGCCAAACTGTGCTGGCCTAACCCCAGGTTAGGATTGTGCCCTTACTCTTTTCATTCTTACCCATTTGGCTGTCTGCAGGCCTCTGACATTTTTCAACAATGGCACACACCACAGAGCAGAGAATAGAACTTACTGCCTGTATGTGGAAGGAGCACAAGGTCTTCTAGTGTTTTGACTACAGAAAGTTTTTTTAAAAGTCTTGGGCAAAAATATCTGGACTCTGGAATAGTCTGGATTTTGGATGTCCAGATAAGGGATTAGCTACCTGCACTGGAAAGGAAGGTTGAGCCTCTGCTGGAAACTGGAAATAATTAAAGTACTGCAGTAACTGAAACTATTCCCTCCCTTTTTATTACTGTTTCTTGTTTGTGCTTTTATTTTTAATGAACCGCATTAAAAATTTAAAATTATGGCAGACTGGACGTTTCATACTGCATTTGAGACTGGCAGAAGGAATGAATTTGGTTCAGCAGCTGACCAGTAACCAGGTTACGCTGCAGAATCAGGGCATGTAACAATAGGGAACAACTATATCTAATATTTGACTTTGCACTGTAATTCATCACAGACCACTCCCAGTAAACAGGAGAGATTTTATTGGGCTTACAAAGGGAAAAGCATAGATAAACTTCTCACCTTTAAGGCTGGTTGCGCTGTATGAAACGTGAATGCATATATGGACAACACGGAAAGCCAGACAGTCCAAGTCAAAAATATTTCTTGAAGCAATAGAGCACAGTAAGATGAGGTGGGGAACAGGTTTTACTTGCATAAGAACATAAGAAGAGCCCTGCTGGATCAGGCCAAAGGCCCATCTAGTCCTGTATCTCACAGTGGCCCACCAGGTGCCCCAGGGAGGCAAGAGACAACAAGATGCTTGGATCCTGTTGCCACTCCCTTGCACCCGGTACAAGTAGCCCACCATCAATGCAAGGAGGTTGCACAATCCATCATTGCCTATAGCCCACGATGGACCTTTCCTCCAGAAATCCATCCAATCCCCTCTTAAAGGCATCCAGGCCAGATGCCATCACCTCCTCCTGTAGCAAAGAGTTCCACAGATTAACTACCTGCTGGGTAAAAAAGTACTTCCTTTTATCTGCTTTAACTCTCCCAACCCTCAGTTTTAGTGGATGCCCCCTGGTTCTGGTGTTTTGAGAGAGGGAAAATAACATTCCTTTATCGACTCTATCCCTTCCATGCATAACTTTGTATATCTCAATCATGTCCCCCCTCAGGCGCCTTTTTTCTAGGCTGAAGAGCCCCAAATGCTGCAGTCTTTCTTCATAAGGGAGGTGCCCCAGCTTCATAATCATTTTCGTCACTCTCTTCTGCACCTTCTGCACTCCACTATGCCCTTTTTGAGGTGCGGCGACCAGAACTGGACACAATATTCCAGGTGTGGCCTTACCAGTGGTGTCATCCATCAGCGCCAACAACTGGAACGCATGGTTGAGTGGCAGCTCCCCACCCCCGTGCGGAGCCTGGCCATGCCTCCCTGCACCCAGAATAGCTCCATATTGGAGCGAATCAAGCGCAGGGGAGGGCGGGAGGGCCAAAAAGCGTGCGGCATCTGCCGCGCAATGGCGCCCCGTCGCATCCTGTCCTCGGAACAAGCAGTATGGCATTCCAGACCGTCCTGCCCAGATGACATCGCTGGGCCTTACCATCGATTTGTACAATGGCATGATAATATTGGCTGTTTTATTCTCAACCCCTTTTTTAATTACCCCAAGCATGGAATTGGCCTTCTTAATTGCTGCCACACACTGGGTCGATACCTTCATTGAATTGTCCACCAGCACCCCGAGATCTCTTTCTTGAGCTGTCACAGATAGCTCAGAACCCATAAGCCTATAGGTGAAGTTTTGGTTTTTTGCCCCAATGTGCATCACTTTACACTTGTCTACGTTGAAACGCATCTGCCATTTGGCTGCCCATTCCCCCAACTTGGAGAGATCCTTCTGGAGCTCTTCACAATCCCTTCTGGTCTTCATCACCCGGAAAAGTTTTGTGTCATCCGCAAACTTGGCCACCTCACTGCTTATCCCTGTCTCCAGGTCATTTATGAACAAGTTGAAAAGCACCGGCCCCAAGACAGATCCCTGGGGCACTCCGCTTTTCACCTCTCTTTATTGTGAAAATTGACCCCCCACTCTCTGTTTCCTGGCCCTCAACCAATTCTGAATCCATAAGAGGACCTGCCCTCTTATTCCCTGACTGTGAAGTTTCTTCAGCAGCCTTTGGTGGGGACTATGTCAAATGCCTTCTGAAAATCCACTGCATGCTTAATTTCATCTGAAAAATAACTCTCCCCCATGCTTTGTATGTGATGGTATTTAATTGAATATTTAGCCTCACCATAAATCAGATCATATTTCTTATGGAATAGCTGCCACACAAATGCATTCAGCAGCTTTCACTATTCTGGGTAGGTTGGTGCAAGGGATAGCATTGGGGTAGGAAAAAGCAAAATAGGGACAATGAAATATGAGGGAGTCAATGACAAGTACCAGAAAATACAAACAGTCAGATCATATGAAATTGAGCTCAGTCCTAACCTGGAAATAGGCCGGCACAGTTAGGCCAGCAAAGTTTGGCCAGCACCAGGGCCACCGTAAAGCATGTTTGGACCCTTTTGGTTAAGGAGGATGGTGCACATTTGTGTGCTGGCATCTCTGACTCCAAGAGTCATTCAAATATACTGTACTCTCTAAAAGATTATACTCTAAAAGTCATACATACAGAACTTCCATTATCTGGACTTATTAATGGGTGTGTGAATTTCATATACCTACATACATAGGGAGGAGTCACATATGGAAGTGTCTCTGGGTATCACAGGGAGTGCCTGTTCTTATACAAACTATTTTTGTCTCCAGTCTCTTTGTCATTATATGTTTATTCACCGATATATGCATTGAGCAATATTGTGGGCCCTGTAAAAACACACAGACAAGCAGCCAACGAAAGCATTTGTTCTTGGAACTAGGGTCAGCCCAAGAGCTCTTGATACCAAATGCTGCCTTCCCTTAGCCAATGACGTGCCAGCTTCTGCTCCTTCCTCTGTCCAATATTATACTCTCTTTCCTTCCACATTTAGGGTGCAATCCTAACCTGGAGTTAGGCCGGCACACTTAGGCCAGCAACGTTTAGCCTGCACAAAGGCCATCATAAAGTGTGTTTGGACCATTCTCGGAGTCAGAAATGAGGACACACATCTGTGAGCTGGCCTCTGACTCCGAGAGTGGTCCAAACATACTTTATGGTATTTCTTGTGGTGGTCAAACTTTGCTGGCCTAACTGTGCCAGCCTAACTCCAGGTTAGGATTGTGCTCTTAGTCTTCCTCTCCATTCCCCACTTCCCTTTTCAATTCAGGAAGAGGATGGAGAAGAAGGAGAAGTGGAGGCAAGTAAGTAGACAGAGATGGGTGCCCCTAACTAATCTGCTGCCTGAGGCAATGAGTTCAGTTGGCCTCATGAATGGGCCAGCCCTGCTTGGAATACATTGGTTTTCAGTTTTCCCAGTACTGGGTAGGTGGAGAGGAACTGACCTTCCAAGCTGCCTTTCAAGATAAAGAGCATCCTAAGAGAACATGAGTTACCAGGCCATGTCCAGGAACATGCATGGTAAGATTTCTTAGTTCTCTACAAATATTTTTCACACTATTCTTTGGCTGGCTTTGGCCAATGTCGTATTTGTGTTTGGTCTTGGAGAAACAGGGAAAAAAGAACACATTGCAGCAAGCCAGCTCAGAGCTCAAAAAAGTGGTATGCAGGTCTGGCAGTCGCCACCACATCAGAGAAAACGTTAAAGCATAGGCTGAAGAGACCTTTATTCCTTTTATGTTCATTGCAGAAAATATATTGTACTAGCTTTTTGTTACCCGGCATTGCCCGGGTACGAAATGTCATCAGGAATGTCACCATCAGCTTAGCGATCTTGAAAAGTGTGGCTTTCGACCATTTTCATGTGGGGCCCCCTGCGTACCCCCACCCCTGGGGTCGACAGGGGGGTCGTGCCCCCGTAGAGTTTGTCACCAGGCCGTAACACGTATGCGTGGTGAGTTTGGTGGCAATCGCTCCAGGTGTTCCAGCGGGTCAGTGTGGACGTTTTGTTTCGCACCCCTTCTGGCCCCCCCATGCCGAGGAGGGCTGAACCGGGACGCAAACGGCATCGGGAACATCGCTGGTCATCCCGGCACCCCCGGAAACTACGGATTTGACGCTGTTTTCGGCCGTTTTCACGCGGGGCCCCCTGTGCACCCCCACCCCCGGGGGTGCTAGGGGGGCCTGACCCCCGTAGTGTTTGTTGCCAGCCGCAAAGCATGTACGTGCTGAGTTTGGTGCACGTCACTCCAGGTGTTCCAGCAGAGCGGACATTTTGGCGGACATTTTGTTTCGCACCCCTTCTTGCCTCCCATACCAAGGGGGGGGGGCAAACCCGGACTCCAACGGCGTTGGGAGTGTCGCCGCTCATCCCGGAGACTCCGGAAACTACAGATTTGATGCCGATTTTGGCCACTTTCAACCGTTTTCACACAGGGCCTCCCCTGCGTACCTCCACCCCCAGGGGCGGTAGGGGGGCTGCCCCCCACAGTGTTTGTTGCCAGGCCACAAGGCATGTGCGTGCCGAGTTTGGTGCGCGTCACTCCAGGCGTTCCAGCATGGAATGGCAGACATATTGTTTTGCACCCCTTCTTGCCCCCCCATGCCAAGGGGGGCAAACCCGGACTCCAACAGCATCGGGAGCATCGGCGCTCGTCCTGGTAACCCCAGAAACTAAGGATTCGACGCCAATTATGGCTGTTTTTGACTGCCTTCATGCGGGCCCCCCTGCGTACCCCCACCCCCAGGTGTGCTACAGGGGCTTGACCCCCACAGTGTCAGTCACCAGGCCACCAGGCATGGCAGGATTGCACTGACAGGAATCTAACTCCTTGGGCTGGTGATAGACACCAGATTCAGAGCGCAATCCTGACCTGGAGTTAGGCCGGCACAGTTAGGCCAGCAAAGTTTGGCCATCACAAGAAACACTGTAAAGTATGTTTGGACCACTCTGGGAGACAGAGGGGACGGCACACAAATGTGTGCCATCCTCCCTGACTCCGAGAGTTTGGTGCCGATCGCTCCAGGCGTTGTGGAGCCTATGCTGAACATACGTACACACAAACACACAAACGTACATACAAACACGTACACACATCCTCTCTTATATATATAGATTCATTGGATTGCCCAAACTGTGCATGATGGACGTGTGAATTGGAGCCCCATGCTACTACCCATTGGGCATTTGCACCTGTTCTTGGAATACGTTTAGTTTGAAACCATAGACATCCCAATTCTCCAGGATTGCACTGGCAGGATTGCACTGACAGGAATCTAACTCCTTGGGCTGGTGATAGATACCAGATTCAGAGCACAAAGCTGACCTGGAGTTAGGCCGGCACAGTTAGGCCAGCAAAGTTTGGTTCTACGGGCCTTGAAAAAACATGGACCCAACAATAATGAGCAATTGAATTGTAATAATGAATACTTTTTAAAAATCAGTGATGTTCCTATAGGGGGGCAAAACACGAAGTGTGGCAGGAGCTTGAGCTCCTAAGTAATGTGGCCCTTTCCACTTGCCTCCAGAGTGATTTGCTGCTCAGCGAGCTGGCTCAGAGGCTTTGCTCTCTGTGCCGCAAATGGCTCTGGAGACGGGAGGGAGGGGCCATTACATAGGAGCTTGGCTCCTGCAACACTCCCCTATAGGAACACCACTGCTTAAAATTGACTTTGTTTCAGATCCTTTTACACTATTTCATCTTCAGAATTTGGAAGCATTTCTCAAGAAATCAAATTTTGTATTTTAAGCTCATGAAAAATATTTCTTGAAACATTTACATAATAATCTGCATTTAAGAAAAGCCTCCCAGGTTTTATGTATCAACATTTTTAGAGGATGTTTACCTTGTTCTCTGCTCCACTTCTGTCTGAGTTTTGTCTTGTTTTTTTTTTTCCGGCAGTTAATCTTCCCCCTTGTTTTATTTTGCTGACTCATCCATTTTGCTTTCTTTTAATCTGATTTATGTTGTTTGTGCTATCCATAGGCATAGTTTTTAAAGGTAGTATTGATTACAGAGGCCTACAAAAATACCTTTTCGAACAAAGGATGTTCGAACAAATTTTATTTTGGGGGGTGCTGAATCCATTGTTTTGCTTGATTGGATCTAGTTTTGGAAGTACATCCTTGTGAGGAAGCCATGGGGTCGCCTGCTTCATGAGGAAGCTGCTTTATATACTAAAACTGCTATGCCATAGCTCCAAAACTACTACTACTACTACTACTACTACTACTACTAATAATAATAATAATAATAATAATATCATCATTTATGTACTGCCATTCTTATTCATTGGATTGCTCCTTTGACTTTAATTCAAGGCAGTTTACATAGGCAGGCTTTTTCGAAACCCCAAGGTGTTTTTACAAATCACAAAGACGTTCTAATCTTTCAAGAACAACTTTGATGGATCTTTTCCAGTCTGGTCTTCCTTGCTGGTTGCATGGTTGCCTCCCGTCCTGGCTGCTAAATGGCTTTCTTTGCTGTCACCAAAGAAACAGCTGGCCCAACACAACTCCTCTCCCACAGAAGGCAGTTGGAGACAGTTTAGCTCAGCTTATCAGTTGCATTCACAAGGTCTTGCAGTTCACAGAAGCTTCTGGTGATCACAAACTGGTGACCTTTGGATCTTATCTTCAGGCTTAATGGCAGCTCTACCCTCTGAACCAGACCTCCTGCCTGTTTAGAGCTAGAGCCAATTGGGCAAAACTGATGCCATTTTTGGCATCAAATATACCAAAGAATAGATCTAACTTTCAAGACAGCAAAATGTGTGTAGGCTTGTGTTACCAATTGATAGTCTGTTATGCACGGAATTGATTTCAAGTTGAAAGATAGTATGCAGCTATTGGGTGCAACTAAGTTGGAATGGTGGGATAGTATAATCAGATCTCCCACTTTAAAAATTAACAGCTGTTGTGTGTATGGGAAGAGATTCCTGCATGACACTGAGGGATTTTGCCCTTTTCCTCACAACATTTCTCTGTTCAAAATTACCTCATAAAGCTGCTATTTACCCCTCAGGGAAAAATATACATAAAGGTAGCGTTGAATCTCAGAGATGATAAACTATGTTTAGACACAGGGCACAATCCTAACCTGGAGTTAGGCCAGCACAGTTAGGCCAGCAAAGTTCGTCCCAGCACAAGGGACACCATAAAGTGCATTTGGACCACTCTCAGAGTCAAGGAAGATGGCTCACGCCTGTGTGCTGGCATCCTTGACTCAGAGAGTGGCCCAAACATACTTTATGGTGTTCCTTGTGCCAGCCAAACTGTGCTGGCTTAACTGTGCTGGCTTAAGGTTAGGATTGTGCTCACAGTTAATTATAAATGTGAATTGAGTAGTTTGTAGATTCTTTCTGGCGGTGCTTTTTGTAATAAATACATTTTAAGTGTCTCAGGGCGAACAGAAACCATTGCTCCTGAGCTTGGTACAGTATTTTAATTCTGTTAGCAATTTCCCCTTTTTCTTTTTCTGGAAATAATGTTTGAGATAAAGGGATGTGTGATGCTGAAATGAAGTAGAGCAGAGGTCTCATGAAATATTTTAGGTCTTTGCATGTGATAGAGATGAGCTCATGCACTGATGGTGTGTTATAAACAACAAGGGCCAAAGAATAAAGTGATCCTTGGAATGCAAGGAAAGCAAACTTCCTGAGTGTCGTTTACTGAAAAGCAGGCATCAACGTGAGTTCCTTGTCAAGGCAATGGAAAATAGAGAGAGGAAGGACTGAAGGTGTTTGAGGTGCTTTTTATTTTATTAAAGAATTTGTATCCCGCCTTTCTACCCCATAATGGGGCACCCAAGGCGGCTTACAACATTAAAAGTTACAAACAATACCAAGAAAACAATAAAATAATACAAGATACAAGCTTTTGCTGCAAAAGTGCAACATCCAATTTTCACCTAATGTGGGACCTCTGTTGTCCTTGTACTGTAGAATGGGTTTCAATTAAAACTCCAACGTTCTGTCAGATTAATCAATTAATTTTTTAGATTAAAAAAAAAGTCAGCAGAATCTTTTAAAGTAATTATTTTTAATGTGAGCACTTATAACAACTGCTGGTGCCTCGTTCTCATTTGAGGAGGGTTCCTTATGAAGTTTTAGGATTATCCATGTGTTTGTATTGCACCATCCGTATCCATGGCACATGACAACAGGTGAGAGGACAGATCCCTTGTCCAGAGGGCTTACAGTCAAGGCCGAAGCCAAAGAAGGAGAGGACTGTGGCGGTAGGACACATGCCTGGAAAGAACATGCACTTATTTCATGGACAGGTATCGAGAGCACAATCCTAAACTGGAGTTAGGCTGGCATAAACTAAGCCAGCAAAGTGTGGCCAGCACAAGGGCCACCATAAAGCATGATTGGACTACTCTTGGAGTCAGGGAGGATGGCTCACATCTGTGTGCAGGCCTCTCTGATGCAGAGAGTAGTCCAAACATACTTTACCGTGGCCCGTGTGCTGGCCAAACTTTGCTGGTTTAGCTGGTGCTGCTGCTTCTTCTTCATTCCGCTGTGAGAAAGAACAGGAAATGCCTTTTTAAAGCAGTTGCCACTGAGATACAAACCATGTGTATGTCGTGTTTTGTCAGGGCGGACGTATTGTTTGTGGGAGACCCACAGCCAAAAGGAAGCTTTTAACCAAACTCCCAGGACTTGCAACCCCCGCTTCTCTCTCTCTCTCTCTCTCTCTCTCTCTCTCTCTCTCTCTCTGTGTGCGTGTGTGTGTGTGTGTGTGTGTGTGTGTGAGAGAGAGAGAGAGAGAGAGAGAGAGAGAGAGAGAGAGAGAGCGTTTGTAGTGGAAAGGGAAGCTCAGAAAGGAACTTAGAACCTGTTAGAACCTATTTCTAATAGGGCAGTTTTGTCCAACATCTCAGATTTCTCAAAGAGATATAATAGTATATTTCATATTAGGATGAGGGACCTGCCCCACACCTATCTTATCCAAAGTAAATCTGTTGATTTTGATGGTGTTAAAAGGTTTCTTCCCTATCCCAATTCTGTCCTTGACAGATGCAGGTAGGCCCACGGGGAATTGCTCTTTATTTCTATTGATTGATGATTATAAAGAACAGCAGTGTGAATATGTGAAAGTTACCTTTCAAGTAAACACTGGTATCTAGCAATCAGGGTGGGGGGAGCTACTTGTCTGAGGGGTGTGGCCCTTCTCAATTCCCCTCTGAATCTGCCTGTATAAAATTCAACAAATCTATACCACCCCAAAGTGGTAGTTACTATTTGCCATCACTCTTCCTAACAGGTTTTCTCTTGGCCCTGTGTGCATGTGGGCGTGCTTTAATTTCTAATTTTAAAAAGTCTGTTATCAGTAAAGTATAGCAACACAGACTGTTTAAGTATAGATAGATGCAAAGGATTTCCATGAGGTAGGGATATTTTTAAAGCCTGCTTCCTTCCTTTCTGCCCACAGATATTCCTACAGATGACCAAAAAACAAGATCTGGGTGAAAGCAGTAGTAGCACTTGGAGAAGCTCACTACTTCTGCTTTGAGATTAAAAGTGACATGCAAAGATGTTATCGTTACCATGGGAGAACCATCATATCCTCTGTTCAGATGTTTTGCTTCCTTCAACCTCTTAACTCTACAATTAGAGCCTATTGCTATTGTGCAACACCTTCCGAGTTAGGTGACTTGATGGCATTATAGTGGTTCTACCGTAGGACAATAAGAACACTTGGATAGGATGTATTCACAGTGCTACCCAAAAGGGAGGCAGATAATCAAGGTTTGAATCATGTCCCATGCTACAACAATAGTTACAAGCAAATATAACCTTGGCAAGAGATAATGGCCAAACTCCGGCAATGAAAATGGGAGAAAGTGCGCTCTCATATTTTTCATTAGCTGTTTGATAATCTTGTCATATGAGCATGGAAAGAGAGGGAAATCTATAATGAACTCTGACCACTTGTGATTACCGTGGCATGCTGGATACTTCTACCTGCAAACTGCGTATCTTACAATAGCATGTATCTCCATTGCAGAGGGCACCAACGAGCATGTGTCCATATTAACTATTTTGTCATCTTGATATCCAAACAATTTAGGCAATTTAGTTCCTGAGGCAGCTGGCAGGCCACTGGTCGACTACAGCTGGCAGGATGGTCGACTACATGGGCTGAGCAGTGGTGGATCTAGGGGGGCAGGGGGGGCAAGAGCCCTGGGCGCCGTCTTGGGGCCGTCTAGGGGGGCGCCAGTGGCCCCGCAACATTGTGCGGGTAGACCTGGGCTCCGGAACCCAGGTTTACCCATTGGGACCAGCCGCAAGTAGACCTGTGCTCCCTCGAAGGGAGCCTAGATCTACCCGCGGCCGTTAAGGGGAGCCCAGGTCTACCCGCGGTTGTTTCTAATGGGTAGACCTGGGCTCCTGTCGAGGGAGCCCAGGTGCCCCGGGCGCCATTTTGACTAGGTCCGCCCCTGGGGCTGAGTCTGAGGTGGGGCAGGTACTTTGGAGGCAGGTCAGCTGAAGGGAGATTATAGGCTAAGTAGCGGATGGGAGACAAAGTGAGGAATGATAGCCCACGCCTGTGCCCATGATAATAGGATGACAATGACTGACTTCCCAGTCTTGGAAGATAATGGGCTGATGTGGCAAACTTCTAACTGGGAAAGCTTGTAGTTCCTGCTACAAGGAGCCAGTTCTTGATCCACAGGGCAGTATGTATATCTTTGCACACACTGATGGGAGTAATGTAAGTAATGTGTGTTAACACAGCTTGGAGCAAAGACAGGGTGTGAAAATGTTACCTTGCTCTTTCTCTTCTAATGCTTCCTCCCATCACTTCACAAAATTTAAAGGGAACAGACTCCAGCTATTAAAATAGCTCCTGCCAGCCTCGCATGATCTATTTCAGGAATCTTGAGGGCTGGTTCATCTGACACGTAGGGGATACAGTGTCCTTGTAGAAACCACAGTCACTAGAAGCCATCATTCACAGCAAAACCGACTCCCATTGAACCTAGAGGGATTCCTCTTCACCACGTTCCCTCACACTCCTTAAAATAAAGTTGCGGCTATTGTTGTTTTCCTTCAGCTGCTTGTGCCTGTCGGGTATGGTGTGTTGGAATTTAGTGGCAAGAGTGTATCGGACACTATGGCAGAGGCATCATAGACCCCTGTCTTACTAGCTTGTGTTGGGATTGGTGAACAGTGGCCTTTCACCTTGAGTCTGCCACCATCTCCCTCCAGCCTGCTGCAGATGGGGTCACTCAGATCCATTCCCTGCTCGCTATAAGTAAGTGGGAAGCTGATTGAAAGGCCCCCTAACCCCTTACTCATTTTTCTTCATGTTCTTTCCTTTAAGCAAAACAGAAAGTGTAGGACATGATGGGAGCACTTCTAGAACATTCCATATGTCCTGATTCATTTAAAGGGACCATGCAAGGAAGGAATAATTTTAGGGGATAGGGGGCCTGGTCGCTGTTTTCTACCCAGCTTTTTTTTATTGTTGTACCCTTGCTTAGTGGTAAGGTGGTGGAAGTGGGAAGAAGATTGTACAGTGCTGCTGGATCATCCACCTTCTAGCTCAGTGGTTCCCAACCTGGGGGTTGGGACCCCCAATGGCATTGTGAACCAATTTTTAGTGGGTTGTGAAGAGCTTGGGGTATCCATCTTAAAAAAACTGGATACCACCATCTTGGAAGCTTCATTTTAGCTATGGAAGAGGCCTCCCCATTAAACCGCCACTTCCTCAACGCTTGTGGCTGTGAGGGAAATTAGCCTTGCTTTGGGTTCGTCTTGGTGTGCGCATATGCATTTGCATATGCTCTCCTGGGTCTCTTTCCAAGCGGGCATGTCACACTTTCCATGTGCATGCTTAGGTGGGTCTCAGCACACGCGGAAAAAGACTGTCTAAAATTTGGCTTTACCATCTTGATCTATACCTTGAGCAATGGCATCGAGAAGCCTCAATGCATTCTGGGCAATGTGGTTCTCAGTGCTGAATCAATCGCTGAACTCAAAACGTTGCTTAGATTCAGAACATTCTCAAAAAGGATGTGGAGTTCTTTTGACTTCCAAAAATATGATTTTTCCCCCCAAAACAATGACTTTTCTTCCTGTTTAATGATATCACTTCTGGCCCTCGGTCTTAGGGAGAGTCCCAACAGGTTGTCGTACCTACAAAGGGGGTCCCAGTGCAAAAAAGATTGGGAACCACTGTTCTAGCTGGTTTGGCCAGGAGAAGGAGGGGGCAGCAGCAGCAGCAGTTGGGGAGCTTTCTCTCATGTACATCGCCTGTACAATAGCCTTTGTCAGGGTACCTCTTCCTATCATCCTTGCACATCAGCACCACATGTTCAGGTCATAATCAACAAGGACTAATGTTGCTATGGGAGATGAGGGGCCCCACTTCTTTAACACCCAATAGTAATATGTGGCAGTAGCTGAAGCTGAATGGCATTGACCATGAGCCTTTGCAAAGGTGAGGAAGAGGTGAGATATCTGCATTGTGATCCTCTGAACTGCTTTAAATCAAGAGTTTGGTGAAAGTTGCCAAGCAAGTGCAATGCTTGGCAGGATGGGGCAGTATATCTATTCCAAGCAAACCACTGTAGGCAGGGAGGTACATGGCAATAGTGAGACAGGTGTAAAAATGGTGAGGTAGAAGTGACTCCTGAGCAACACATCATGCTTTCACTATCGCTCCATGCATGGATTTATCACTACCATAAATCCTTTTGGCACACTCCAGTGCAGCTTATCACCTGCAATTTCCTAGCCACCTTTTTCAAGGCACCTTGCAAAGAATGGGTGAGATTGTTTTCCTTCCCTGAATGCAGCTAAGAACTGAAATTCATTCACCACAAAAGGTACTACTGAGGAGATGAAAACCTCATCTGGACCTTGATCGTAATTGTGGGGATGAGAATTTAGCCTCTTTGGTTCCTGCAAAAAATGTCGAAGATTCTGCATGGAATACCAGGGATAATTGGTTCCAAAGCTGTCACAGAATAAAGACTTTTTTTAAAAAAACTGATTAGAAACCACCTCACTGTCTCCCAAAATCAGCTTTATCTGCTAATCTGTTTTAAGGGGAGGGGCGCCATCAGAGGTCAGCCAGGTTGGGCACTGGCCAAGGTTGACCACCAAACCTTTTGCATTTGTGCAGTAGCAGCATCCAGTGCAGGCCTCTGCTCCCCGACCCCAAACAATCTAGTGCTGGCAGCTTGTAAGGACTTGGGAACAGTTGGTGCAACAGGGAAAGCAGGTCTCAGTTCCATAGAAAGATGTCTAATGGTAACCTTACATGGCAACATATCTGGAAGAAATCCACCAGGAAGTGGTGAAGAATGGTTGAAAAACATTTTTTTCAGGAGATTCTGAAGAAGACTCTGAGTTAGGAGACCAGGAAATTCAGACAATTAAGTAGATGCCATTAAAGGAGTAATGGAGGCTGAGACACCCTTGCAGTGTAATGAGAAACTTGTGTGTTACTGGAAGTGCATTCTGGCAACGCACGAGCCTTTTCCCGTCAATGAGTCTGTCGCCCATTGAGTTTGGAAGTCTTTTCTGGCCAAGTTCAGTCTGTAAGTCTGCTGAACGAGCAGAGCCATCCAACTCCGCCCGTCACGTCGGCACTAAAGGTCTCAAGCTGACGCTACGAGTAGCAGTGGCTTGAGAGTGCCAATGGGGAGCCTCCCTTGCACTGAACGAAGCTGCGAGGGAGGCTCCGTACCGTTCCGGAACTGGGATTGGCGGGGGGAAGGGAGATTGTGGGCGGGGAGAGGGCAGGTTCCGGATTCGGCCATAAAACCGAATCCTGTCCAAGAGGCCACGCGGCCCCGATTCAGGCCTCACGGTCTCCTCAGATCTGCGCCTGCTGTTTAGGTGCCACCTGCCGCCTTCCCCTGCTGTTTAGCAGGCGCAGATCTGAGGAGCGCATTGGGGAGGCTGGAGCCTCCCCAACAGTAAGGGCGCGAATGTGGACGCGCTTGCCGTTGGAAAGCTCCAACCTCCCCAAAGTAGCATTGGATTTGGCACTGGCCAGCCAACCTTGCCAATCCAACGCTGCTTAGAATTAGATTAGATTAGAAATTTATTTGTCATTGTACTCAAGGTATGAGGACAACGAAATGAGGTGCTCTTCACATCATACAACTGGACAACACCAAATAACATATACAAATAACAATTAAAACAACACTAAATAAAAAAATACAAATATGAATACCATACAAACATGAGGTATACATTTGTTAAGACCACCAGATTCAGAACTCCGCATTTAGCCTGATCACAGCACTTGGGTAAAAACTATGTTTAAATCTACTTGTCCTAGCTTTCAACACTCTATATCTTCTTCCTGACGGTAAGATATCAAACATCAAGTGACCTGGATGTGAAGAATCTCTCAAGATCTTTTGTATCTTCTTACTACATCCCATATTGTACAAATCCTCCAATGAGGGAAGAGGACAACCAATGATCTTTTGTGCCCTCTTTATCACTCTTTGGAGTGCCTTTTTCTCCATCCCTGTACAACTCATATACCACACACAGAGGCACACACAGAGGCACACACACACAATTGCGCCCTGAGTTGAGGCCTTAGGCCTTGCCTGGCAGCCCAATCCTATCTAAATCCTCACACAGCAAAGCAGCATCACTGGCATGGACTATGCTGCATCCTGTGGAAAATTTTTGCCTGCTGGAGGTCTTCTTGCGGGAAGGGGACATTTGTCCCAATGCCCCGGGATAAGCCACAGCAGCCACAATGAGTCAACGTGGACCTGGGCCAGTGATATTGCTGGTGCCAGTCATAGTTGACCCATACAGGTGGTGCAGAACTAGGAAGGGGATGAGAATATGGCATACAGTAGTGCCACCAACCCCGTCCTTGGGCCCACTCTGCCCCATCTCCCAGTTTCAGCCCCCACCTTCCCCTGCCACTTACCTGGTCTGGTGGGTGTCCTGACCGGTGCTAGTGGGTGCAGGAGGGCTCCAGCCATCCCATTGGTATGCCTGGGCCTTGTGCTGTGGCAAAATGCTTTACAGTGCTTTGCAGCAGTGGGTGCCGGCAGAACCTGTGTTCCGCTGGTGCAGCGCTTAAATAGGATTGGGCCATCAGTCTAAGAATCTCTCTGAGAAATGTCTCCTGATGAGCCTGTGCAGAACTGAACTTTCGGGAAGCCTAGTCATGGGAAGGGAGTGGTCTTCCAGGATTCCAAAGCTATTAGGAAGGATGAAAGACGAACCTAATACTGCCAAACAGATACAACAAGGTCCCAAGTGGCCCTGGGAATGGTAGCATTACACAGCAGAGACCTAGATCCAGTACTGTAGCTGCTATTGTAATTGACAGAAGATGGAAAAGAGTAAGTGAAGGATGAGGATGACAAGAGGTCTACACAAAGGTCTGGAAGGAGGGTCTGTCTGTTCCATGTCGAACTGTCTGCTGAAGGAGAAGTCAGCAGCAGAACTCAGGAGATGACAGTCAGATGTCAAAGGAGAACTGTGCTACCTAATTTATATTCTGCTGCAGGGCTGAGAAAGAAGTAATTTCAAGAGCTACTGGGGATCAGCTTGTTACTGGAGACAGACAATTGTTGGTCCACAGGTTACTAGAGCCCAGCCTTCACTAAAGTTGCAATCCTATGCACACTTACTTCAATTGAGTCCAATTGAACTCAGTGGGGCTTGCTTCTGATTAGACATGCAAAGGGCTGAGTTGTAAAGCACCTTGCCTTTGGAAAGCGAGACTTGCTAGCTAGGACAAGCACAAGACCTGTGTCTGCAGAGGTACATTTGAACAGAATGAAATAAACAACAAACAAGCTATTCCACTTTCCTATAGCTCATATTGCCAGGCAATTGTAAATCCCCCCAGTATCCTCTCCACCTAAAAATTCCTTTTGGTAAATCAGTTGTTGTCCGAGTTTGTACCAGCTTGAAAAACAAACCAGCAAATATCCATCTAGAACTGTTGGTGCAAAACCAAGCTCTCTGCAGAGCCAGCTTTTGCTGTCCAACAATGTACCAGCACCTACAGTGGCTCTGCTAGCCGCTATACATCATGCATCACCTGCCAACGCATCATTCACAGCCCTGTGCTCGTATTTGTGCCTGTCGATGAAGCCCAACTGTTTGCAGCTACCACTACAACACTTCCTGCTGCACCAGCAGTGCTCTCAAATGCCCCCGCATCTGTCACCACTCCGGAGGAAATTGGGAGGCTCATGCTGCTGTTAGAGACACTGAAAGCCAATCACATCTTGCAGAGTGTCAGGTCTTCAGGGTCGCCAGCTTGCAAATTAATCAAGCACAGTCCAAATGATAACACTTTTCATCAAAAGCTGCAATGCTTTTTTCTTGTTTTCTGACATGATAAATTATATTAAAAGAGTATTCGAATGCCCTCCATAGAGAAGTACAGGTGTGCCCCGGTATCCACTGATTTCATATCCACAGATACCATGGATACTGGGACACCTATTCAAAAGATAGGGGGACATTAAACAAATCTCTTTTCTAGCCTTGTTGCAGCAAAACCACTGATGTGCCCTTATCTTTAAAAAGGTGTCCCCAGTATCCACAATTTCAGGTATCCACAGGGGGATCTAGTGGATCCCGGGGCATGCTTGTATAAGGCTATTTATAGGATTGGGACAATTCAGAAGTATTTGGACAATTCTAGCACAATGCCAGCTGTACTAAAGTGCACCGACTGTGAACATTGACAACTGCAGAGTCCACTCTGTTCCACCTCCGCTCCATTCAAGATTTACGGTTTTTATTCCCAATGGCACAAAAACGTAGTTCCCGCTGCACAATTTTTTCTTCTCATTGACAAAATGCATCCAGCAGCTACACATTAGTGCAAACCCTCCTCCACCCATTTATCAGCTCTTCTGCTGAGAAACAGTGCGTGTACAGTGACATAGAAGTCAGGATTCTCACTGTGATGCCACTTTCCTCTCCACAGGTTCAGTGTAACCACACTGATTGTGTGAACAGGGTTGTAGTAACACCAGACCTATTTCCCAGTCTGTGCGAACTCACAGTTTATTGACACTGCTCTATTTAAACTGCATTACTGCAGTCATAACGTTTAAATAATTTGGCTCAGTCATAAAACAATGGCACAGATGTCACATTACTTATTTCAGCCAGGCGTTGTGAAGGAGGGGGCTATGCACAACAAAATAATGAAGGCTCCAAATGATGAGCTATGTGAAAGCTCTGAAGACTGAAGGTCCTCAATGAAGACAATGCCCCATCACTGAAAGCCCCTCCCCCTAACACTGGAGTAGCTCACCCAGAGAAGCCACCCTGAATGTTGAAGTGATTTGAACAAGGAAATGTCCTACCTGATAGATGTTTGTTCTGTAATTCAGCAGAGTAAGAAAAGGGTCACTTCGCCACCATTATTCCTCAGTAATCAGAGCACAGTATGTTCTCCAGTTTGGCTGGGGCCATGCTTTGTCCACGTCCAGCACAATAGTTTCTTCAGCCCCTATCAGATTGCCATGTCAGGTTAAGGAGTCCCCAATACTGGAAATTTCAATGACAGCCTCCCTCCCTGTAATTGCTAGTTCAGCATATCTTGAGGGCATTACAATGCACTAGATCAGGATGAGATAACTTCATCTAGCCCCTCAGTGGAATGCCCATTTCCATGACAAAGTGTTGCACATGCATAATGCTGGCCTTCTTGTACACTGTTGGCTTGGTCTTCTTGTACGCTGAGCTTCCATCACCCACTAGACAACGTTATAAAAACAGCATGGTATTTCGATAAAGACGGTAGCCATTTGTAATCATAGAAACATGTTTATCTGATGAGGGATGCAATCCTATGCACACTTATCTGAAAGTAAGGAAGGCCCCCTGAACTCAATGGCCCTTACTTCTGAGTAGACATGCATAGGATTAGCACAAAGCCCCCGGCAGCAGTTGTCGTCCTGCGGAGTTTCTGGAAAAAGATCAAGATTTTCGGCCTTTTTCGCAGGCCGAAAAAGATCAGTGTTACAAATGAATAAATGAAATTTAAATGAATTAATCAAAATCTGATTCAAAATCCACAATGCAGAGAAGAAGATCTTGATGGGTGCTTTATGGAAATTTAAGAGGATTGGCAAATGTTGCAATATGCAACACCTGTGTTTCGTAAGCAACGCAGGAGATGTTTCTGCATGGACGACAAAATTAAGAAATGACTACAAGTGCACAGGATGGTTTGGCAGGTCACCAAGGGCATCCACCTGAGCGGGTGAGAGTCATCTTCAGTTAATTGAGCAGTTAATTAACCCCTGCAAGGAAAATATTGTAGGATGGGCTTGAAAGTCTCCACTTTCTCAAGCTCGTCAGGAAGATGCAAAGCAAAGAAGGAGAGCCATGAGAAACATTGGGGAGTTATTGAAAACATTTTGTTTTTTGACATCAGCTCAGCAAAATGTACAGAATGGCATCTCTCCTCCTGGCATCTGTGTGCCCTGTTCCCTTGCCTAGTGAAGCACCTGCTTCTCCGAATCCCAGTGGAGAGAACCAGCTATTCCCACACATCTTCTCCCACTCTCACTTTTCCAACCCAAGCAGTCAGAACAGAAGAAGGAGCAGAAGTGGACGCGCGTGGTGGGTGGAGTAAGTGCCCCTCCATCAACCTGCTGCCTCAGGCAGCCTCACAGATGGGCTGACCTTGAGTGTATGAGCCAAAAGGGACTTGGTGCAATCATCCTATTCTGGGGCATAGAATAAGGACAAGGTTCCACTCCTAGCTTCAATCCCTGGCATGCCCAAATTTTGGATACACGCCCAATCCTAAAGGTACGTAGTACTGCTGGCACAAGCATTTCAGTGGCAGTAGGAGCTTTCTAGCTGCCACAAAAGGTGAAACACTGGAGCATGGCCAGGCCGCTGCTGCAAGCAGCAAGTGGCCAGTTCCACTTGCCAGCAGAAGAAAATGCCTGCTGGCCTCAGTGAGTATGTGCCGGGGATGGGAGGTGGGGGTGGGTGGACTGAGGCAGTGGCCGCGGTGGGGAGGAGAGTGGATTGGGACTGGAAAGCGGGCAGCTTTGGTGTCAATGGTGCATGCCAAAACCTAGCCTTCTTTCTGGCCTCATTCCAGCTTCCCAGGTCCATGTGGACTTGAATCAGTGATATCACTAGTGCAGGTTTGAGTAGTCCAGCAGGTTGCCAGGGGCTTACCCCTGTGGCAGGGTAACCCTGGGAGGCCTCTGGAGGTCAAAACACCCCCATGGGATGCAATGGGTGTCACGTTGGCACCACTGCATCACTGCGTGGAGATTTACAATGGATTGGGCTAATGCAGATGGCAATTTCATCTTCTGTGAAGCAGCCCCAAGAGAGGAAGAACTTCTGGAGTTGGTCTCTCTCTCTCTCTCTCTCTCTCTCTCTCTCTCTCTCTCTCTGTGTGTGTGTGTGTGTGTGTGTGTGTGTGTGTGTGTGTGTGTGTGACTCTGAGCACCATCTCTGGTTTTAGTAGGTTTTAGTAGGAGTAGTTAGGCACCCAGGGTTGTTTTTGGATTCCAAGGAACTTGTCATCACAAAATTGCACCCAGTTCTCTGCCATGATTCACTTCGTGGGGCCAAGGCAGCTGACTGATTGGAACGTCATAAATAACCTATAGCCCTAATCAATCTGCGCCTATTAAGAAGTGGAACAATACAATTCCTCCAATCTGTGGGTGGGTCACTCCCACCCATGAGAGGCCCAATTTACTCCTATTGTACTAATGCAGCCTCTGGAAGAAGTAAATTGCAGATATTGACCTCACAATTGTGCCTGTTGGGTTAATCACTCCGAAGACATTTAGTGCATGCGGCGTGTTGGTTCCTGGTGTGCACAGGGCTGGTCCATCCATGATACGGACTGAGGCAGTTGCATCAGGGAACAGGAGGTAGAGGCCACCCACCTCCATCCATCCACTCGCCTCCACTGCTTCTCCTTCTCTACGCCCTGGACTGGAAAACGAAGAGGGGGGGGGATGAAGTGTGAAAGAGAGCAGAGTGGTGGACTGGAGCACTAACCCTCTCCTTTCCTCTTGTGGCTCCTCCACATGTACTCCTCTGCTTCCTCTCCCCAGCTAGGGAATGGGAGGAGCAGCGGCAGGAGCATCACCACGTAAAGGCTGCATTGGGTGAGCTGCATCTGGTGCCGTGAGACCTTGGGCTAAATATGTGTCTTCAGCCTAATTCCCACGGAGGGAGACAGAAAAGGGGTTTTTAGATTGTGTGGATGACAACATCTGCATCGCTGAATGCTGAACTCTACGTTCCTCATGGAAAACTAGCCTATCAGGGAGAAAGTTAGGCTGGAATCCTTCCCCCTGAGCCAGGGTGGCCAGTTACAGTGGAGGATACAGTGTCTATACCTTTGATCATTATACAGAAGAGGGAATTGGGCAGGGGAAGCTCAACACAGAAGGGTTTAAAAAGCTGCCAAAATTCCCTTTTCTATACAATGGTTGAAGGTAAAGGCACTTTGACCTCCATTATATCTGGTCACGCTGGCTCAGGGGAAAGGATCTGGCCCAGGTATCTGGCAGTCTGAAATGCTACAATCTAGATATCCACTTACTACTTCAGTGAAGGGCAGCGTGTGTGTGTGTGTGTGTGTGTGTGTGTGTGTGTGTGTGTGTGTGTGTG
>JAJKFI010000018.1:21043949-21102258 GCA_029204185.1 Lerista edwardsae
GTGTGTGTGTGTGTGTGTGTGTGTGTGTGTGTGTGTGTGTGTGAGAGAGAGAGAGAGAGAGAGAGAGAGAGAGAGAGAGAGAGAAAGGGAGTTTTTGCATGCTGGCATGGTTAAATGGGGGCACTGTCAGTGTGCTCGTTCAAATGAGGGTTTCCTCATGTAATGTTATTCTTCTCCCCCATGAGAAGACTTTCCACATGCCTTTTCCAGCTGTCCTCAAGCAGGAGGTTTGGGAGGGGTTGTTGTGCGTTGCTTTTCACTTGGTTTTGTTTTGCATTCCTGGGTAGTGTGCAGAGCCCCCTGTTTTCTCTGTAGGTGGCCTCTTTGCACTACCTTACTAGTTGGCACAGACCAATTTGAAAGAATGCTCAGGGTAAGGGTTGAGTGAGAGGCTCCGATGCCCTCAGACATTCCACTTTGATACGATTTGCTCGTATATGAGAGGTGAAACAGTCATATAAATGACCGTAAGCCGCTTTAGCAAGATTAGCCAAGACACTCTATTTAATTGTCTCTTTTTAAAAAATGAAATGAAAGGAGAACTCCAGGGAGAGCAATTCTGTCATCCCACAAATAATTCCAGCACAAAAGCAATAGATACTGTAGCCAAGTGGTTCTGTGGCTTTCACATACTCTCTGTGGCTCCTCAGTCACCAAATTTTGACTATGATTATAATCAGGCATCCTATTTTGGGGGAAGCACACAATGCAGGGAGAGTCATTGAGATGTTCTGGGTGGCCTTGCCCAGGACAGTCTGGAGCCATTGTTTGCCATTGGCAACGCAGGAGTCCACAAGACCCAGCGACACACTCTTTGAAAACATCCACACATTAAAGTCCCACATGAGTTTTCTTGAAGGACTCCCAGGCCAAATAAGGCAGGAGGTTGCCACTTAGCAAGGGGTGCTGCTGTGCAACATTTCCCCCAGTTTTGCAAATTCACATGGCTTTGACCAGGGTCACATTTTTCTTTCTTTCCATAAAGGTTTGTGAAATACCCAGCACTTCTAATAATAAACAATTCAAACAGAAAAAAATATATATGACAGCATTTTGGGTAAAAGTTCATCAAAGACAAAAAAAAAAGTCATTGGATGGTGTATACAATCCCAGCTGGAGAAAGGAAGGCTAACGATGCATCAGATTCTACTGAAA
Source organism: Lerista edwardsae (assembly GCA_029204185.1). Classification (NCBI taxonomy): domain Eukaryota; kingdom Metazoa; phylum Chordata; class Lepidosauria; order Squamata; family Scincidae; genus Lerista; species Lerista edwardsae. The sequence continues at coordinate 21,045,105 of JAJKFI010000018.1, forward strand.
TCACCACTTAAGTATTTCACTCACTGACGTCCATACAGTAAAGTCCAGCCTAGATCTGGGGGTCCAGAAGCTCACTGTCATAATTTGAGCAAAGGTTTTGGTTCCTCTATTATTATTTGTGATTCGTTTTTCTGAAAAATATTTGTGCTTCAGTGCCAATCTTCATGACAGTTGGAAGTGTTAATTGTCTTCAAAGCTAGGGAGTTGTTCAGCTGTCGGTAAGTTGTTTCTTTTGCACAAACCTGCGCAGATGTTCCAAATATGTACCATCATAACTATTTAGAGACACGTATGAAATCCACATAACCATTGGTGGTTGGTGGTAAAAAAAGCAAGCCATAGGGCAGGGGAAGAGAACCATGTCAGCAATCAATAGCTCCTCAGCCCCACCCGGGCTTGGCAAAGGGTCACCTGAGGCCATTCACACTTCCTTGCTTGTTTTGGCTTCAGTTTTCCAGCAGCCCCTATAAAAAGGAAGCACGTAGAAGCTTCTGGAAGCTGGGCAGCAACACCTGCTTAGAGCACCTTGACGGTGCTGAGAACCTTTTTGGTTATTTTGCTTCCTCTGCCTTGACTCTCCCTGCATCCAACTAGTCTCGGTGTGAGGTCTCTGGTTGTATACCCTTGTCTGCCCCCCACGTCCCCGCTTCCTGACAAGCCCCCCTGACAAGAAAAAGCACAGATGAATTAAATATATCGTCAGAGTTCCTTAAGATCTTCCATGGAAATGTGACAGCTCAATCCTGTGGGCTGAAAGTGCTGGTGGAACATGCGTTCTGCCATTGCTGGCTGCTGAAAAGCAGCCGTAAAGTGCTTTCTGGCAGCACGCTGAGTGGTGTGCTGCTGGAGTACTGGTGGGAAGGCCAGAGCCGGCCGGCCTCCCAATAGGGCTTAGGATTCAGCTTTATGGCTGATTCCCAAGCCAGGTCAGGACTTCCTGGACAGGCCAGCACACCTGCCGGCCAGCCCACATCCCGCCCTTGGCCTGCCCAGAACCTCCCTCCCCTCCGCCCACTCCTACTCCTGTCCCAACATGGTGCCTCCCTCGCGCCGGCCAGCTTTGGCCGAAGCAAAGGAAATGCTGCACGGGTGCAACGGGACCGGTGCTGCCTGGAGCACCAGTCCCATTGCCTTAGTGCTGATGTGGGGATACCACCAGGCACCCCTGCATTGGCGCAAATGCAGTTACACCGACACCATGTCATAGCGTCGGTGCGACAGGCAGCCCGGGATTGCACTGTAAGTAAGATTATGGCAGAGCCACAGTAAGCAGGAGTCCAAGGAAGGGACAAATCTCAACTCCGGACAGGTGAGACAAGCAAAAGCTTGGAAGGTCCTTAGATAGTGGTGAGGACCCCCAGAAGGGCCTCCTCAGCTGAAGGGCAGAACATTGTGAGAAGATGGCCCTTGAATATTCTGGCTCTGTGCTGTTTAATGCATTTAAGGTAATGATCAGCACCCTATTGCGATACACAGCTGCCAGTCAGTGAATTTGGAGCAAAAGTGAATTACTTCAGCTCCACATCCTCCTTCCTCTTGAAATAGGAAGGCCAAAGTGAAGGTGAGTCACAGCCTGATGATAAGCACTTACTACAAATTGCACCGTGAAAGACCTTTATGGTTTCCTTGTGCTCCAGGCCTAACTGAGAGATAGAACATTCTGCCTATGGAACTGAAGAACCAAGGGGCCAACACCTGATATAGCCATCTCTCTCCAACATCACACTTTCCAACATCAAATGGTTATTATGATTTGGACAGAAACAGCTCTTAAGGACCTTGTTGGCTCTAGGGCTTCTCTTGGCAAGAACTTCAAACATGTATTAGTTAAAAAACAAAACCTTCCCCTCGAAAGGCTAATGTTTAAACCAGTGGTAAGAAGTCATTTGACCCTAAAGGAAAGTTTCACAGTATATAGGGAAGGCTTTGATGTGCATTTGTAGATAAATCTTAAAGGAGCAACAAGAGGTCTTCAAGGACCACTATGTATAAGCAGCAATCAGAACATACTGGCAAGAGGATATCTCTTGAACAAAAAGCAATGCCAATATAAACAGCCATGTGCCTTCGAGGATGGTGCTAGCCTACATGAAAGTACGGTAGATGGACTTCAGTTACTGCTTGAAGAAGACGACTTTATGTGAAAGGAGTTGTGAGTCACTGTCCCTAATATCAGCTGCAGAGAATTTAAATCTTAGTATCAACCATTCCCCTCCTACAATGCCGGCAGTCAAGGTGGCTCACAACATATTCAAAGAACACAATACAGTACAAATAAATGTAAGAATGAACAACAACACGTTGAACAGCACACAGCAGCAGAAAATCAACCACCAACCAACCAGCAGTATTTATAAACCACTTTGCAACACAAAGTTCACAAAGCGATTTACAGGGAAATAATAGCAAAGTTAAATGGCTCCCTGTCCCAAAAGGGATCACAATCTTTTAAAAATGCAGAACACCACCAGCAACAGCCACTAGTCAAGACAATTGCTCTCCCCCTGCTAAATATAAGAGGAACACCACTTGAAAAAGTGCCTCTTGCCCAGTTAGTAGGGGTTAGAAATGATTTCAAAACAGCATAATGGGAGATCCACATAAGCGTCGGCCCCCAAAACTAAACAGAACAGAAACATTGGAACAATGCACAGGATGGAGCCTGCCGTACAGCTGTGGCAAGGAGTTTCACAACCAAGGTGTCACTGCAAAAAAAGGCCCTCACGTGTCACTGCCAAATGTACCTCTGTCAGTGGTGGGACACGCGTGAGGGCCCTCTCAATTGATCTCAGGGGATGGGTGGTTTCCTTCAAGGGGAGGAGCTCCTCCAAGTTGTTCGCAGCTTTAAAGGTCAGATGACAAGAAGGGATACGTGTATAACCTGGCATCACGTACTGAAGTCAGAGAAGCCCCCCTGTCTTGATCTGATCATTGGGAAGAGTGGAAGTGACAACACATTCTTACCACACAGTGTGTTACACTTTGTGTTACATTCTTACCACAAAGGCTGTAGAGGAAGACTTTGACCAGTCGCATAGCACCAGGGTGGGTGGGGCAGTAAATATTGAGGTGTCACAATGTGCCATGTAAGTAGCCCCTCGTACTCGTCTTTGGAGCCAATCTGGGCAGCGATGGCAACTATCTTGCCATTGCTGCCCAGAATGGCTCTGATGGCGAATTGGAAGGACTGCTTACACAGTGTGTTGCGGCGCCTGCAATATGTACCACACACCCCCTATAGCTGCGCTGCTGACTTTGGCAGAAAAAAATGGACTTGTTTGATCTTTGCATTTATGCACACTGCAGTACGGACTTTGATTTTAAATGGACTTGTTTTAAATGGACTTGTTTGATTGCGGTGAGATGATTTTATCTAACTTTCTGATGCTCCTATGAATACATTGTGAACTGTCGTTTGATACAGACCGAACCATGCTTGCTGTGCACTGGCAGAGTACCTGAAAGTCAGTGCCCAAATGTAATGAAATATTTTAGGCATGTGAAACTGTTATCCAGCTCTAACACCTCGCCTGACTTCACCAAGCTGTATTCGGTTCAAAGCTTGTGTGGGCACTCTGAGCATCAACGGATGCTTTCACAGCATTTAATCCACTAACCTCTTCTCCCTAATCGCATTATAAATGAACATGATGAAATGTAACTAAAGCTGGCACCTAGAAGGCTCAAGGCTCAGTCCTTTTAGTTCAGCAGTCTGCAAGGGGAAACTCGATTTCTGTGGTTAATGTCATGGTTTTATTTCTTTTAAAATGAAATCTGAAGGGACCATCCAGTATTATCTCATCACTTGCAGTCTTCTGGATACTAACCTGGAGTTAGTATCCTAACGCAATCCTAACCTGGAGTTAGGCACAAGGATCACTATGAAGGGCATTTAGACCACTCTTGGAGTCAGGGAGGATGGCGCATGTCTGTGTGCCGGTCTCTCTGACTCCAGGAGTGGTCCAAACATACTTTATGGTGTCCCTTGTGCCGGCCAAACCTTACTGGCCTGACTCCAGGTTAGGTTTGCTCTCTCAGTCCAGATGGAGAATCTCATTTGCTTTTGTATGAGAAATGAAATATGCATACATGTGGTTATCAGCATTTGCCCCTTTAAGAAACGTGCAGCACTTGGGACAGTGTCAGACTTTGCGTAAGTATATCTGAAAGGGATAATCACTGAAAAGTGCACTAATATAATGTAAAGTAAGAATTGGGAATCCACTGGCTGAATTTTGTCTTTGAATGGGGAAGACATATATACTCTGAAGAAGCACGTGAACAACTTGGGGGTTCTCCAGGATCCTACTTTATTCCTGAAACAATATCTTAGAAAGGCTTCCAAATGTCCAAAAATATGTGCAGACATGGTTGTGTTTATAAGCTATATGTTCAAATGTTGATAAAGTTAAGATTCCATGGGCAGCACCATCCTAAAGGAGGCATCCTAAATGATGCAGCATCATTGCATTGGTGCCACGTCATTAAAGCTGACGCGGGGGCACCGAGCGGCCTGTTGCACCCACGCAGCGCCTCCCTTGCATCGACCAAAGCTGGCTGGCACAAGAGAGGAGCCATCTTGGAACGGGGGGAGGAATGGACTGGGGAGGGAGGTTCCGAGCGGGATGAGGGTGGGATGTGGGCGGGCCGGCAGGCATTCTGGCCTGGGAGGGGGGTGGGCTTGGGAATCGGCCATAAGGCCACATCCTAAGCCCAATTGGGAGGCCACGTGGCCCTGATTCAGGCCACCCGGTCTCCTTGAATCTGCGCCTGCTGTTTAGCATGCGCAGATCCGACGAGTGCATAGGGGAGGCTGGCACCTCCCCCTATGGTAAGGGAACGTGCCCTTGCTGCCGGGAGGCTCCAGCCTCGCCTAAGCAGCATTGGATATGGCGCAGGCCCATCGGCCTTAGGATTGCGCCCTGAGAGTGGTGGTGGGGACTTATCCAGGTAAAGGTCTACTTAGACCTGTGATAGTGAGATTGCTGGACACGTGCTGCAGGATCAGTTCTAGGAAGGGAATTGGGATTTGACAGATGCTGCTGCCACCAAACCTACTCCTTCCTGGATTCACAACCCATTCCTAAACTGCCCCGCCCCCATAGGAGCAGCAGTAGCACAATGGCTCCCCCTGCATTCCCTGGGATCTGCGGCAGCCGCCCAGGTCTCCTTGGGTGAAGGTGACATTTCTCTTCTTCCCTTGGGGAAAGTCCTAGTCCCCGCAATGGATTCCTCAAGTCTGTTGGCTGTTTTGTGCTGTTTCACTAGTGCCAGCCCAGCACTGGTGCTCCTTATATACTTTACGGCACATTCACAACACTTTTAGTTGGCAGTACACATGTATCGCCAGGATTATGGGCCATAGGGTCGGGCCCCCAATCAGCCCCATTGCCATCCCTGTTGCTTCCTAATTCCATCCTCCCCCTGCTCCTTCCACACAATCCCGCCTCCCTGCCATCCTTTCTTGTAAGCAGGTCCATAATGATCCTCCGGTGCAGTCTTCTCGCCAGTGCTCTGGCAGTCTGTGACTCCATGCACTGCTTGATGGCCTTTTAAGATGGCTGTAAGTTGTAAATCAGAAGAGCTTATGCTGTAAGTCATAAATGGTCATTGCAAGTCTTTTAAATCTTAGATCAAGAAGATTTAAAAGACTTTCCTGTTTTGTGTCGCCTTTGGTGGAGCCTGGTATTGCTGCTCTTTTGCTCACCTCTGTTTGTTTTTATGGTAAATTAAAGAATTAACGTATTTTAGAGTGCCATCTTAAACTGGAGTTAGGCCGGCATAAGCTAAGCCAGCAGTTTGGCCAGCATAAGGGCCACCATAAAGTGTTTTTGGACTACTCTTGGAGTCAGGGAGGGTGGCTGTGTGCTGTGTGCTGGCCTCTCTGACTCCGAGAGTGGCCCAAACATACTTTACGGTGGCCCTTGTGCTGGCCAAACTTTGCTGGCTTAGTTTATGCTGGCCTAACTCAGTTTATGGGGACGTGGTGGCGCAGCGAGTTAATCCGCTGTTGCTGGGCTTTCAACTGCAAGGTTGGGAGTTCAAGACTGCGTGACGGAGTGAGCTCCCGTTGCTTGTCCTAGCTCCTGCCAACCTAGCAGTTTGAAAGCACCTAAAAAATGCAAGTAGATAAATAGGGACCACTTCAGTGGGAAGGGAACGGCGTTCCGTGCGCTACGGCGTAGAGTCATGCTGGCCACATGATCGGACAAAAACGCCGGCTCTACAGGCTTTGAAACGGAGATGAGCACCGCCCCCTACAGTCGGTCACGACTAGACTATTCGGTCGTGGGGAAACCTTTACCTTTTAACTCAGTTTAGGATTGTGCTCTCAATTGCATTTTAATGCTTGTTCATTGCCTCAGAGGCTATTTGATGAACAGCAGAATAGCCATTGAATGAATGAATGAATGAATGAATGAATGAATGAATGAATGAATGAATGCAGAAGTGTATTGGAAATGGTTTGAACACACATTTGCTGCATTCTGTGGCATTGGTTTATGTGTGTTCAAGCCACTTCCACCACATTTAGAATATACGCTGAACTATTTGCTCCAAATTCATCCACTGGTTGAATGGTTCATAGGCCTTTAATCTTCTTGGTCATTATTTTGCAGTGTTCTGAATGATGTAACACAGATATTGATCTAGTGGGCCATCCTACAAGTTGAGGCCACCTTGCTAGCCAGTTGAGGGTCTAGTCCTACAATTTAAGAGTCACTGTTCTGAGATTTCTTTCCAAAACAGGGCCCAAGAGAAAGGGCAGGTTTGCTTTCTCTCATCCCCTCTTGTTGAAGCAGTTGTCTACCCAGGTTATCTCACCGTAGTGCTACCGAACAACTTTAATTGTTTATCACTAGTGGTATGCAATTTATGAGTTCAGCACTCCCCTTTCTGTCCTCTTCATTCCAGGGCAAAGGCAAGATTGAGCAAGAATAAACCCATAATTTTTATCATCCTTTTAGAATAGCAGCCAAAAGAAGAATGTTATTGAAATGAGGATCTGGATGACTGAATGAAAACTGGCTGCAGCCTTAATCCAGCTAGGAAGGAATCAGTAATTGTTGGCAAAGGAATGGCTCAGAAGGGTGACAACTCCTGGTGCCAAGATTCTCTGTTGAAGATGCAGCCTTCCCACCTCGGTGAACATATGAGGCAATATTGATAGAACTAAGGCAGACTGAATGGTGAATCATTAAGGGTGGGGAAAGGTACAGTAGAAAGATACAGATCAAAGGAGTGTTGAAGACTATGAAACTATTAAAAACTTTATTACTATTTGCCAGTAAACTTCTTTGTGTTGAAAAGGGGTATATAAATATTGTTGATTGATGGATGGATTATGAGCTACCTGAATATCAAAGAGTAGATTCACCCCCAAACAAAAGAAAACCTAACATGGAGATTAGCTATATTTTAATCAAATGCTCGACCCCATAATGCAAAGTTGTTGTTGTCGACAATGGCAAATGGAAGCGATGCATCATTTTTTGCATGCAGCAATACAAAGCAAGAAACTGGATTAAGTTTGCAGTGTGAAAAAAGATTAGCCCAGGGGAATGAGGCCAGCAAAGAAGAAAAAAGCAGTCAGAGTGGCATGTGTGTGTGTGTGTCCACGCACACTAATGAACACTGTGAGCCACTAGTCAAGAGCAGCTAGTCATACTACCAGCAGCTGCATCACACCTTTTATGCATATTTTCTGCACAACCATCCACCACCCACTTTAGCTTCTGTGACGTATGGTGTAGATGTCGACAGTGGGTCCTCCTTATCCACAGATTTGAGCGTCTGTTGAGGCTGAGCCCTGGCTTAGAGGGCCTCCCAGACACGAACAGAAGTCACTTCCGTTTCACCTCTGCAACTTCTGATCATGTACGGAAGGTGTTCTGAGGCCTGTGGCCCACTGTCTTGGAGGAAAAAAATTGCTGGAGATGCCCTAATGGCAAAATTCTTGAAGCTTCCGGACCGGACAATATGGCCACCGGAAGGCAAGAGAACTTGGAGGAAAAATTGCGTGCGGCGCCAAGGCGCGACGCCGTCCCTCGCCTGAAAGTGACCTTGTCCGCGAACGACGAACGCGCGTGTGAAAGCCAATCTCAGCCACTTTAATCATGCCTTCGTGTTCTGCATATGGGTGCACAAATCGCTGGACGAAAAATGGGATTACTTTCCACAGGTTCGTAAAATCATTGTGATTCGGAATTAAACCTTGGAATTGCATATTAACTCATAATTAGGTTACCACTGATGTTTCTCCACGATCACACGTTGTTATTTTGGTAAGTTTTTACTTCAGGAGTAAACGATTAAGCCTTAAACATCATGCGAAATCCCATTGGAAATCATTGGAATGAGCAATGTTTTGCACCTGACAACATGGCCGCTAAGCCCGCCTCCCAGCTTCAAATCCTGAACATGAAACTCAATGGGATGGCCACCCGTTGCCCACTGTGGACCTTCCCCAGCCTCAGAAAATCTTCTGGGTGTGACTGGAAGTAGTGGGCGTGAACCGGAAGTGGTTTCTGATCACGTGTGGGAGCTGTTCTAAGGCCCAAGGAGATTCTTGGAGTGAGCCACCACCAGAGGGCCTGGTGCAACTATCAGGCAACTATCAGGGCCCGGTGCGACTGCACATGAGGCTCCAGCATCTGCAGAATTTGGTATCCACGGGGGAGGGTTGGCTGGAACTAATCCCAATGGATACTGCGGGATGACTGTAGTGCAGACTGAACTCCTCAGTCTACTCTATGCTGAATCAGACTGTTCCATCTTGTTCAGTAACTGCTGTCTACACTGGCTGGCAGCAGTTCTCCAGGCAGGGGTCTCCCCCCCCCCCGCACCCACTCGGACACCCAAAGGATTGAACCTGTGGTTTTCCACAACTGACACTGAAGTTCATCTCTTCTTGAGCATAAGGATGTTTTTTAGTTGGCGTCTGTCATAACAATTTACACGTTGCATGGGATATACAGTAGTTTCTGGACTTGAATGTGGTCCCTAAGAATTAGTAATGCTATTGAGGGCACAATCCTAACCTGGAGTTAGGCTGGCACAGTTAGGCCAGCAAAGTTTGGCTGGCACAAGGGCCACTGTACTGTATGTTTGGACCACTCTTGGAGACAGAGAGGCCGGCACACAGATGTGCACCATCCTCCTTGACTCTGAGAGTGGTCCAAACATACTTTACAGAGGACCTTGTGCCAGACAAACTTTGCTGGCCTAACTGTGCCAGCCTAACTCCAGGTTAGGACTGCACTCTGAATTTCATTATTTCCTGGCTCAGAATCATAGCAGATAGAAAAACAATGGCCCAGTCCTATCAGGCAAGGATGCAAGACCACCAGTGCAGTGTCCACTGCCTCCTATGCATTGGCCCTGTTGGAGAGGCTGGTCAAGAGGGGTGGAAAGGAGGACACCTACCTTTGTGGTGGCCTCTGTAGGGTCCCCGATGAGTCACCAAAGCTATGCCAGTTCTGCTGCTGATGTACCTCTGAGGAGCTTGGTGGGAGCGTTTTATTGTCACCCTTGTAAAGTGAGGGTATATATAAATGAGTTTTAAATCACAAATTGTGCCAAATCCTTAAAAAAAAGGGGGAATTGTCTTCTCATCCAGGTTTTCAAAAATATTGTAGAAACCATCAATCTGAAAAAAAATTTTTCGTTAATTAAGATCACTGAAAGTGGACTGCTGTCTACGGTGTTATATATATGCTCCATGCTTTCTAAAACAGAAATTATAGGGACAGTGCTGATCGAATTTTGGATTCCTTTGGAGGCCTGATCACTAGAGGCTTACAATATATATGTTGTTGTTCAGTCGCTAAGTCGTGTCCGACTCTTCGCGACCCCATGGACCATAGCACACCAGGCCTCCCTGTTCTTCACTAGCTTCCAGAGTTTGCCCAATTTAATGTTCATTGTTTCGGTGACACTATCTAACCATCTCATCCTCTGCCGCCCCCTTCTCCTTTTGCCTTCAATCTTTCCCAGCATGAGGGTCTTTTCTAAAGAGTCCTCTCTTCTCATGAGGTGGCCAAAGTATTGGAGCTTCAGCTTCAGGATTTGTCCTTCCAGGGAGCAATCAGGCTTGACTTCCTGTAGGATTGACCGATTGGATCTCCTTGCAGTCCAGGGGACTCTCAAGAGTCTTCTCCAACACCATAATTCAAAAGCATCTATTCTTCAGCACTCTGCCTTCCTTATGGTCCAGCTCTCACAGCCATACATTGCTGTATGCTGTATGCTATATACAATATATATGTAGCACTTGTTTATTCACCAGAATATAGGTTGAGCATTGGATGGAGGTAGACAGCAGAGCACCCCTGCAAGCAACAAGACATTACGTGCCTAAAGCGAGACCCTCAGGGGCTGTGACTTCCCAGCTTTCTCACGCAGTCCAACATTTAGGGCCCAACCACCTTCCCAGCACTGATGCAGCCCCAAGGTAAGGGAATAAATGTGACTGCCACCCCATGGCTGCATTAGAGCTGGAAATAATGTATGTGCTACCTTTCAAGACTCTGATGTTATCTCCCCAGGACGGCCAAGCCATGAGGCAAGGTGAGATGTGCTACCTTGGAAGGTGAATGGGTGCAGGGAGCAGCTGCACCCATCAGTCACTTCTGCAGCCACTGCACAAACTCCCTAATCTTCTTCTCTCTGGTCTTCCCCTCTATGTTTTGAAATACAGCAGCCAAGGAGGGTGGAACAAGGGAGCCAGGAGACACATTCGTCCACTTCCACCTCTTCCTTATTCCAATCCTACTGTGGTGCTCTATTTCTATAATATAATTCTAGAGTGAAAGAGCAGGGAGGGGAAAACAATTAAGCCAGGGAACCTGCCTCTAGCAATGATAGCCTCCCAAAGCCTAGGAGGGTGATAAAGTGATAGTGATAAGAGTGAAGTAGTGATAAAGAGGAGGCAGGGGCAAAAAAAAAGACACTCACCCAGGAGACAAATTTGTCACAAGTTCGTGTCACTGAAAGCTCGAGAATAAAGACCGTCTGTTGGTGTTTCTGTGCGTATGTCTTGCAAATGTGCAAAGAGCAACCCGCGTAGCACTGAGAGACGACGAGACACAGGTCAAAATAAATTCGGGTTGTCAGACTGCAACAGAGAAGCTTTGTGGACAGACTTTGTGTCACTTGCATTTTGTCATAGAGCTTGTATGTTTTTGCACTTGGTTGTTTCCATCTGTCTTGGGAGATGAAGCACACGCTGAATTGCATGAATTCAACGTTCGCATGAATTGCTACTGTTGGTTCCACATCACTGCGCCAAATGCTGAGTATGTGCTTTTGACAGCATGTCTGCCATTACTGAATCATGTCCTGGCTGGGATTCAACTCGTTTGTACCAAACGCTCTTCTAGGATCAGAGGCAGATTTCACATGTACTTGTTGAAGTACTTTTGACCCTCTCTCCACTGTTGTTGCGATTGCAGGAAAGTCAGAATTACAGTTTGCAATATGCTTGTAGCAGGTCTTTTCATGGATTCATGACTGTACAGGATGGGGGTTTTGCAACAGCATTTCAACGTGTGTGTGTGTGTGTGTGTGTGTGTGTGTGTGTGTGTGTGTGTGTGTGATATGAGAAAGGGTGTGTTCTGAAGGGCATTTTTAATTCTCTAATTGACAGCGCAATCCTATACCCCCCCTTAGCGCCGCCGCTGCGCTCTTGCTGAACGCTGTCGCTAACATGGCATAAAGTGCATCCGCATCGGCGCTATGGTGCTCAGCTGGCACAAGAACGCAGCGTCGGTGCTTGGGCGCTACCGCTACCATCGGCAGCACCGGCCATGTCAGCACCGGCCAGTCGTGCGCTGGTGTCACTCAGTTGGGGCAGGGTCCCTGTGAGGATGATCCAGAGGCGTTCCAGGGGCGTAATTGGGCGGCACAGTGGGCGGAGATGGGGTGTGTGACGCAGGACGGCCATAGTGCCAAATCCTAACGCCCGTTCCCAGCCAAGGCAGCCCCAATTCAGGCTGCTCCTGTCCACATTCCTCTGCGCCTGCAAAACAGCAGGCACAGATCCAAGCAGGCCCATAGGGGCGACTGGGGCTTACGCAGGTGCAAGGGGAAAACCTCCCCTTGTCCTGCACGTTGCTGCTGCTGCCTCCTAATGGGCCTTGGGATATGGCCTTGCTATGTCGCCCTTACTAGGCCAGCATAGTGTAGGATTGCGCCCTCAGCGATTTTCAACCATTGTGCCGCGGCACATTTGCTGGTGTGCCACGGGAGTTTGTGGAGGGTCACTTATTAGTAGGGGCATTGGGGAATGTGGGCCCCCGTGTCAATTGTCAAAATACTGATGATGTGCCTTGATAATCTTGGCACCTTGTTAGTATGCCATGAGATGAAAAAGGTTGAAAATTTGCTCTAACCACTTTTTTTCTCATAGCCTTGTAACACAATTATCACCCCAGTAGGGCTACCCAAGCTGTGGAATCCATATATGACAGGATAGCAACCACTTCTGGTTTACGATTAAGAAACCAGGGAGGGTGGCACCGTGAGAGCCCTTAGGCTGCAAACGCGACAGTGCGTTGTAAACACGTTCCATGACTTAGGGAGCCCTGGGGGCTCCCCACCTTCCCTGTATGCCCCCACTGCCAGGGGCAAGTATAAATCGAGCCCCTCTGGCCTAGGAAGCAGTGCGGTCCTGGGGATCACACTGCTGCCTTTTCCTCGCTCCCGCAGGCACTTACATGGCTCTCAGCTCCTTTGGAGGAGTTTGGGAACCACTTCATTACACTATTCTAATAACTGGCAGCATCCAGCAGCAATTCTAATTGCTATTCAGGGCCCCTGCAAACCTCACGGGCAACCCAACCTTAACCTGCACCAGCACAGCTGGGCAGACTGGCTCACACTGTATCCAGCACAGGTAAGGAGCAGGCTGGAGGTCTCCTTGGGGTAAGGGGATATTTTCCCCCCTTAGCCCAAGTATGGCTTCAGCCTGCTCAATCTCCGCAATCTAATTCACTGGTGCAAGTCCATTCAGTCCTGTTTAGGGGCCCAGGTGGGAGGCTAGGATATGGCAGAGGCTTCCTTCACTGATCCCACCCACCTTCTGAGCCCGATCCACCCCTGTTCTGCCATCCCTTCACCCTGAAACCCTCCCCATTTCAATGCTGTCCGTCCCAAGCCTCTGCACTGCTCAGCGCTTCTCTTATCTCCACCAGCGGCCTGGCGCTTGGAGACAGCTGGCGGGTTGGCACAGACCTTACCACCTGCGCTGCTTCCTCTAAAGTAATTGCAAGCGTGCTTTATAGCACCCTAAGCCTACGCAGCGGACCTCTTCAGTAGGACGTGCTGTGCGTGGTTGCAAGCGTTCAGAATGCCCAAGCACTTGGCCAAGTGGCTATGTGAGTTCAGAATTCCTGGTCAGAGTTCAGAATGTCTCCCAGTAGCTGGTACTGATGGTGATAGTGGTGACTAATTTCACCTGGTGCTATTAGAGTGAGATTTTTTTTTGGGGGGGGGGAGCTATTACTGAAGTTGAGTATAATGTTCTAATATTCAGACTATTATGCTATTCAGCAGCCGCTCTGTCTCAGAGATTCCAGCAATTCAACTGTACAATTCTTATTGTAATTGTATTGTAAAGACTGCAGTTCTTATTGTGTTTATATTCCCTCTTTCTTCTCCTGAAAAAGAGGCACTCAGGATACTTGGTTTCACACCATCAAGCTGTTACCAACCCTGTTACGGAAAGGTTATTTATTTCCCACCTTTCACTTGGTGAGGGCACTCAAAGTGGCTGACAGCATTAAAACGGGATAATAACAATAGCAAAACACTACCAAAATCAAAATAATAAAACTGTGTGGCCAGTGGTGTCATTCAAATGATTTAGGAACAGGAACTCACTTTTGATTGTCACTTGTCAGGAACCCAGAACCAGCCATGGAGCCCGTTAGGATCCGGAACGCCCGTTCTGGTCTGTTCCCCCGAATGACATCACTGCGTGTGGCCCCCTAGACCCCCCCCCACTGGCTCCATGAATTGTGCACAGAAATGAAGTGGTATTGAGTGTAGCCACCAAAGCATGGCCTGACCGAGTCAAACTGACAAGCAGGGCCAGCCTTAAGCCAATGTGACCAAGGTCGCCACATTGGGCCCCACACTTTGGGGGCCCCCACATCAGCACAGTGAGCATCTCGCCTGCTGCAGCAACCTGGATCTCTATGGGCTATAAGTCAGTAGGGCATGCAGAGCAGCTTTACTTTGGGCCTTCCCTTGTGCCCCTGCCTCTGAATGACCCGAAATGGGCCTCTGGGAAGCAGTTGGCAATGACATCATCCTGTAACCACCAAATATTTCCACGTGCCACTGTTTGCATGCAGCACCACAAGTGCTCTTCTTGGTGAGTGGGAGGGTCTGTGGGAAGGGTGGGGGCCCCCGCAGGAATTCCCGACACTGGGCCCCACCCACCACTCCTGGAGCTGGCCCTGCCGACAAGCCCCCACAATCATATGGGAGGTTGCAGTGTGCACTAATTGCAGTTTCTGGACAGTCTTCGAAGGCAGCCCCACATACAGCGTGTTGCAGTAATCCAATCTAGATGTCACTAGGGCATGGGTCAAGTCCGAACATCCAAATCTAGACCAGCGATGGGATCTACAAATGAACAAGGGGAACGCTGGGTGGGACTTATGTGGGGTTTACCGTAGCGTTCTGCAGCTGTCCTGGCCTTGGGGGGGGGGGCTGCCCCGGATAGCGTGCCCCCCCGCTGCTCGCCCAGGCACCCAACGCGACCCTCACCTGTCCCCCGCGGCGAGCAGGAGCCCCCCCCGAGAGCGGTTACCATCTTCTACACCATCCTGCCTATATGTTATGATCACCATTAGAAGCCTTTTGCCAGTTGCCTGTATCTTCAAAAGTGAGGTAGGTAACAACTGGTGTATTGGCCATAGAATGCACTCCATAGGGAGGCTTTTGTGGTGTCTATTCTGATGTCATTTTGGCACCGTACAAAGAGGGCTTTTTTTTTTTACTTTCTCAGGTGTGAAAGATTCAGGTGTGTTTGCTGATCTGCCTTTTTGTTTATTTTGCTGCTGTTTTAAATATATAGTTTGCCACTTGGGGGAACCATACTTTCCAAAAACAGGAAATAACATATAAATAAATACATTTAAAAGAGGAAAAGTGTTAGCCTGTGATTGGTGGTTAGGAGTGTGTACAGAATATGAACATTAAGGCACTTTTAAAATTGCATGCAATATTGGCCGGAAATATGAACTGTATCACAGAGTGCAATTAGTTCCACAAGAAAGATACAGGCTGCAATCCTATGCACACTTTCCTGAGAGTAAGCCTTATTGAAGACAATGTAACTTACCTCTAAGTAGACAAGCCTAGCATTGTGCTCACAGTGAAGCTGTTTAACTTGTGACTATGTTTTGGGCATAACGCATGGGAGTCAAATGAATGGAAATTGTGTAAAAGCCTGATTGTGCATTTATGTCCTTCATTGCTCTAGTCAGATACGCCACAGGCACCTATTTACTGATGTGTTACTTTTAGAGTAAAACGTTTTACTGGGTCAAAGGGCTGCCACATTGGATGTCAAATGCATGGGAGTAAATCTTTGACCTGTGATCACTTATCCTATACACTTGCCACTTTGTCCATTCATTGAGATTTGCAAAACCCTGCCCATACATCCAGATTTACTGAAGCCTTTCTTGGAAGCTAGCTTAGTTGGAAAACTGCGAAGGTGTTTTTTTTTTTTCTTATCAGTTTAACTATACCAACCATTTGGACAGACTTTGATACAGGCTTGGAATTAAGATCCACCCTGCATGGTAAGTTATAACAGAAATTATATATTGATGCCACCTGTTTACCTTCCTGTGAGTTAGCATATGCCATTCAAATAACCTCAGTTTTAACATGGGAAGTTTTAGGAGCTGTTTATAAACCATTAAAGAAATAGCAGGCGAAAATAAGTGTCTGGTCTATTCTTCAAAAGACCAAAGTAAACACTGAGTGACCTATTCTCTGTTCTTTGCCTAACCTGGCTGAACTCTGGAAGACAGTAATAAATAGCAAAGGTAATTGACGCCATTTCTAAATATAACATCCCCACTTCCTCACACCAGGTTTGCCCAGGATTCAAAGGTTTGTGAGTAAGACAAATAAAAACAACATATTGAGCAGTTGTAAAGGGAAGGGACACTGGAGCTCTGTGGCCTGGCCTAGCTCTGGTTTAGTAAGCACAGCACAGAAGGGCTATCAAGAACAGCTCTCTGGGCCAACTTATCTCAGTTTGGCCCATAACATTTAGCAGAAACGTAAAATGCAATACATTTGAAAACAACAACAACACCAGGCTTTAGAACCACAGACAGACTGCAATCCTATACAAGCGTACTTGGAAGTCCATGGACTCAAATAGATATGTGCAGGATATTGTGCTATATAAGTACGGCTTAAAAGTAGAGCCTGATAAAATACCTTCTTCGGTACCCTTTCCGAGCTCAGATACTGTCCCACAACCTTGAGTGTATGAACCACAGCTTGTAATGTACAGCCACTAGCCTATTCTGTATATCTGTAGGTGAATTCTAGATCTGGTCTGAAGTCTTACCTAAAGTGAGATTTTTTACAAGCACTGCTAACACCAGTGCTTTGTCCATCAGAGGAAACTGAGCAGGGCTCAACAACCTACTACTTGCAGGGGAGCACCGTTGCCCAATCACCATTATATAGCCACAAAGGCTTGAGTAGCTGGCAAAGTGAATTTTTTTTAAAGGAGTGGCTCCTAATACTAAAAAGTTTGGGAACCAGAGCTGGAGAAGGCTCTGATTGTGCCTGGGGTGGGGGGGGGGTGACAAAAGACGTCACTGCGCCCTCCGTGCAGCCACGCCATGCACGCCACGCCACCCCACACCCCTGCTTCTGGAATTGCTCCATTTTGGAGTGTAAAGGAAACAAGGGCAGGCAGAAGGGGTCAGCTCCGCAGCACTTGTTTCCACAGCACGCCCAGTGCTGTGCCCATGGCACTGGTGCCCACGGCAGGCACTACACTTCACCCAATGGGCGCGACACATCTGTTGAGAACTACTGGAACAGAGGATGTGCAATGTCACTCTCTTTTGCATCTGACCAAGATGAGAGTGCTGCTATGTGGGGCACAAAAAAGAAGCATGAATCTCTTGCTGCTTGTTGTCTATATTCTCCTCTATCACAATTGCAACGCATGTCAGAACAAACCCGGCTTTAGAGAATACACACCGACCATCTTGATGCCGTTGGTGGAATTGCAGCTAAAGCCCATAAATCATTCAGCCTGCTGTCAGGTTCAGCAGTCGCTGAGAATCTTCCAAGAACAAGTATCATAGCTCATTTCCCAAAGGAAATTTGTGAGTTATCCTGTACTGAGTTTTCCCGTATCCTGTACTGTAAAATCACCTCGCTGATTTGCTAGGCCAGACTTTGCAACAAAACAATAGAAGCAGCATTTACAACTTGCCCATTATCTTATCAAACCCTCAGGTAAAGCTGTAAATTGCACACTCCAGCCTGCATGCTTTTCAAAATAGCTTCTAAATTTAGAAACAGGAACTGGAAAATCAGCCCTGGTTAAACTGAAGCATTTTCCACATGTATCCAACATGATCACAAAGGCTGGTCAGTTAGAATATGTGTATTCCATGTTTCAAATGGAATCTAACACAGGAATTATCCGCATTTTTGGATATACCAAGTGATCTGAATGAGAAACTCAAAACACTTATCTGCATAAATCAACCTACACCTGAATGGAGAAAGTAAGGTGTGACCCAGTTCACCTAGGGATAAAGTCACAATGACCCATCAGCAATGTTCACTATGAGTACAGCCTGCTTTTCAGCCACTGCACTCATGGGAATTGCTTCTAGATAGCTGTGCCTGCACCTGTACATTGCTTGGGTCACACCCTATGAGTACATTGTCTGTGCAAACCCATCCCCAGACACAGATGGGGACAGGTACATCAAGTGAAGATGTGTGGAAAGCATGAACTTGCCACTGCCTTGTCACAAACAGCTATAGCAGAGGTCTTCAAAACTTCCTGGGAAGAATCCCTGTTAACATAGCAATGAGGATGCCCCTTCATTAGGAGGAAAGAGCTAGTGTCATTGGAATGAATAAAATAACAAATTGCTTAAAGCTCCTGCTAGGATCAAGAGTTACAGACAGAGTCCAGGGCAGCCCAATCCTGAGTCTGGCAAGGCCCAGGGCTCCAGTGGCACCAAAATGGTGACCGCTAGATCCTGGCCCTGCTGCGTGACCACTAGAAGTCTCCTCAGGGGAAGGGAGCAAGCGGCAATTGGTCTCCTTGACTCTGTACCCACGTTTGAGTGGGTGCAGAGTCAAGGAGACCCATGTTGGGAGGCCCAGCCCCAGAGGGGGTTTGGGATGCGGCGGCAGAAGCTGCTGCCGACCCCACTCTGCCGTTCCCGCCACCTAGTCCCTCCCCCTGCTTGCCTCCCTGCCACCTCCCCCCACCCCAATGGGCTTACCAGTGGCTGGTGCTGCAGGAGTGCCAGCCATTCTGTCTCGCCATGTTGGGGCTGGGTGCTAACTTAACTCTGCCCCATCACGAGTGGTGCAGTTTCATAGATGTGCTTTATGGCATGTTTGTGACACTTTTAGCTGGTGGTACACACCTACTGCTGGTGATCAGCGCCTCAAGATTGGGCCTGAGTATTGCGCTACTCTGTCGGCACAATCCTGACTAACTTCCTGAGTTGCCATGCATGGGGCTGCTGAAGGCTGGCATTGGGCCTGGGACAAAATGCCCGAATGGGGTCCCTTTCCTAAATTGTCCTATAAACACAACGTTACTACATTCTTTAAAAACAAGTTTTTAATCGAGTTTTAGCTGAGCATGAGCAACACTGAAATTACAGTAAATGAAAACATTTATTGGAATGAGATAATTCCTTACTTTGCGTAGTGCTGTTGTGTTTCTTTTCTTCTACCTCAAATGAGAAAGATGAGAGAAGGATCACTTCCTGCTCAATAACGTAGCTTAAACAGAAGTGCGATTCCAGAGAAGTCTACAGAAGTGACGGAGGCCTCCTTAATTAACGTTCTGCAGGTTTGTATTGGGCTTACTGAAATGTAAATTTTATGAAAAATACTTTGGGTGCAAGGCATGTTGCCTGGGAAAAGGCAAAAATAATGCCCATGTAGCGAACTTAAAAAGAAAAGTCAAAATAAAAACTAGGTTTGGAAATTGACACAAGAGGATTGAGCATGACTGCAACCACTGGAAGCTTCCATGGAAAGACCTTGTGGTATTGTAGACAGCACTATGACCTGGAGATGGCACTGTATTTCCTATAAGAAGCCAAAAACACATTTTGCATGGGAGTGGGGGAATCAGAGTGGCGGGACACGTGAATGCTTTGGGAGAGGCAGCCCAGGAGAAAGAGAACTGTGTGGAGAATGACGTGTGGAAAATTAGCAGACGTCAACATGTAACAGTCAAGCCCTTTACGGTGCAACACAAGGGCCCTTTTTCACATACCAAAAGAACAATTTATGGTTCTGCCAGGTGTACGTCTGGGCTCCTGATGAAAATTCATGAGGTAATGTCTCTGAAGTGGCAGTGGAGATTGCAGGGGACTTTGCAATCTCCCCTTCACTTTGAAACTGAAAGTATAGCTAAGCCAATTAGAATGTTAAGGCATTCTCCAGCCATTCACTGAATTCACGAGTGAGCTATTTTTAAGCCTGTAATTAATATTTTCGTAACAAAAGATAGACATTTAAAGAGCACATGATGCCTTTGTCTGCGAACGCGGAGCGAACAAGGAGTTTAGTTTCATATAATTGGGGCCTAATTTTTCTTTAAACTCAAGCGCATGAGGCGTTATTGGTAAAAAGATTTTACAACACTCCTCTGAACCAGGGAAATCATTGTGAATGGCCAGATGACCAATGGAAGCTGGAAATGGGTGGGTGAATATGAGAGATGAAGAGTCACCCTACTAGAACTTCTCAGGAACGTTCTGTGAACCTGAACAAATTTTTGGGACTGTTTGATTTCACAGGTTGGGTTGAAAAATGGGAAGGCCAGTCCTAACCTGCACAGGAACAGGCAGGCCAGCTGGCCTGTACTCAGTAGTGCTATCCAGCCGGTACACTGGGCGGGACTTACGTTTGATCAGCAGTCCGCCCATTGCGTCACGCCGTGTTCTGCCACTTTCCCGCCCGCCGGGGCATGCGGGAAAGTGGCGGAACGCGGCGTGACACAACGGGCGGACTGCCGATCAAACGTAAGTCCCGCCCAGCGTACTGGCTGGATAGCACTACTGCCTGTATTGCATTCTACCAGGGTAGGAGGCAGCTGGAGCTCACCTTGGAGCAAGGGGACATTTGTCCACTAACCCTAGGGGAAGTCCTGCTGCTCAAACATCCACCTGCTAAATAGCAGGTACAAGTCTGAGAGGTTGGGGCTGTGCGGCCCAGGGTCAAGGAGATCCGGACTCATCCCCCCTCCCTTGACCGGCCCACCCAGGTAAGGAATGCCTTCTATGAGAGATTTAAGTATCGTGGGGAAAAAAATGTCAAGACCTCAGTAGCCACCTTGGGTGCCCATGGGGCAGAAAGGCAGGGCATTAAATAAATAAATAAATAAATAAATAAATAAATAAATAAATAAATAATAGGACTTTTGTTGTACAATGTGGTGTATAGTATGTATGAAAAGAAAGTGTTTGCTACAAACTATCTAGCTAAGTATGGCCACTTGAAACAAAGCTGGAGAATTTACAAGTGTGCATGCAAAGTGCACTGTGAATTCTGGGGGATGTGTGGAACCTGATTGAGGAATGTCCTTGTTCGTGCTTTTTCCCTCCTCAGCAATGGAGAAATGCAGAGGGAAGCCATGCTCTTTTACTTATGTTCCTCAGGATTTTTTCATGTCAGTATAGGGTCTCTATCTCTTACAAACAAACAGAAAAGCAGCTGTCTTGTTTCGAGACCCATGGACGGTTAGCTCTCTTGCCCCTAATTCCAGATTTGCTTGCGGCTGTTATCCCCTGAGAAAAATGCAGACATTCCCCATCAGAGATCATTGCTCTTCTTACTCTTTAGCCATCCCTTCAGCGTTCTTTCAGTTTGGTTCTCCCTTGGCCCCAACCCACTTCAATCCTAATCCAAAGCACATTTTCAGGGGTGTCAAGAAAGGATGAGGAAAAAACCCTAGCAGAGGTGAAAACAGTGGTATCATCCTGATTCCTTGAAAGCTTCCTCTTTCTTTAATAGCTGTGATGAGGCAACAGGTGCTTTCACTTTAGGCACTTCTTCCCAATGGGGGTGCTACCACAAACCATTTTAAAGAAATGGGCAGCACTTCTTGTCTTCAACCCTCTCTTGCAATAAAGAATTTATTTTTGACAGAAGATGGATGTTTGAAACTTGCCTGAGGAATTTCACTAGCCTTACAAAACTCTTTTATGTTCTCTCCAAAATGTCTTGGATATTTCACCTGATGTTACTATTACTGTATAACATTTCTTTTTACTGTAAACCAAATGAAACTGTGCTCAGCAAATCTGGTGATGCACGCCTCCTGCCTCTACCATCGGCCATATGCGAGAAAGCGCGTACTCATAGAATGAAACCTTTGGCATGTATTGGCAAATATTTTTAAGCTATTGTCAATGCATGCAAAAATATTGAGGTGTCAAGAGATTGTGCTTGGCTACAACCAGCCTGCTCTGGCACATACTTCTCATAGCCCAATCCCAACCAACTTTCCAGTGCCGATTGAAGCTGTGCCAATAGGGTGAGCACCGCATTTGGGGAGGGGAATCACAGAGTTCTTTCTACCTCACAGCTGCATTGCTGCTGTATAGGTACTGAAAGGTTGGTTAGGATTGGGCTATAAGTGGCCACCACACTCCTGACAGCTCTATGAATTGGCTCTGAATAACTGAAGTCAATGGAAATGTTTGATTTCGACAGAGTGCTGCTCCAGTTCAAATACGCATATGTGCTCGCAAGTCAATCTCTCTGCAATCAGTAGTCATCTCATTGCCGACAGTGGTGTGCACTCTCAATGAAATGTGTGGAAGGCTGAGGTGCCAACTCGCTTTGTGATCCAAGCAGAGCATCAGCTTTGACTGATTCACTTTTAAGCAAATTAGTCAAACTAATTAAGCACATTGAGGCTGACTTTTAACTTTAATTAAAATGCAAACGAAACAAATTAATCTACGTCAAAATTTGCCCAAGCGTTCAAAGAGGTGCAAATGTGAATGTGAGCATTCATCAAAGAAAAGGGATACTGTTTCACCTCATTCATCCGCCAGACCTCCCATAGCCAGGCTTCTGTATCGCAGGTCCTGCTTGATGACCTCCTCTATTCTAGACCTAAATTTCATGCCCCCCTGAAGTGTCATTACAAAAGAGCCTGTACTGTATTTGAACTGGATTCATTAACTCCAACAGCCCTTCTGGAATTGGCTCTGGCACACACAGGCCCGTATTTTGCAGCGATTTTCCAGTTTACCATTTAACAAAGTTGTGATACATTATCCTCTATTCTCATTCCTCCAAACCCCCATGTTTCTTTCATTCCCTTCATTGCCTTTTTCAGAACTCCTTTTTTGTCTGTTTCTCAGAATTGCCTTTAGTCCTACAACTTCCTTTTTTAACATATCTCAGGGCATAAGTTAGGCAGGCACAGTTAGGCCAGCAAAGTTTGACCGGCACAAGGGACACCGTAAAGCATGTGTGGACCACTCTCAGAATTAGGGAGGATGGCACATGTCTGTGTGCTGGTCTCTCTGACTCCAAGAGTGGCCCAAACATACTTTACAGTATCCCTTGTGCCAGTCAAACTTTGCTGGCCTAACTATGCCCGCCTAACTGTGCCTGCCTAACTCCAGGTTAGGATTGTGTTCTCATAGTAAGAGCAATGAAAAAGAGGTTTCTAAGTCCCATGCTTGTGTACTTTGTGTGCACTTTCCACATCAAGAATTTCCTACACAGATATCCCCTTGTGTAGGAAGTTGTGCATATTCCCACATGTTCCACCATATGCACATGTGGTGTCTACTTGTGGCACAATAGACACACATTCATTAATCACATGCATTTCCATCTGTGTGGAAAATTCCGCAGCCCAAAGTCATTTTAATTAGCAGCTGATCTTGGCTGCCCTACTGACCAAAGGTCTATTTTGAAGTCCAATTAAGAACATAAGAAGAGCCCTGCTGGATGAGGCCAAAGGTTCGCCTATCCTGTTTCCAATCCAAATGCTTCCACGAAGCCCGTAAGCAACAATAGTCCTCCACTATTGTTGCTCTCCAGGTGTATACCAGGAAGTGGTATCCTACCCAGATCCAGGACGAATGAGAAGATAGGATGGGGGATAGGCAGATCTGGCCTGGAATGGGGGCAGGTTCAGTTGTGTTGGTGCCCTATCAATCCAAACCCCTTTCCAGGACTGACCTGCCTGCATGGGTCAACGCAGACTTATGCCACTGATACCGGAGTTGGCCTATAGCAGGATGTCCTCTTATCTCAAGAAGACCTCTAGCAGCCAAAATGCCACCCCTCCTAAACAGGATGCAGAGAAGACCATACTGGTGCTGCTGCCTCACTGCTCAGGATTTTCAGTAGGATTGGGCTGACCCAGAAGTCACCCTCTTGAAGGCCTTAGACAGATTTTTGAGGGTCAGCGAGGCCTCCTTGGCTCTCAGAACATGCTTTGGGTGTTTTTCTTTTCCTGTGATCTGCTGGTTCTTGGATATTTACTCCAGTACATTTAAGCAAGCTGCTTGTGGGGTGATGGAACGGGAGTCCATTAAAGTGTGTGCTGCATTTCTGTGCTGTGTGTTGGAGCTGGGAGGACTCCTGGAACTTTGAGCTCACTTATTCATTCATCTCTAATGTATTGATTTAAATTTTAAATTTAAGTATATTTGTTTTTCCAGCCCTCGACACTGTGCCAGATACAGCCCTCCAGCTAAAACCTTTGGTGACCCCTGCTATATGACACGGTGGTATTATTCATATTCACCAGGGTTTTCACAATTTTGGTCACTAGTGTCAAGCTCAACTTGTTGCCCCCCCCGAACCTGTCGCCTGGTGCAGTTGCCCTCTGCACCCCCTTAGTTACGACACTGCCCCAGCCTTGATCAGCCACCTCTCTACCCCATTCCTACCTATTCCATCAACCCTCCACAACCCACCTCCCAGGAGATGCCAGGGCTATTCCTGGCTCTGTGGCCATGTGGCTGCACCCAGTTCTTGCAGTGGCAGCCTAGCTGTGCTTTATGGTGTGTCGCCTTTTGCAACTGGCACAAAGCATGCTGTGCTGCAGAATATGAGTTCTGGTGGCACAGAGGACCCATATTTTGGGGCCATTTGAGTCATATTTTTGGAGCTAATCTTGGTCTTGAGATTTCTAGCATCAACACATGCACACATCTAGACATTGTATTCCTCTCCAAATACCTTATTCAGGCACACTTTCTTCTGAAGCTCTTGGACTCTTTAAATGCCATTTCATTCTGTGTGCTCATTAACAACCCCCATTATGATGAGCTGAACCTTGGACACCACTGGCTCGACAACTGAGTTGTCCTAAACCAAAAGCTTCCCAACTCCTGGTTAGCTTTCCTCTTCAAAATCAGTTGAAAAGCAGCTCTCCATTTTTCCTGCATCTTGGCATCTTATGTACTGGCTGTTAGTTTCTGCTTGTTATAATTAGAGACAAATGGATTTTGCCACACTTGAAACTGAAAACTCCTTCCCAGAAGCTGGAATTGTTGTACACTAACACTGCATGTGTGTGTGGACCATTTGTCGTGGAAGTGTCAAAGGGGGACCGTGGGAATCTCTTCTGTACTGACAATTCCTAAGAATAGATAGATATTAATTAAGGGAGGGAAGGTTACCATCCTTGCTAAGCCATTGGCAGCAACTACAGAATAGAACATGGAAGGGTTCTGGAGTGTTTTCATGTAAACAGTTCCCAGGCTCAAATATAATGAATGAGATCTCACCCTTGCGTAGGTGAAAAAACACTTCTAAGTGAGGGTGCCAATGTTTTCTTCCAGGGACCACCTCTTTCATCTCTTGGTGTGCTGCTCTGCGGAGCTTTTTGGAGAGCATGGGGGAAGAAAAGCTTATGCACAGAAGGCAGTATCAAATGTGGCAATCAGGGTCTGGGATCCTGGTCATAATTCTTTTGCATTTGCCAGTGGCACGCCCAGCCCATGCTCCACCTCGGGGCTGGGTTGACACTCGACGCCCCCTGCGCCAGCTTCCCGCCCCTTCATTGTCCACTGACATGCCCTCCACCACACCAGGCTCCATTTTGGAGCCGTATAGGGGCAAGGGAGGGTGGGCAGGCCAAACAACGCTCACCTCTCGGAGAGGCAAGCCGCCTCATTGCTACCCTCCTCCCACTCAAGCTGCACGCCACCCAGGGCATTTGCCCCGCCCACAAAATGGTAGGACCACAACTGGCATCTGCATCCTTTTCAAATATTTGAATTGCATGGATTCCTTTGGCTAACAGAGCTTGTCTTCCTAATAAGTCTTCAAGGGCTTACAAGTGTTCATGGTGATCTTGATTCTTGCACTGGTATTTGGTGTGAGATTGATTGCAGAATGATGCAGGAAGAAGTCACCTCTTGGCATGGTTTGAGAGAGCCTAAGCTGAGTCTTGGTAGGTGCTCACGCTGAGCATTGTCCTTGCCACATTGTGGTGCAAAGAACCCAAGCTGAAGAAGATAGAAGTGCTGGGTGGATGAGTGCTAAGACACAATGCTTCTTTTCAGGGATTGCAGGGATAGCCAACCATGCCTGCTACAGACATGCCCAGGTATCTGCTGGGCTTCCACTGCAGATCCCCCTGTGGATACCTGAAACCGTGGATACTGGGAACACCTTTGTTAAGATAGGGGAACATCAGTGGTTTTGCTCCAACAAGGGGAAAAAAAGGAGATTTGGTTAATGTTCCCCTATCTTTTTAATGGACGTGGTGGTGGTGCGGGTTAAACTGTTGTTGCTGAACTTGTGGACTAGAAGGTTGGCAGTTCAAGACTACGCAATGGAGTGAGCTCCCATCACTTGTCCCAGCTCCTGCCAACCTAGCAGTTCAAAAGCACGTAAAAATGTGAGTAGATAAATAGGTACCACTTTGGTGGGAAGGTAACATTGTTTCGTGAGCCTTGGCAAATAGTCATGCTGGCCACATGACCATGGAAACTTGTCCGTGGACAAACGCCGGCTCTTCGGCTTAGAAACAGAGATGAGCCCCGCCCCCTACAGTCGGTCATGACTAGACCATTCGGTCGTGGGGCATCCTTTATCTTTACTATCTTTTTAATAGGTGTCCCAGTATCCCTGGTGTCCGTGGATAACTGAAACCATGGATACTGAATCAGTGGATACTGGGGCATGCCTGTATATATGTACCAATGCTGCTCTCCAACTGTTAATTGTCTCTATAGATGATGGGATGGAGTGGGAGTAAGCATAGGAGGTGCAAGCCATATGGCCCAGTCCAGCCATATGGCCCAGTCCTGCCCAGTCGCAGAATCAGAGCGGCTCCTTGGTTCTCTGAGGAGCTGCGAATGATGAAGCGGCAGGGCAGATGACTAGAGCGTCGGTGGCGAAAGACTCGTGCCAAATCTGACCGGACACGGGCTAGGGCCCAGTTAAAAGCTTATTCTAGGGCAGTGGTGGCGGCTAAGAGGGCACACTTCTCTGCCTCCATTGCATCTGCAGAGAACTGTCCGGCTGAGCTCTTCCATGTGGTCCGTAGTCTTTTACATCTTACCCCCCCTACTGGAGGGGAGGAGCACACGGAGGCTCGCTGTGACGAGTTCGCAAAACATTTTGCAGAAAAGGTCGATCAGATTCGGCATGACTTGGACGCTGCTGTGGGCATATCTAGTGATGTCCCCGGGGAACCTGTCTATCCTATCATTTGGGATTCTTTTCAGCTTGTAGAGCCTGAGGATGTGGACAGGATTCTCTGGAGTGTGAGACCTGCTGCTTGCCCGCTCGACCCTTGCCCGGCATGGCTAATTAGAGCTACCTGGGAAGGGCTGGCCGAGTGGACGGGGAGGGTGGTGAATTCATCTCTGAGGGAGGGGGTGCTCCTGCCTGCTTTAAGCGGGCGGTGGTCCGTCCCCTCCTGAAGAAGCCCTCCCTGGATCCCACAAATTTAAACAACTTCTGGCCAGTTTCGAATATCCCATTTCTGGGCAAGGTGATTGAGCGGGTGGTAGCATCTCATCTTCAGAGGGTACTGGAGGAAACGGATTATCTGGACCCATTCCAATCTGGCTTCAGGCTGGGGTTCGGGACGGAGACTGCCTTGGTCGCCTTGGTGGATGACCTTCGCCGGGGGATCGACAGGGGAAGTGCGACCCTGTTAGTCCTGCTGGACCTCTCGGCGGCTTTCGACACCATCGACCATGGTGTCCTTCTGGTCGGCTGGCCAGGTTGGGGCTTGGAGGCACTGTTTTGAAGTGGTTCCGCTCCTTCCTGGCTGACAGATCCCAGGTGGTGGTGCTGGGGGACACTTGTTCGGCACCCTGGCCTCTTAGGTTTGGGGTGCCGCAAGGTTCCATCTTATCCCCCATGCTGTTTAACATCTACATGAAACCGCTGGGAGAGGTCATCCGGGGGTTTGGAGTGGGGTGCCATCAATATGCTGATGACACCCAACTTTATCTCTCCTTTCCCCCTGATTCTGAGGAGGCGGTTGAGGTCCTGGATCGCTGTCTGGAGGCGGTTGGGGGCTGGATGTGGGCGAACAAGCTGAAATTAAATCCGGATAAGACAGAGGTGCTTTTGGTTCCGAAATCCACAGCTCGGGTATTGGACTACTGTCCTGCTCTGAATGGGGTTGCACTTCCTCTGAAGGAGCAGGTTCGCAGCTTGGGGGTTCTCCTGGATTCACAGCTACACCTGGAGTCCCAGGTGGCGGCGGTGGCCAGGGGAGCCTTTGCTCAGCTTCGGCTGATTTGGCAGCTGCAGCCGTACCTGAGCTGCGCGGACCTGGCCACAGTGACCCATGCCCTAGTGACATCTAGATTAGATTATTGCAATGCGCTCTACGTGGGGCTGCCTCTGAAGACGGTCCGGAAATTACAACTAGTACAGAATGCGGCAGCTCGCGTGGTTGCTGGGGCACGTCGGTTTGACTCTGTCGAGCCGCTGCTTCGGCGACTACACTGGCTGCCGGTTCTGTTCCGGGCCCAATTCAAGGTGCCAGTTTTGACTTTTAAAGCCCTGTACGGCTCAGGTCCGGGGTATTTGAGGGACCGCCTTCTCCCATATAATCCTACCCGTACTCTTAGATCATCTGGGGGGGCCCTTTTGACTGTGCCGCCACCAGGAGAGGTGAGAGGGGCGGCGGCCAGGAAGAGGGCCTTCTTGGTGGTGGCCCCCCAACTTTGGAATACCCTCCCCTTCGAATTGAGAACTGCCCCCTCTTTGCTAACATTTCGGCGGGGGCTGAAGACCTTTTTATTCCAAAAAGCTTTTAATTGTTGATAGGTGTTATCTTTTTATTCTTATTAATCTTATGATCCATGTGGCTTGTTTGTTGTTTTTGAATTTTTTAATTGTATTTTAATACTGTTTTTTAACTGTTTTTTAATGTCTAGTTTGTTTTTATTGTTTTTTACTGTAATGCCGCCTTGAGTGCCTTCGGGCATAAAGGCGGGATATAAATTTAATAAATAATAATAATAATGATGATGATGATGATGATGATGATGATGATGATGATGATGATGATAATAATAATAATAATAATGGGGCAGGAGTTATTTCAAGGTATTCATGCCTACTTCTAGAGCAAGGGCCTCCAGATGTTTCAGTATGTGGGTCACATCGTACATTTTACAGATTTTCGAGGGTCAAAAAAAAATCAGTTTTATTAATAAATTTAAATGAATGAATAAGTTTTACTTGGAACTTTTTCGTCATCAGCATGATATGATTCGTTACAAAAGAGAAATGTGACATTTACAAAGAAACAATAATGTGCGTAAGCTGAGACATGATGTATAGTGAGTAAAAATGTCAAATATTTTAAGTTGCTATGCGTCGGATAAAATCTTGTGGCAGGCCGGATTTGGCCCCTGGGCTGTAATTTGGAGACCCCTGTTCTAGAGGGCCAACTTTTGCTTGCGGCACTAAATGTTGATGCAAGAACACAGGAAGCCCCAGCATATTAAACAGACGTAGCAGGAAGCCTGTGGAGTACCCTGAAATAAAGTCATCACTATTTAGTGGGATGTTCTGCATAGAGAGAGAAGGTTATGCAAGCTAATGGGGATGTCAATCATCACTTTTTAAAGTGTCTATTTTTCTTGGGACATTGCTCCCAACTCTGTATCCATTTGCAAGTGTGACTTAGCAGGCTTTCAGCCACCTGGGTTTCCATCAGGGAGCCAGACTGGCCCATCCATTATCTTTAACAGAGCAGAGAATCCAGTCAGTGAGTTCCTTGCTTTTGAGCAACACACACACACACACACACACACACACACACACACACACACACACACCGCCAGTCAGTACTGCAGGGTAGCTTTGCTGCCTGCCAAAATGTCCTTCTAAAAAGGTTTCCAATGTTCTTTTGGCATTTTCAATAGTCAATATTCTTTTCAATATTCTTGAGAACAATGAGAATATTGAGACATGAGAACTTCATAAAAATAAAGTTCTATAACGGAATTTTTTACTGTTGCAGTTGAAGTTATTTTCCCAGCCAATTTTTTTTTTAAAAAAAAACTTTGAAACAATATGAACAAACATCAGTGCGATTTGTGTGTGTGTGTGCATGTGTGCATCCATGGATGCATGTGTTCACGTGCGTATGTGCACATGCGCACATTTGCTTTTTCATGTTCACTATCAAAATCAAAATGTTCTTAGAACATACCTGTTACGGTTTGCTTACAATAATGGATTATACAGCCACAAATGTCCTTAATTATGAGTGGAGCTTTTAATGAAAGGCATGTGTATGAGTGGGTAGTGGTTGCACATATTAACTTCAGTCCTATTTCAGAACAATGGCCACAAATGATTGGACTTACATCTGTTTTATTCTTTTTTAAAGTGCAACTTGAAAATTCAGGCCAAACAAGCTTCTATTCCAGATCTGATTGTGACATTGGTTCTGGGGCCAAATCATATTCATGATCGACTGATTCATGATCCCTTTCTTCTAACACATATTTGCATGATTATAATGGGCCAGGTGTTTACTCTGGAATTACCACTCTTCGCTTGCTTATTTTTTCATGGAACATCTGCGTGATGTCAGAAAATTGCTGTTCTTTTGTGCTTTCTCCAGGCAGCTTAATTTTCTTTCATGAGCTCAGAAACTCCATTTTTTTTTTGAAGAGAGTGGATCAGCGGCAATGGCTTGTCCAATGTGGACAGGCAAAGCGCTATAAAGGTTTTTCAGGGTGTTTGTGTCTTTAACATTGTGTCCTTAACACTTTCTCTTTGCAGGTTCAGTGGCTTCCTGTTTCGCACTCCCTGGATTTTTTTTACTCTGATTTGCCCCTTGGACAACTCCAAGTCTTGCAAGTCTCTGATCTGCCCCTTAGACAGCTCCACTGAATTCATAGGATCACTGGAAATGGCCTTATAATGAATCAAACCATTGGTCTATCTAGCTCAGTATTACCCATGCAGGATGGCAGAAGCTCTTCAATGTTTCAGATGGGGATTTTCCTTCACCCTCCTGGAGCAGTGGCATTCCTGAGGTGGGGGTCCATGGGTCAAGTGATTCTGGGCTACATGGCAGGGAGGCGGAGCCATGTTGCCCTGAGGGCTGCCTGCACCCACCGCCTCCCCCCACGAGGCCTTCTGAGGGCCAGGAAGGCCACACAAGGCCTTCCCAGCCCTCAGAAGGCCTCCAGAGGGCTTTTATATGTCACTTCTGGTTTTAGGTGAAAACTGGAAGTGATGTTTAAAGCCCCTTAGAAGGCTTTATGAGGGTTGGAGAGGCTTCCTGATCCTCATAAGGCCTTCTAAGGCCTCTGGAGCAGGGATGAACGGAGGCCCGAGTGCACCCATGGCAGGGCAACGAAACCATGCCCCCAGGATGTCGCCCCCCCGTGCGTCGCCCAGCCATGCCTCCCTGCGCCCGGAATAGCTCCATTTTGGAGTGGAACAAGCATCAGGGAGGGTAGGAGGGCCAAACACTGCGCAGGTAAGGCAGCGGACACCGCACAATGGCGCCCCACTGCCCTGCCACTGCCGGCGTCCATGGCCCGCACCACCCAGGGCTACACTGTAAATACACCTCTGCTCTGGAGAACCTTTAAATGCCACTTCCAGTTTTTGTCCAGCTTCTGGGGTGTGTGTGTGGCATGGCTGGAGGGGGCAGTGTGGAGGTGGCACATCCATGCATGCCCCTGGGTGGCACAGTAGCCAGGAATGCCACTGATCTGGAGATGCCAGGGGTTGACCCTGGAATGTCTGCCTACAAAGCAGATGTTCTATACCGAATCATGGCCCCATCCCCAATTGCCCTAATGCCCATTTCTTCTCCACACGGTAGGGTGGAAGAGCCTTCAACTCCTCTCTCTTTGGGAATTAATTGCAGAATTGTTCCACTACAAGAGACAAGAAATGTAAGAGGAAATAAGTAATTAAAGTCTCCCTGCCTGTGGCAAAAAGTATTCGAGTTCTTGAGAACGAGCTTGAGAATAGGCCATATTTATAGTTCGTAAAGTTCCTCCACTCCCTTTACAGTTTGATTCAAGACATATGCTAGGTTTGTGATTTTTCCCTCCAGTGTTCAGGATGAAAATCGCAGCAACGTTACGAAAGCAAAGCCGAAATGTATCTGCCGTGAAATGCAAATACAAATGTCCTGTATTCATGTGGGCCTCTAGGGGGTGCTGCTTGCTTCTAAGCCTTCTTCAGTGGTCTTTTGGGAATATCCCAGTCCAGTTTACTGGAGATGGCATGATTGTCTTCCCTAGTACACAAGGTGCTTCTCTCCATGCCAAATACCAGCCAGGCAGCCAGCTGCAACAGCCCTGTTGCCTCGATGAAAGCTGCCAGCTGGAGGACTGGGCAGTAAATAGGCCCCACAACTCAAGGGTCCCAACACCCCAAATTGCCAGCCCCTGTGGCAGTTTACTAAGGAAAAGCACATTCCACAGGCAGTTCAACTGTCTTCTGGGGAGGATACATACAAAAAGCACATGCAGTGGTCACTCAGCTCATGGGACAACACCCAAGCTAGAACAATGAAGTGTGCCAAGGCTAGCAACTTTCTCAGACCAGTGGCTGGGAGATGTCCAAAGAATGCAATGGGAATATGATTTTGCTGGGGCACTGCCAGGGACTTGGAGATCGCATGCCTACATGATGCTTAATATACTGCGCGCGTCCTCCAGGCATCGGTTGCCAAGCTAGCCCTTCATCAATGGGTCTAACTTTTGAATTCGGATAGTATCCAACCCAGAAAGACAGAGGTGTTTGGAGAGGCATGACATGAGCTCTGCTTATAACATTGCTTGAAGGTCTCGTTCCTTGGTCCAGAGAGAGCCTTTTCAACTGTACGTTTGTAGTGAATTCTGCTTGAGGTTTGCTCTGAGCATTTTCTGACAACTCTGTTTGTGTGTTTGTGTGTGCATGGGAAAGAATGAACAAATTGCCTGCTCTTCTGTTCTTGTGAGAAGAAAATCCCAAGCTAGCTGCTAGCTGCTTTGTCAAAACTGGCATTCCTGGCACAATTATCAGATACCTCAGCAAGAGAAAGGACCACCCTCAGCCAAATTGCATGATAAAAGATAACAGGAACATAAATACTTTTGTCAAATGAACCCTGTTTACACCATCTTACTCCCACCCACATGTCCCAATATCCTTTACATCTAAGGTAAAAGACAATGAGTGCAGTCCCAACTAATTTTCCAGCACTGGGATAAGGGCAATTCAGCTCTGAGGTAAGGGAACAAACATTCCTTTACCTTGAGGAGGCCTCCGTGACTACTACTCCACTGCAGGATGCAGAACATGCCCCACTGGCACAGCTATGTCGGCGCTAGAAAAATGGTTAGGATTGCGCCCAATGAGAAGTTGGGAGGGCTAAAAACAGGAAAGGGGTTAAACGACTTAAGACAAGTGTTGGGAAAAAGCCACTGTGTGGCAAGTTTTTGCCAAGTGTTTTCTTCTATTCAAGGCAGTTCTGTTGCAGTCGTAGCTGTGTAGGTTTCTGCTACAACAGCTCTGCCACTAGGTATTTCCAAATATGTACAGAGATGTTCTGAATTCCAGAGAGGGTTTTGTTTCTACAAATGTTTTGTTAATGGAAAGATCAATGCTTCTTGGGACTTGGAGAGATAAAGTCCCAACAGCCAAGTTGTTTCTTGACGCTTGTTTCTGAAAAGTTTTATCAGGATCCAGACCACCCTGAAAACAACAACATATTGGAGAAACATTGTTGGCATCATTTTGTTTCATGTGCTATGAAATCACTTGGCACATGGCTTGGATGGCACAGTGCTTAAGGGAAATGGGTCATCTGGATAATTTGCCATGAACAGAAGTCAGTTCTTTTGGGTGTTACCTACCAGAAATTGTGTGTAGAGATGTTGGCAAGTGTCAGACTTTATATCAGAGTCTCTGGGGCTCATTTTAGGGCTGCACCAAGGTGGCCCCTTGTCTCCACCTCCCAATCACTGACCGTGAAAACAGGAGCATCTTGCTTGTTTTGGAGGGATGACACAGAGGAAAGGGTGGCTTATTGATGGCACCGCAGGGGTCTCATTGACGGCTGACAGCCAACAACCCCCACCCTAGTCCTAGAATTTCCCCTATGAATTATAGTATGTCAGCAAGTGTCATTGTTCTCCAGACGTTTCACAGAAGAAAAATTGTGGTTACCAGTTAGTGACAGCTGGAGGACCAACACGCAAAGAATAGCAGAAACAAGTGGGGAGCCCTGGAAAGGTAACCAGCTTATGCCTTTTCCCTGCAACCTCCCTCCAAACTTAGCTGAACCTTTCCCCCCCCCCAATACTTTGAGCTCAGTCTATGCATAGTGCGTGTCTCAAATATAAGGTGAAATATTACAAACCCTAAATAATTCTTCAGCGCAGATTTCAGTTCAACCAGATTTCAATTTGTACAGTAGCGCAGTAGCCAAGTGCTGCTGAAAGTTCTTCACTCCCTCAACCACCATTTCCTTTATGTAAACAAAAACAAAAGCCACACTGACCTGTTGCTGTTACTCTTGTGAACACGGCTGCAGTGAGTGCAGAAAAACGATCAACTCCGTACAAACCGCCGCAGATATACTCAGAAAAATGAAAGAGAAAAACTACTCCCAGCCGATCATTCAGTGAGACATTTTTTCCCCAGCCTAGTAACTAACTGTGGAAGAGGATCAGAATTGGAAAAGGACTGCACACTGCAGCCTATGGTGTACTGGGCACGTCCCACTGGACAGGGCAAAGAACAACTGTTATGGGTCGAAGGGAGGCAGGCACACATAGGCAGGTGAGTAAGCAGGTGGGCAGGGCTGAGGAGGATGGCTTCTTCTCTCCTCAGGGATAGTGTTCTGGCTGGAAAGGGATACTACCATTCTTCATGACAACTATGTGGCACCTTCTGCATCGCTGCACAAAGTCTATTGCATGAAACGGAAGCAGTGCAACAAAGTAATCAAACTTTGCTTGCTGACTCAGATACCCAAAATTGCTGACTTATTTCTGAAATTCATTTCCAGAGGCCCGAGTCTCAAGTCAATGCCCGAGTCATTGAGGCAGGTGACTCGAGTGAACATAAGTCAGCAAAAAACATGCATGACTCGGAATCGAGTCACCTGACCCAAGTTCCCATCTCTGGTCAATGACACTTTCTCTGTTCTGGCAAAGAGACAGTTGGCTTCCACCACTAAGGAGAACTTAGAATTGGCACACTGATGTACATCTCCTCAGCATGAGTTCCTTCGTAGTGTGCAAATCTGCCACTTCTGCTCACAGTGCCCAGGTGAGATGATGTTGTTGCTATCAGCAGGAAGTAACTGGCATGGGCAATGTACACAAAAAGAGCAACCACTGAACAAAGTGAGCACACATACTGGCCTTGCGGGTCAAAAATAAATGCATGACAAGTATGACCAATTTTCCCTTAGAATTACAAGGATAACTAATGAGGCGTTCCGGGTGATGAAATAGCTCAACAGATGTCTGTTGGAGGAAGACTCAGAACGAATCTGACCCACCTTAGGCTAAATTGCACCTTAGTGCCTACTCGGCAGCAGGGATGGCAGCTGAGAATGCCTTATGCATTTTTATTGGATTGTGAGCCCTTTTGGAACAGGGAGCCATTTAACTTTATTATTTGCCTGTAAACCACTTTGTGAACTTTGTGTTGAAAAGCAGTATAAAAATGCTGCTGATGGAATGATCATTTTTCATTGCCACCGTGGCAGAAGAATGTCGTCCAGTGGAGCTGTCCCACATTTTTAAGGGCTTGTTATATATAACACTGCAGGAGAATCATGACAATTCCCCTCATGCCTGTTGTGAAGCTTTTGCAAAGCGTTTTGGAAATCAGGTTGCTCAGATTCAATTCAACTTGGACTCCAGTTGGACAGAGTCAGTAGATCTCTCTCAGGCAACTCTCTCTCCAATGATCTGGGATTCTTTTCGGTTTATGCAGGATGTGGACTGGGTCCTCTGGAGTTTGAGACCTGCTGCCTGCCCTCTTGACCTTTGCCCAGCATGGTTATGATGTTCTACAAATCTCTGAAACAAAATAAATAAATAAACTAAGCTTGACACATAAAAACAAAGTACAGGCAGGTCTGTTTGTACTACCTTATCGCAGAGGAGGGTACTCTTTCTCAGATGACATAACTCTGCCAGCCCTTGTGGGCTAGACACAAACAATGTTTCAAAGGAGAATTTTGTTGTGAAAAATTGAAAGTGTCAAAGCGCTGATTCATGCATGCATGCTTATCACTTATGGAGTTCAGGCTATACTGTACACTGCATAAGTATTAATATAACCTATTTTATGTATATAATATAACCTATAAAAGGTTTAGCATTGTTTCAGATGTTGCATGCATGTGTAGCAGTATCATTTTAGCTTCTTTGCTTCGCATTGTTATGCTTTCCTTTGTGTGAGAGCAGGGGCAGTGCCTCTTCTAAATCAGTGGTTCTCAAGCCTTTTAGCCCCAGGATCAGTGGTGTCATCCTGGCGGAACGGCCCGGTACGCCGTTCCGCCAGTCCTGCGGACGGGCCCAGGCCGCACCGCCCTCCTGAGGACGGGTGAGCTGCTCCTGGGCCCGCCCTCCCTCCCTCGCGTCCCGAATCGCTCTGAAATGGAGCAATTCGGGCGCTGTGAGGCGCTGTGAGGCGTGGCTGCCCTCTGCCATAGGGGCGGAGGGCTGTCAATCATCTGGGCGTTCTGGTTCCTGGCGTGCCCGGATGACGTCTCTGCCCAGGATCCACTTTTTAGAATGGGACAATCTGTCGGGACCCACTGGAAGTGATGTCATTAACCTGGAAGTGATGTCATGGCTGGAATGACATCATCAAACAGGGAAATTGTTTAAAACTCCCATATGATTAAGAGCACAATCCAGAATGATCTTTAGCCCAGCAGTCCATAAGACACGTTTGTGATGACACAGGAGTCAGTTGTGCCAATATGAGGATGCACGATGGCCTGTGGAGGCCAAATCCAGCTCCATGTTGGCCCAGGAAGGTTAGGTTTGCTCCAGCTGAGGGCAGCCAGCGTGGGAGGCTGGGGAGGGCAGGGAGAGGGTGGAATGAGGGAGGATCAGGATGAGGAAGGTGGGAGGAAGGTGGGCCAGTGGGCAGACCAGGCCTAGGAGGGGATGGGTGGGACTGGCCTCCGGCACTGAGGCTGAATCCTAACCCCCCTTCCAAGCAGCCTGATATTACACTGGGCTGATTGGATCTGCACCAGCAATTTCACTGGTGCAGATCTGAGTAGCCCCATTGTGATGGTGGGGCATTGGTGGGGGTAAGGGGACATCAATTTCCTTACTCCAAGTTGCATTATGGCCACCTCCAATCCTGCGTTGGATACAGCACAGGCCAGTTTCAGCGCACGATAGGATTAGGCTGTGAATAAAATCTAAGTAAATATAAAATAAACAGTGGCGGATCTAGCGGGGACAGGGGGGCAAGAGCCCTGGGTGCCATCTTGGGGCTGAAGGGAGCCCAGGTCTACCCGCGGCCATTTCTAATGGGTAGACCTGGGCTCCTTCGAGGAGAGCACAGGTCTACCCGGGGCTGCTTCTGGTGGGTAGACCTGGGCTCCCATGGGGGCGCACTTCTATTGGGTGCCCCAGGCGCCATTTTGACTAGGTCCGCCCCTGAAAAGAAAGAAAAACCCTCCTAACCCTCTCCAAACATCCCGAAGGTTGCAAGCCTATCCACACTTACTCAAGAGTTAGAGTAAGCCTCATTATTTACAGAGGCGGATCTACAGGGAGGGCAAAGCTCTAAGTGTTGCAAGAAGCCTTACCCTGTCATGTAAATCCCTCCTCTCCCTTGCTGCTGTAGCCAGTAAGCAACGCCAAGATGTTGCTTTTCCCTGTGAGGATTGGCTAAAACGGTGCAGGAGAGGAGTGATTTCCACTGCAAGGTAAGGCTTCTTGCAAAACTTAGAGCTTTGCCATCCCTTAGATCTGCCTCTGATTATTTATCATTGTTAAAAGTATAGACATAGTAGCCTGTTAAAAGCACAGACCTGTAATATTTCCTCAAATGCAGTCACATAGCATGGTAGCATCAAGTTCAGTATATTAACTGAACTGATGGGGACCTAACTGAAATTGGCCCTCATCCTACCTAATGTGTCCCAACCCATAGCCTGAGAAACATGATTCAAATGATGTTCTTCAGTTCTTGTATGAAAGATAATTTTCAACTGTAGAAAAAGATCTGCTGTCTCATTAGGCAGTTCACACTTTGGTGAATTAGAAGACTTTTAACTGATTACACTGTCCAATTAACTGCCACAACCTCACAGCCCTAGTATGGATTGCACAAAAGCCAGAGGGTTTGGAAAGGCCGCCCACGTGAATGAGATTAGAATAGAAGGTTGGAAACAGCTGAAGTGATGAAACAGTGGTGAAATGTCATTAGCAGCGCTAGGCGACAAATCAGAGAAAGACCAGGAGGAAGTATTTATTTGCAAAATGAAGAGTGACAGAGGTTGACAAGGTGTATCATTTAAAAATAGGCACAGGAGCTCAAGTGAGCAGCCTGACATGAACTGAGGTCACCAGGAGTAACCAGAATGAAATCCCAGATTGCAATAAGTGAGCTAGTCGGCCACTCGGCTGGGAGTAATACACTGGGAAATGCCAAAGAAGGACAAAGTCCTGCACCATAGCCCTGCATGTCAGGGGGTTGCTACCCTGTTGGGACAAAACTCTCCAAACAGCAGACCCAGCTGCAAGTCAAGTAATTCTAAAGGCAACAAAAGAAAAAGATTTTGACAAATAATACACTTTGTACCATAAAACCAACAAGTGCCCTCAGGTCCGACAGGATTAATAAAAAATCAACAGATCCAGTCACTGAGGAGAAAAATCTTTTCACAAAGCCAGAGGCTGGGGAAAAGTTCATGCAAGCCCTCAAAAGCAGGAAAACCACAGTCTAAGTAAACGTTGGAAAAACCAGTTATGCAAAAGGGTGCAGGATGGAGGTCTTGGCTTATGCCAAAGGTACTTTTTTAAAGCTGCCTCTCAAAAATACAACCAGGTATCTCTACAGATGTAATACAGGTTTAGACCCATAGAAGTAACTGCACCAGATTCTTAGGAGGCAGATTAGGTGTAGACAATTTAGGTGGTCTAAATTTGGTCTAGATATTTTGATGGGTGAAGTTGTTTCTGAACCTACCGCAGTGGTGTTCCTAGAGGGGGGCAAAACACTAAGTTGTACAAGAGTCTGAGCTTCTCTGTAAAGTGGCCACTCCCCTTCAGAGCCATTTGCGGCTCAGAGAGCAAAGCCTCTGAGCCAGCTCTCCAAGCTGCGAATGGCTGCGGAGGCAAAGGGGAAGTTCGAGCTCAGGCTTCTGCACAACTTAGCGTTCCCCCCCCCACCGAAGGAATGCCACTGACCTACAGGCCTTCATGAATTCTGCGAACACAGGCCTTATGATTGCCGGTAGCATTGATCAGAGTGAGCCATTTGCCAGGGTTCAAAGACAGTTGAGGGGTCACCACTCAGTTCTATTGCTCTCTCCTCTGCTAGTGGGTCAATCCACACTATAACAGAAATCTTTGGTGTGATTCATAAATGACAAGTGTGTTCTAGAAATGAAACCCTTTCATCAGACGCTCCTTCCCCTAATCTCAGATATTGCGAGGCTGGCTATAGTTCTGCAGTGGTAAGGAAAAGCATTTTCTAGAACATTCTCTAGGGCATGGTCTTTTTTGTGGGCAAAATAGAGTGAGTCCCTTGCTCAAGAGAGTTGTTTTGGGGCCCTCAAAACCCGGCTCTGTTTTTGCAGAAGCTAAAAGCCTGGAAGCCTGCATCAACAGCTCCAGATCATCCCTTTGGGCCAGACTTATATCCAAACATGATGAAACATGGCTTCTTTCACCAGGCATGCTCAATGTTACGCTCCTGCATGCAACAAATAAGACAAATAAGAAATAAATGCACATTTACAGGGCAATTACAGTGCCAAGCACCCATTCGTTGAGTGATTCGAAAATGTTGTGCAAGCTTTGGAGTTTCCAGGTGTTTTTTTTTTTTAAATTGACCCAACTTCCCTGTCTTTAACCAAGATGACATGCAGAAATTATTAAGCAGGCAAAGCGATTAGGTGTTGAAGATGCAGGAGAAGAACGAGGGAAAAAGTGGCTACTTTTTGTTATTTCTATCGACCTTCTTTGATCCTCTCATTTCTTGTTTACCCTTCTCCTTCATTCACAAGGAGACACTTGAATACATTGATTATCTTGTTTATTTTTCATGTTACAAAGCAGCCCTACCCATTGGCTGGGTGAGTCTGGACAATCAACACTATGTTCACAGCTGTGTGTAGCCAAGTGTATCATAGACACAATTGCTTAGAGAAATTGAGTAATGTGATCCATTCCTAGGTATTCTTTAAAGCCAGAGTCATGCAAACAGTTGGGATGCTGAACTGCCCCTCCCCAAATGGAGAGAACACAAAGTATGGGACACCGGATCAATATCCGCGATGTCCATTAAGCACTGCCTATTGACAGGTTTCTCCCTTTTCAAGATCTAGTCGACATGTCATTGGAGTGTGGTCAAAGTATCGCTTGGGCCTTCTTGTCAATCAATGCAGACATTAACAGAACTCCAAAGAACATGTCCCCAGCGAGGGGTATCCATAGTAACATGACACGTTTATGCAGGAAAGGGCAATGGGTGAACCTGTGTTTCCTCTCCCCAAAGTGCAAGTAGATGACATATGAACAAATGAGTTGGCAAAGCAACACTGGTGGTTTCAGCCAGTACATCATGACATGGTGATTTATGCACTCCAGCTTGCTCCAGAGTCAGAAGTTCAACTGATGACCACCACCACAAGGGATGAGATTTCATATCTGACCACACACTTTTCTGTTTATAGTCTGCTCCATTGTATTGCTCAAGAAAACGCATAAATTCTCATTTTCTTTTGCTAGATCAGTCAATAGGCCAGTCAAAAACCAAGCTAGAAAATGTCAGTTCACTTTCAACATGGATTTTAAAGAATATATTAGAAGCTCCACATTGTACGACTTCTCAACAAGCTTGTTCTAAGAAGCAATTGTTCCAAACGATTTGTTCTGCCTGTTCTTTTGTGCAACGCTCTGTGTTCCAAAGAGGTTGAGAATTTGTTTTGTGGGAAGCCTGTTCCCAGCATAGAGGTAAATGGATGGAGGGAAAAAACTCCCCTCTTTATTTCTTCATTTCAGTTAAAGACAAAGGAGTAAGGCTAGTAAGAAAATCAGTCAGCAAACCTCTATGGAAGTGAATCAGCCCATTAGGGTGCAATCTGAACCGACTTTCCAACACTGACATAGCTGTGCCAGTGGGCATCCTGCATCCTATAGTTGGGGGGCAGTCACAGAGGCCTCCTCAAGGTGAGGGAATGTTTGTTCCCTTCCCTCGGAGCTGCATTGCCCTTACCCTGGTGCTGGAAAGTTGGTTAGGATTGTGTCCTTAATCTTTCAAGCATTCATATTTATATTATATTATATTCGGGACATGGTGGTGCTGCGGGTTAAACCGCTGAGCTGTTGACCGGATGGTTGGCAGTTCGAGACCATGCAATGGAGTGAGCTCCCATTGCTTGTTTCAGCTCCTGCCAACCTAGCAGTCCAAAAGCATGTAAAAATGCTTGTAGATAAATAGGTACCACTTCGGTGGGAAGGTAAAGGTGTTCCGTGCACCTTGGCATATAGTCATGCTGGCCACATGACCACAGAAGCTTGTCCGCGGACGAACGCCGGCTCTTCAGCTTAGAAACAGATGAGCACCGCCCCCTACAGTTGGTCACGACTAGACCATTTGGTCGTGGGGAAAC
The DNA here is from genome assembly GCA_029204185.1 of Lerista edwardsae. NCBI lineage: Eukaryota > Metazoa > Chordata > Lepidosauria > Squamata > Scincidae > Lerista > Lerista edwardsae. The sequence goes on from JAJKFI010000018.1 coordinate 21,086,677, forward strand.
CTTTACCTTTATCTTTTATATTATATTCAAGCTAAATTATATTTATGTATTTATTGAGTTAATCAATCTCTGTCAGCTCTGTCCTTTGCAAATGCCTTTGCATTTGTCATGGGACTCCAGAGGGGTCTTTCTCCCATCAGTAGTGTCCCTGCATGGGTTTGCCTACATGCCTCCACTGCTGTTCTCCCTCCTTCCACTCTCTGGATTGGAAAAGGAAGCGGGAAAGAGGAAATGTGGAGGGGAGGAGAGTACTGAGCTAGAACACAGGAGAGTGGGAGGAGCCAAGGCTGGCATATCATCAGGTAAGGGGAGGCAGCGTTTGCTATGTGACTGAGCCATCAGGAAGTCTTGGGTCAGCCCTGATATTAACCTGTGAGTGTTGAAATTTTGACTCTGGTTCCACACAACTGTGAATAAGTTAACCGATATTGACAAGGTTAGACAAGCTTCCCTGATATTGCTCTTAAACCAGGCCTGCACCTAAAGAAGGGAGGATGGAGGAAATCTTGAAGCTAGTTTGGGGACACAGCACTGTCATTCACATAACTGTCAATGCAGTGCAACTTTCAGGGCGCAATCCTAACCTGGAGTTAGGCCGGCACAAGTTACGCCAGTGAAGTTTGACAAGCACAAGAGACACCATATAGCATGTTTGGACCACTCTCTGAGTCAGGGAGGATGGCACACGCCTGTGTGCTGGCCTCTCTGACTCTGAGAGTGGTCCAAATGTGCTTTACGGTGGCACTTGTGCTGGCCAAACTTTGCTGACCTAACTTAAGCTGGCCTACCTCCTGGTTAGGATTGCGCCCTCACTCTCATTTTATGGTTACATTTATGGAATTTCAAAATGACATGAAATTGTAATGGACTCAATCCAAAGATGTTTGGAATTGTAGTTTGACCAAGGTGCTGGTAATTTCTTACTAGAGTTCCTGAACTGCTCCTCCAAAGCATGTTTTGATGTTTTAGTCAGCTCCTAAGTTTCTTGAGAAGATGGACAGAAGATTGTTAGTCTCAATATGTCCATTATATATTTATTCAAAATATACCTTGAAGTGGGTCTGCTACATACATAATTCTGTGTCTCAGACCGGGGCTGCAAATGAGTGAAACAAACATCTATTCACTTACTGGTGCTGGATCTATTTACAGATCCTTTAAAAAAAATTCTGATTACAAATGCAACAGGATTCAAAATTGGAGTCCTTTCTCTTAACCGACGATCACACTGCTTTGTTAAAGAGTGGCTTACCTCCCTTCCCGAATCTTCTGAATAGCTTCGTCTATGAGGGAAAGGAAATACTTTCAGGTAATTAATGGGTACTTTTGGATAGGAGGGTTTTAAGTCGCTGCTGTCAAGGACTGGCGCCATTAAAATGGTGGCTCAGAACCAGAATGCACCAGGACAAATGGAATGACTCCAAGGAGGTAAATGAAACGGAACACCAGGGGTTTAGGACCTCATCCTCGATCTGAGACATATGTGCACAGTGACCCTGAATAGACCCAGCTCCCAGCTGTTGATAAATGATGATTTTCTGTTTATTTGTTTTTCCTGCCTGTTGCAATATTGGCCAGGGAAACCTGCCCCACCAGTGTTGGGATTCCAGTCTCTCGTTTATCCTTGGTTTCCAGCCTCTCAAGAAAGTCAACAGTAGTCGCTGGAACAATAATGGGAGAGGAGGACCAGGATTAGTGGCGGAGCTTGTCTCTCACCAAGAGGCATGTGACTGGGGCGCTGAGTGCTGGCTCTTCATGAGTACGAACAAAAGCAACCTGGAGGGTGGAGGAAATGTGATCTTCCTGTAGTGAGGTTTCCAAACACTCTTCTTGAATACGCATACCGAAAATATAACCCTTTGAGGGAAAGAAAGGCATTCCTGACGATTGCCGCACCGTTTTCATTGGCTGTTCTAAGAGAGGACTGCCCAGTTCAGCAAAACTCTTTTGTTCATAATCATGAAGAACCAGAATTCAGTTCCACAGTCACATGCCGTGGTCATGTGCTACTGGCTGCTGCTTCACAGAGATTGGGTGAACTTTTTTTTTTAATTTATTGAAATTGTGTCCGTTAGGCTCCTCACCGCCCAATCCTATTCATATTTTAGCATGCAACTGCGCCAATGGGCGCACCATAGTGTGTGTGTGCATGTGTGTGTGTGCGCGCGTGCGCGTGCGCGCCTGTGGGAGGAAGATATAGATATAGATTTTACCTGTATAGATTTTTCCAAAAATTTACCTGATTTTTGATGGGATCTGATTTTTAATGGGTCGTGAAATGCTGATAGCTAAGGAAAATGTATTGAGCCCTGTGGAAACCGAAAGGACTTGCATGTGTATGTTTACTCATGAGTAGGCTAACATGCCTTGGAACACTTCACAGGGCAGACCATCAGGAACACAATGCCACCAGAATGGTCCCGATCTGATGAACACAGACCACAGCAAAGTCTCAAGAAAGAAGTCCCCCCCCCACCCCACTCCAGCTGACAAGGAAACTATATTGAGACCTACAGTATGGAAAGCGAAACTGAGCTGTAGCCCATTTGCAACGGAGGCCAGACGCGTCTGACAGCAGCCTGACCGTAAATTGAGTTCCGGTATTAATTGAACAAGTGCATTATTTCAAAAACATGTAAATCAAGCCTGTGTAAAAGAAGAACTGCCTGTCCAGCCAAGAGTTCACATTGAAATTCAGGCAAAACAGTTTTCTTTCTGTTCTTTAAGATCTTGTTAATGAATCAGGCAGAAGTTTAGGGTCACCACAGATGTGACGTGGAAGCCTTGGGCCTGGATGGCTCAGTGTCTTTTAAAAAGCAGTGGTGAGGATGATTTGGATCATGATTGTTGCAAAAGCAGATGGGGCTTCCTCCTCCTCCTCCTCCTCCTCTGCCAATTCCTGATGCAGATCATTCTCTGGAGCTGCTATTAGCCGCTGGAGGGAGACTAGAGAGGCACCATTCTGCTTTGGGGCTAGTAGCAGTAGTCACATATAGTCCAGCTGTACCTGGATCTCTTGCAGTTTTTAAAACAGACAAATGCTGCCACCCAGGCAATTGGATCAGGACCATGGTGCTATGGGGAAGGGTTAACCTGTTTCCCCGATGCCATTTCCCAATCTGAATCCTCTTCTCTCACCCCAGGGACCTGCTGCCAACCCCAAAGCAGAATAGTGCCTCTCCAGTCTCCCTCCAGTGGCTAATAGTGAACACCTGTGTCTGTGAATACCACATGTTACAGAGAGCCGAGGGAAGCATCCAGAACAAGAAACCCTTTCTGGAACATGTTATTTACATGCAACCATCTCAGAGCTGCGAAGACGGCAAACCATACGTTTGGAGAGAAGGAGTCTGAGCCCGGAAAAGAGTCTGGCACTGGACAACCAGTCTGGTAATGTGGACAGAAGGCTGAATTTGATTTTGGCGTGGGGAGACCTGGATTCAAAGCCACGAAGCCCTCTGGGTGGCCTTCAGTGGGCTGCAACCCCATAGGGTTGTTAGGATTAAATTGGATGACCCCACTTACACCACCATGAGATGCCAGTGTGGTATTTCAGTGTTTTCTTCTTACCCCTGCAAAACAAACAGTTCCGTGGGTGACCTGTGTGGTCAGCCTAGGAAAACAGCATTTCAACTCAAAACACTGTCAAGCCATTGTGAAGAAGCTGAAAATGTGATTTAAGCAAACACCGTCCAACCACTCTCGCACATCAGCTCGCTTTGGGTCCGTTTCCATTCAACTTTCTGTTGGTTGCGTTTTGTGGTTTGGCGGATTCTTGTATATTTTTGGAGCAAACGCTCAAACCAGCAAGGACAAAAGACCCTGGAATGAAGCACAGGGAAGACTACAGCAAAGCAGGCTATTTATTTATTGTTCTAAAAATAGTCCAGCCCATCTCTAATTGTATTGATTTTGGCAAATGAATATTATAATTTTCATTTCATTTTCACAATGTTCCATTTTAAACGGTAGATAAAAATAGGAGACAAAAGTGGTTTATATAGACATCCGTGTATTTCTTTTATCACTTATTGTATAAATCCAGGTGACAAATGTAGAGAACAGCCTGTGATCTTCCTTCTAAAGCTTTTGAATTTCCAAGCTTGTTCAATTCCAGCTCCCACCTTTTCCTTTGTTTTTCCCTTTGTGCTGTCATCTGTCTGTCAAACCTTTCACGACCTTCATTTACATTTCCCACATGAATATACTACTTTGGAAACCATCATCTCACTACAGAACCCATTTTTTTATACTTAATACTATACATTTTTGATATTTATACTATGCTCCCCTTGCTGGCCTTCTGGCAAGGCCTTGAAACGTTTTATTTTATCTTGCTTTATGTTGAATCTTGAATATGGTGGTGTCTGAATTTTTTATCTCCACTGTTGATATTTTGGATGTTATATTTGTTAAATTCCGGTGCATATTAAAAGCAAACAACCTCTCTAAAATTAATATGCTCCGGAATTTAACGGATATAACATCCAAAATACCAACAGTGGAGATAAAAAAAATTCAGACACCAACATATTCAATATTCAACATAAAGCAAGATAAAATAAAACATTTCACAAGGCCTTGCCAGAAGGCCAGCAAAGGGAGCATAATATATAAATATCAAAAATGTATATTTTGGCAAAATGAATTTTTGACACAGTTTTATTTTATATTGATGTTTCTCTGTTATTTACTGTTTTTACTGCAAACTGCCTTGAGCGCCCTATATTTGAGGGGGAAAGGTTTGTTCTAAAACCTTTAATTCAGTCATTAACAGCACAATCCTATTGGGCCTGCATTCCTCTGGTGCCAGCTGCTGCCCAAAGTGTCATACAGTGCTTTTCGGAAGTATGCTGAGTAGCCTGCTGCTGGGATGCTGGCAGGAAGGCTGGGGAGTTGTTAGCTCTCCTGACACTCTCCAGAGCAGGTAGGCCAGAGGGAGAGGCAGGAGGGAGAGGGCAAAACAACACGGGGAGACTGGGTAGGGAGAGGGCATAATGGGGTGTGGAGGCTGCGGGTGGAATGGATCTGGCAGGGAGGACACCCCACCCCTTCCTCCTCTTGTGCTAGCAAAATCACTAGCTCATGAGGAGATCCATTGTGAGCTAGAGGCTTACACAGGGGTAAAGGGATTTCATGCCCTTTCTCTTTGGAAGCCTTCCAATCGCCACTGCCATAGAGCGCACCTGTGAATGATAGGATTGGGCCCTAAGTCAAGAAATAAATATTTGAGTCCTGAGATCAAGGCTGGGAAGGGGCATCATATACTGTATCTGCAGTGCCACTGCTGATGTCCCCTTCCAAGCCTTGATCTGCTTTCCTCTCAGCCCCATTACTCTCTCCCCTGACCCCACTCCTCCCCTCCCCAGCCTCCCTCCCACTCCCCATGTTGACTTACCAGCATTGGCGGTTGTGGATGTTGGTGGCGGCAGCTTGTCTGTGCCAAGCTCCATGTCGCCTTTTGCTATGCCGGGTCTGGCACTTCAAGGGCCCCGTAGGTAAGGGTTGGCCCTTACATGATCATGAGTGTGTATAAGTTGTTATATCTAACATATGGTCTTCTTGAACGGTCAATGAACGGATCAGGACTTAGTTGGTAGACATGATCGCATTTCCACTGGCATAAATACAAATAATTTATTTGACTATGGGAACTAATAAAATACATTCTGGCTAGGCAGTGTATAACATAATTTTATTTGCTCAATCTGGTTACATCTCCTTCCAGAGTCTTCTGAATTGTTCATTTATTTGCAATTGAAGGGTCTGGTAATAATTTAAACCGTGGCAAGGAGTGAACCACTGAAAAGAACCTTGGCAAGTATGTTGGCCTTGGTCTTGGAAAAGAAGAGTTAACACCTCTGTCCAACAATGGATTCACTTTGACTTCAGGCTATTTATTCTAACATAGAGTGCAATCCTAATCTGGAGTAAGGCTGGCATAGTTAGGCCAGCAAAGTTTGGCCGGCATAAGGACCACTGTAAAGTGCATTTGGATACTTTCAGAGTCAGAGAGGATGGTGCATGCCTGTGTGATGGCCTCTCTGACTCTGAGAGAGGTCCAAACAAACTTTACGGTGTCCCTTGTGCCAGCCAAACTTTGATGGCCTAACTGTGCCCGCTTTACTCCAGATTAGGATTGCAGCCTTAGCCTCTCCTCCTCCTTGAATTGTATTCAAGATGTGAATACAATTGACTGAGGGCGCAATCCTAACTTGCACTGGAATGGGCTGGCTGGTGGGCCTGCGCTGTATCCAGAGCAAGTTGGGATCAGACAGGAGCCTCCTTGGGGCAAGGGCATGTTTGTTTAGCAGGCACAGAGCCAAAGATGCTGTGTGGCCTGAATTGGGGCTGCACAGCCTGGGGACGGGAGCTTGGCCACATCCAGTGATGTCATCTACAAACAAGGAGAGAGAACACTGGGCGGGACTTACGCTCTGATTGGCTGGCCGTCCGTTGCGTTCTGCTGCCTGCCCGCGCTGCCCTGGCCTCGGAGGGGGCGCCGGCTCGCCGGGGGTGGGCAGGCAGGCAGGCGGCGGAACGCAACAGATGGGCTGCCAATCAAAGCATAAGTCCCGCCCAGTGTTCCCTCTCCTTGTTTGTAGATGACACCACTGGCTGCACCCCAGCTCCACCCCCCTCCCCCTGGCATGCCCAGATTTTTGCTCACCTAATGGTGAAATGGTTACTTTTTCGTGTAAAGGCCCTGCTCTAGCAGTTTGCAGGCATGGCAACCTATGCATGTAGTCCCATGGAAAATGTGTGATATCAGCCAACCACATGGGGCAAACTCGGCTGGCGCAGCATTGGTTCTGGGAAGGCGGGAGGGCGGACCTGGGTGGGGGTTTCTGGAACTGGACGGGGTGGTTGGATGTGCCAGACTGGTGAAGGGGGTGGGCCTGGGATGCGGCCCCAATTCAAGCCACGTGGCTTCCTTGGTTCTGCGACCGCGATTTCGCCTCCCCTCATGCAAAAGCCCTTGTGCCTGGGAGGCTCCTTGTGCCTGGGAGCACAGCTTAGGATTGGGCTGTGCGTGTAATGGAGAGCACAAGTGGCGAGCACCGTTCTTCTAGCGCTGTTAAAGGGAGGCCAATTGCCGGATAACTTTGGTAAATTCTACAGATACATTTTGATATGTTTGATTTGATACAGATACATTTGATTGTGAAAGAAATAAACACATTTTCCTAAACTTTGCAAACTCTGCCAATATTGCTATCACAGAATGGCAAAGTATGGCATAAATCCAGAATGCTATATCTCCAGGCAGAGTAGGAGGTTGTCTGCCCTGGTACAGGTCAAATGCAGTCACGGACCTAGCCTGGACTCTGCCCAGGGGCAAGATCCAATGAGCAGTGCCTCCTGCGCCAGCTTCCGAACCCCTGTGCCACCCCCAACATGCCCCCAGGGTCTGCAAATGCTCCATTTCAGAGCTATCAGGCAACAAGGGCAGGAGGGAGGGCCAAACTGCTGCTTGTCACTGCCATTGCCAGCAGCAACACAAGCCTCAATCCCCCCCTCCCCATGAAACGGTAGGATCGCTACTAGACAACTACTGCATTGGGCATGGCCAGGGGAACTGAATGTCTGCTTGACCCACAACAATCCCAGAGGTTCTGTGGCATGTGCTCAGTTCTCATGAAGACACCCCCCAACCTGCTCCACCCCACATGATTTGGCAGAAAGCCAAAAGCCACTGCTTTGCATGGTTTTTTTTTTTTTTTAAGTAGGGCATCTCCCAATTATCAAAATTCAGTCCAACAGATGGCTACCTACCTTCCTACCTTTGATGATGTAATATGCCAGGGGTGGTCAAACTGTGGCTCATGAGCCACATGCAGCTCTTTGACATATAATGTGTGGCTCTCGGAAATATGTTCGTAGAGCTCCTTTTTGCATCACAACTAATATAAAAGATAAAGAAGAAATTTTCAAGCTTCATGATTATCTATTGGGTATAAACTGAAAGGCCACTGGCTTAAAACATGTTTAATGTTGAGTATCCCAAATGCACCATAAAATGCATTTGGACTCCTCTCAGTGTCAGGGAAGATGGCGCATATTGATGTGCCAGCCTCCCTGACTCCAAAAGTGGTGCAAACACTCTTTATGGCACATTTGCAACACTCCTGGGCTGGCACAAGTCCCTTGTGCTGGCCTAACTCCAGGTTAGGATTACACCCTTAAGAATTTAAATGCTTCTTAAATATTGCGGCTCTTAAGCATCTCAAGTTTATCATGTGTGGCTCTTCAGTGAAGCAAGTTTGGCCACCCCTGTAATATGCATTAGACTGTAGCCTGTACCTTAGACTCTCCTGAATGACATGTTGTATACAGCCTAGGATTTTGAAGTTATTTTTATCCCACTTTTCACTAACGCAGGCTCTTGTGTTGATTCAACACAAACATGATGCCTTGGTTTATGTATTACCCTAGAAAGAAAATAAAGACCCAGTTCTTGCCCTGAGGGCCCATTTTCCCATAAGTTAAATCATAGCGGGTGATCATAGAAGGGTGTGGTGTGAGTCTTTCAAAGATGTTTGGAGATGACATGAACATTCCAGGCGGATGTTTCCAATGAATCACATATTGAACCTACCTTTTGCTGGCCTTGAAGCTGATCATTTCTTTCTTTATTAGGCCAGGGATGCAGTGCTCTCTAGTGATGGGCAAACGCGGCGCTGCTAAATTTGGAATTCAGTCAGTATTTACAAGCTTTCTGAAAGGAGTATTGGCAAAGATTTGTGTGCCTTAGTAGAGGTGTTTGTTTCTGGTAAGATAGGATTACAGTTTAAGGCTTACTGAACACAGTCAGCTTACTTCTAAGTAAAGTAAATAGCGCCACTTTCAAATACCTCTACTTATAAGAGTTCTACCCCAGCTCGTAATGATGGCTCATGTTGACAAACTGCAAGGATAATGGTGCACTCGGGTGCCTTCATGTATTGACCCAAGAAAGTGTGATTCCCAGCAATGGCAGAGAGATGCTTGAAAATTCAACTTTTCTCCTAACCCAAACAAACATACCCAGGAGCAAGAGAGAGTTATATATGCAGCTGGGTGGATCAACCCAGCCTATAAAATACTTGTGAGATGCACTAGATTTGACTTAAATTGAGACAATCACCTAACACAAGGCTGCTTAGTTGAACAGGTGCTGACCTCACAGCAATCAGAGATGTATTGGAAGTAATGGATACATTTTACAGAATGACTTTGTCACTCCCACTAATTGGGCAAGAGGCACTTTTTCAATTGGGTTTCCTCTTACATTGAGCAGGGGGAGAGTAACTGTCCCTCTTCACCCCAGTACAGTTTCTTTTCTAGTGGCTGTTCCTGGTGGCGCTCTGAATTTTTATTGTTAGTTTTTTAGATTGTGAGCCCTTTTGGGATAGGGAGCCATTTAACTTTATAATTATTTTTTGCCTGTAAACGGCTTTGTGAACTTTTGTTGAAAAGCGGTATATAAATACGATTGATTGATTCTATACGCAACTGGCTTTGTAGTTCACTCAACTTCACAGCAATCAATGAAAGTTTCAGTTGGAGTATTAACATCATAAAGGTTTCCGTAAGAGCAGCAGGGCCATATTAACCCATGGCCAGGCCTGTAGGCTTTCAGGCAGTGGTGTCATCTAAATGATTTAAGAACAGGTACTCACTTTTGATTGGCATGTGTCAGGATCCGCCCACCAGAAGTGACGTCATAAGCCGGAAGTGAGGTCGTGGCAGGAAGTGACATGAAAAAAGCCCTTTTTGAGGCCTCAGACAATTTTAAACTGACCCAACAGTTGCAACAGTATTCCACAGCACCCCCAGAACATGTTAAGGAGGCCTGGCATCATGTTAAAGTGACCCAACAGTTCCAAAACCCCAGAGCAGCTCATTTTTCAGTGACAAGGCAAGGCAAGGCTCCGCTCACTGCCTGCCTGCCTGCCTGGCTCTGAGAACGTGCAGGCAACTCAAACATGCAGGAAATTCAAACGTTGCAGGGAGCGGAGTCGATGATTGGGCGGGCGAATGGGCGGGGCCAGCCATAATCCTAGAAACTGGTACTCGCGTACCCCCGCGTACCCCCTGCATGACATCACTGGGGCCAGCCATAATCCCAGAAACCGGTACTCGCGTACCCCCGCGTACCCCCTGCATGACATCACTGCTTTCAGGTATTTCGGGCCCCTTCCAGCACTTCTGGGCCTCGGGCACTTTTCCCTCCAGTACTAACTCGGCCATGGGTTAATATGGCCCTGGCCAGCCTCCCAAAAGGAGGGTATGGAGGACCTTGTTACTTTCTCATTCCTCTCCTTGCACGACTCCCTTTGCTCCTCCCCTCGGCACTACAGGCAAGGTTGGGTCCTCACAGGAGCTCTGCATTGCCAAAGCTTGGCTCCCTGTGGCTAGGGAAGAGTGGCTCAGCTCCCTGCGGCTTGCTGCGAGTAAAGGGCATGGCTCGGGCCTTGTGGCAGTTGCTCTGCCTGCCTCAACTGCAGGGAGCTGGGCTGGTGGCGACCGAGTGTACAGGTGCTGCTCGGCTCTGGTGCCTGCATGCGCTCAGCCCTGCAACATCCCCTCTGGATGCAGGACCAGGCATCTGGCTGCACAGGCACTGTTTGGTCCTGGTTTGCTGACCGCAACCTGGTGCTAAGGGTCAGGCTGGGTCCTTGTGGGAGTTCCGCATTGCTGTGGCTTGACTCCCTGCAGCCATGCTTATGAACGTCTGCCTTGGGCCCCCAACATTAAGACAGGTTAGCAAGAACATTGATGGGCCCCGAATCCTGCCAGGCCCTAAGCTTAAGCCTAGCCAGCCGTATGGCTAATATAACCCTGTATGCAAGCCAAAATAATATGCTACTGATCTGCTAAACACTGACTTGTGGATGCACAAACATCTTGCAAAATCTCATGTTGCATTCTGTGCCAGAAAAACAACAACAACAACTTTCAGGGGAAATGAGACTCAATTCATAACACAATGGAACATAAAAAGATGAAAAAAAAATCACATTCCTAATCAGGTAATTGAGAGCCTTTTTATCACTAGTATTCTCCTGATCACCTCCCACTGCTATCATATACAGCCCCATGGATTCAGAAGGCAGTATGGAAAGATGGCTTTCACCTACCTGAAGAGACTAGAATCAATGCCAGAGCCTATGGTCCCATTAAGTGAGGGAACGCAGAGGAATTAGAAACACAAAGGGTTTGGATGTCACTGACCGTCATGCATCCTCCCACCTGTCCTTGTGGGCTTCAGTGTACATTTGGAGGGCCTCCATCGGAGCATGAACACTGAATGCTGGTGGCAGAGGTCTGCTCTCCTCATTTGATCTTGCACTCCCACACCAACAGCCAGTTCCTCTACAATGTTCTAAAGAGCAGAGAGGAAATCCTGGTCTCATGATTTTGTTTTTCTAGACTGGATTCTACACTGAATGATTTTCAGTGACATCCTGGCAGAAGCAGATCTAAGGGAGGGCAAAGCTCTAAGTTTTGCAAGAAGCCTAACCTTGCAGTGGAAATCACTTCTCTCCTGCACCGTTTTAGCCAATCCTCACAGGGAAAAGCAACATCTTGGCGTTGCTTACTGGCTACAGCAGCAAGGGAGAGGAGGGATTTACATGACAGGGTAAGGCTTCTTGCAACACTTAGAGCTTTGCCCTCCCTGTAGATCCGCCTCTGCATCCTGGGATGTCTGAATATACAGGCTGGCTGCTTGCTCATGTATATGCTTGTGCGCCAGACTGCAATTTCCTCATGGAGAATGGCTCATGTGAGGGCTCTGCTACAGATCACAGCTGGGGACTCCATGAAAGACGTGCAATGGTGTGCCCAAGCAAGAGCTACTTAGGTGTCTACTTAGGACCTACCTGACAAAAGAAAACTATAGTTTGTAGTTTGCATATCCTGCATATTCCCATGTTTCTTATAAATCTGTTTTCTTCCCACACAAGCCTGCTGGTGTGTTTGTGGTGCTCATGGGAAACCTTACTTCATTCAACTATCTCCCACCATTTTGTTGAAGAGTGCAGAGTGGTGTTTCTCCACAGTAGCAACAGTGTGATTGAGTTTCCTTCCCTCAAAGCCTCCCGAGAGCCCCATGTTATAGGCATTCAGAGGCAAGGGGAAACTTTCCTCTTTAGTTAGGCAACAAGAGTGTCACAAGAGCAATTTAATGAACTTGTATAACAAGAACTGATTAACAGCCCAATCCAAACAAAATTCTCAGCTGGCAGAATGCGCATTCTGCCAGATATGTCTGGATTCTTCCAGAAGTTGCATGACATGGTCATGCATTCTGGTACCACTGGTACCATGCGTTCTGGTACCGCTCTGGCAGCCATGCGCACAGGCCAGCAGTCAGGCCACCAACCACCAGTGTGAAGTAAGGAGGGTAGCAAATGCAGGAACCTACCTTCTCTATAGAGGCACCACAGTTTTGGAATGCTATCCCCAGAAAGATATGACATGTTCCCTCTTTGCCTACTTTTCATTAGATACAAAATATATTTTTATTCTGCAAGCATTTTTACCGATTTCTGCGGTTTTATTCATTGGAATGCAGTTTATCTAAAATAATGCTGTTTTAATCTGTTTTGAGATGGGTATCCTGTTTTGTTTTTAATTTAAAATTGCCTTGAGATGTGTGTTACCAGAAAGGTATAATATGAGTCCTTGCAGTAAATTAGTGGACAAAGTTGTGCATGGTTTGGTAGTTTGGGAAATTGCTTGTCATTACTAAGACTTAGCTTACCACTTAAACCAAGCAGGGAGTCTGTTTTATTTTCCAGCACATATATTTATATAGGTATATTTGTAATTGAAATATATAAACTCTTCAGTTTCCCCCTCCAAAGGGTCATAAACATGTTGAGAGCAGTTGAAAACATGCTCCAGGGTTCATGCACATGTGTATGTGATATGCCTGGATCCTGTACTAGTCATTTTCTACAGCTAAAGTGTGCCCATTTCATGGCCCAAACCTGCACAACCATTTGGCAGGGGACAGCTTGCTCCAAGACAGAACATGTACATATTTTTTTGAGGACAGCAACATGTAATGAACTTTTTTCCTTGACAAACAGTAGTCATGGGGAAAGGAGTCTCCAAATCAGGACCATGGTGAGAAGCAGGATTAAGACCACCTCCTATGTCAAAATCCTGATCTGCAGGATGCCCAAGCCAGATGCTATTTCGGTTAAAAAAAACTCCAAGAAATCCCAAGCATGGAAGTACAAAGCACAGTTCCTTATAACATGAATTTTTGTTATTTAGAATATTTACAAACTGCTTTTTTACAGCAACAAAGGTGTTCACAAACCATCTAATGAGAAATTCATTTTTCGGTTCTAAGGCCACATTCACGAAATCAAGATCATAGTTATATCACCCTAACTCTGTAGAGCAGTGGTTCTCAAACTTTTTAGCACAGGGACCCACTTTTTAGAATGACAATCTAGCTGTGACTCACTAGAAGTGGTGTCATGGCCAGAAGCACCGTTCTTGCGATGCCAGAACCTGTTTCTTTCTGAGACTGTATCAATAAATTGGATTATTTCTCAGCCATTTTCAATAGCAAAGAGAAAAAAAGCCTATTGACAACCTTGACACAAGCAAAACAACCACACAGCCCTCCCCCTTTCCAGCATCCCATCTTCCCATATTTTCTCAACATGGCTGCTCTAGGTGCTTCGCAACATACCCAAAATTGGGTCCCTGGTGGGTCATCTAGTGAGTCCGACCCACAGTTTGGGAACCATTGCTGTAGAGCTCTGTAGAGTTATTTAAATTGGGCAAAATGTCTACAATCTAGACTTCGTGAATGTGACCTTAGAACCCAAAAATGAATTTCTCATTACATCATAATGGCCACAGAACCCTTCGTGCTTATAATTAACAAAGCAGTTTACATGGGCATTCAAATAAGAAACCATACTAAAAGTCCCAATTCCAATTCAAATCTGTTTTCAGGGCTCCTGTTGCTGGGGCTTGCAAAAGAGAATGGAGAGAGGGACTCGTGTTGGCTACGAGGTGCCCTGATGAAATTCATCTTAAAAGGAACACGAGGTAGGGAGAAGAGCGACTCATGAGCAGCACTAAGGCAAACAAGGGTTGGGGGAAGTGGGAGCTGTCCTACTCTGAGAATATCCTTGGCAAACCAAAGACACATCTGACTCAACTGGCAATTTCCCTTGTCTTGAGGGCACTGGAATGTGTTAAGAGGCATTTGGTGCCCACAGGGCCCAACGTTCCTGGCCAGCACATTGTGTGGCGCCAGCAGTGGCTCTGAGCCGGACCCTCTCGGTCTCCCGGGATGTGCTGCCCTTTCAGCCTCCAACTTGTTGCTATTCCTATGACTGCCGGGGATGGGGCTTGGGCTTGTCCATCACTGCTCTGGGCTCACATGAATGGCAATTATACATTGTGTGAATATCTCTGTGGTGACAGATGAGGGAGCAAGCTGTGAGGGGCAAGCCAGTGTCCCAAGATTTATGGTGTGGGCTATATAATTATCCCATGTTGAAAACCTCAGGAGAGGCTTCAGAACGGAGGCGGAGGCACTCACTCATCTCAGAGCCACATCAAGGGGATACCAAAGGGATGGTTCTGACAGTAAACCAGAGGCTGTATTTAGTAACGGCAGGAGCCGCTCTCAGTCCTTCTCCACTATGGTTCAGACCACATGGTACTACTTCTCAAGAGTACTGATATCTCTAGTTACTCAGGGCGCAATCCTAACCGACTTTCCAGCACTGACCTATCTGTGCCAGTGGGGCTTGTGTTGCATCCTGCAGTATAGCAGTAGTCACAGGGGCCTCCTCAAGATAAGTGAATGTTTGTTTCGTTACCTCAGAGCTGCATTGTCTTTACCTCAGTGCTGGAATGTCGGTTAGGATTGCACCCTCACCCATTCTACACTTTGGATGAATATTATTGTAAACAATTGGGAGCTCAATCCTATCCTGAGCTGGAACAGGCAGGCCAACTGGCTTGTGCTGTATCCAGTGCAGGGTAAGAGGTGGCAGCTGTACAACTCAGAATAAGGGGATATATTTCCCCTTACTCCTTGTTGCATGGCAGCCACCCCTATGGGGCTCCTCAAATCTGCATGAGTGAAATTGCTAGCAAGAATCTGAGCAGCCTGATGTAATGCCGGGCTGGCTGGGAGGGAGGTTAGGATCTTGCCTTATTCACCCAGGCCGGTCCCACCCCGTCCCAGCCTAGTCTGCCCACCAGTCCACCTTCCCTCTTCCTAAACATGCCCTGTTCCGCTCCTACCCCCTGTCCAACCCTCCACACTGGCCTAATTCGGCTGGGAAAAACTTACCAGTTCTGGGCAGCATGGGGCCTGGATTTGGGAGGGAGCGTCAGGAATGTGGGTCCTGGGAAGCATGTGGACACCTGGCCAACTCCGCCTGTGCTATAATCATTCTGAAGTATACAAAAGAAACCACAGCAGAGGTTCTTAAAATATACTTGGTTCTTTTGGGGGGGGCAGGGGAGGCAATTAATTAATCCTATTTAATAATAATAATAATAATAATAATAATAATAATAATAATAATAATAATAATAATAATAATA
>JAJKFI010000018.1:21102268-21120455 GCA_029204185.1 Lerista edwardsae
TAATAATAATAATAATAATAATAATAATAATAATAATAATAATAATACTTGGATTTATATACCGCCTTTCTTAGGTCACCAGATTTCTCTAATGACAATAACTCAAGGCGGTTTACATAGGCAGACTTTATTCAGAAACCCGAAGGACTTTACAATTTTTACAGAAAATGTTCTATCTTTCAAGAACTACACACATACAGATGGATCTTTCTGGATTTAGTCCTTCTTTCTGGCCACCCATTTGTCTTCTTGCTGGCTGATAAACAGCTTCCCTGCTCCCACCAGAGAAGCAGCTGAACTTCAGCACAACTCCCTCTCACACAAGGCAGCCAAAGCTCAGCTGTTAATCAGTCGCAATTAACGAGGTCTGCCGCTCACAGAGACTTCGGCTGTCCCAAACTGGCGACCTTCAGATCTTCAGCTCTTATCTTCGGGCAAACAGAGGCATTAACCCTCTCGACTAAAACTTCTGCCTATTTAATTAATAGAACCAAAGAGTGACCTGTAAACTTTGCTGAGAATCTTGTCTAGAACAGGATTATGCCCCCCATTTCAGCTAGAATCTGAGATGCTGCCCCTGCAGTAAACCTATCCAGAAATAAAATCACCTCATCCTCCTGTTTCACAAAGCTGATTTCACAGTGCCAATTTGTATGGAAGAAAAACACAGGAATGGACCAATCCATGGCTCTTGCTGAATAAATACCACTGCAAAATGTTTACTTACACAGTTCTAAAGAAGTGAAATTGGTCTTGTGACTAGGAAGAGCCTTTGCAACTGGCCCAGAAGGGAGAGACGTGTGTTCCATTTTACCCAACCATATATTTTGCTTTATCTTTGGAAAAAAATTGACATAAGCCAATTTAACACAACCCAGAATTTTTAAAATGATGCATATCCAAGTAAGAATCTATCCTGAAGCATGTGACTCACGGCAGCCAATAACAACACAGCATTGCTCAGCTGCAGCTGTAGTCACAAATGGTGGAAGCTAGAAGATCGGCATCCCTGATCATATCAAAAGGCACTTGATGCTTCTGATGAGTTTTGTGAGGGGACTGGTGATAAGCATCCAGCTGTACATCTGCATTGGCAAGACATAGCACTTTTACATACATACTGCATTTACATCCTGAAATAGCAAACAAACAGATGGCATGGGTTGCATTGGTCAGAACCACTCATTACATCACAGCTTAAGAATATGAATTCACTGCCCAATAAAATTAATATGAAGAGAATTTTGCATCTTTTCATATCCTTTGAGAAAAAAACTTGCTTTCACCCCAAATTTGAACAGGTAGCGAATGAAAAAATGAGTGATGAGTGATGTCAAGGCATATTTGTTTGTTATATCGAACAAAATGGAGGTCACAGCTTGTTTTCCTCAGTTAAGGCACAAAGGGCAGTGATATTAGATAAGGCATGATGCTGTTCTGTCCTCTTGAACAACAGGACAGTAGGTCAAGGCTATATTATGTATTCTATTTTTCTCCATTACATCATCGCTCCTTTTCTATCACACATCCTCTTTGCCCTTTTAAGAGTAGGAAGACATACCTAAATTTAGAGCTGAATATGGGCACACGGACTGCCTTAAAAATCCAGCCCACATGAAGCGAATACCCACCCGCTGGATTTCCTTTCTGCCTCTTTGAAAATGTTAGTCTTGAGTGAAAATAGAGTAGAGAAGTCTTGCCTCAGAGATTGAGGTCCTATATAGAGGTGCTCAAGTCCAAACTGCTGTGTCTGACTCTTGTCCCCCGCATTTGAAAAGCCTTTGCACTGTCATCCTCTCTGTCTTCTATTTTGGTGCCTACTCAAATACACAATCCCTGTGACAGTGGCCAAATCAAAATAATGTCATACATTTTTTTCCTCTTACCGTCTCATTCACATTGACTATTTGTGTCTCTTGCTGCCGGGTCTTGACTCAAAATAAGGCCAGCAAACCTCAAGGGGGAAAAAAAGAGGTTGCCTTGGTGAAAACTTAGGACCATTCAGCAAGCTGATCCAAAATGTCCTACACTCCTCTTATTTTCTCCCCAAACTCTCTGATAGAGAAAAATGAGGGGCAGTTTCTGCAATTTCCAAGGAACTGTGATGAATTTTTCAGCACACTGGCCCCATTGGAAATACACCATGGGGTGTAGTTCAGAACAACTGTTTGAGTGGCAGGGATGTGCTCCAGTCACTGAGCCCAAGTCCAGCTGTGTGCAAATTAGTGATGCCTGGAATTCAAGTTGGCTTGTGAGTCATTGTGTGCACCATGACGACACTATGTGAACCACTTATACAGTTATTTTGACATGAGTTCACGAGTCATTGCGAGAAATGGGTCGTTACTTGAATCAGGCGTGACTGCACATAAAAGGGAGGTGCTGATGCTGTTACTCCTTCTGGTGGTGGTGTGGTGTGGTGTGTGTGTGCGTATGTGTGTGTGTGTGTGAGAGAGTTCTCATTTAACACTCCCCATCCCATTCCTCCCACCTACTCTCCTCCTCCCACCGTGTCTGCTGCCGTCACTGGCCTTAATGCCAGCTTCTGAATCAGTCACAAGGTCAGTGATGTGACCTGGAAGTGGTGAAAAGTAATCTAGCACTAGATCACTTTTCACCACTTCTGGGTCATGTCACTGACCTTCTGACTGATCTGGCACACAAAAAGCGAGTATACATGACTGGAGTCTATAAGAGTCACAACTCATTTCTGTGCCACTAGCCCAAGTCCCAAGTCGCATGTTGAATTGACACGGATCACCCAAAATCAGTCTTTTCATGACTTGAGTCATGAAGACTTGAGTTCCCATCTCTGCCGAGTGGTGGCCCAACTGACATGGAGAGGTGAAAGTGTGACTCCTCCCCAGTGTCCCAACCTCATATCTGAATAATCAAGTGGCATGGCATATCCAAACTTGTCCCACACTGTGTAGTTTAAACCATGGTGTGATGCCCTGGATCCAGTTCTCCATCAATGCTGATCTGAATAGGTCTGAGGTGGCAAAATGGCTTGCCTTTGAAGATGGTCTGGAAATTACAACTAGTACAGAACGCGGCGGCTCGGGTGGTTGCTGGGGCACGTCGGTTTGACTCTGTTGAGCCGTTGCTTCGGCGACTACACTGGCTGCCGGTTCTGTTCCGGGCCCAATTCAAGGTGCTAGTTTTGACTTTTAAAGCCCTGTACGGCTCAGGTCCGGGGTATTTGAGGGACCGCCTTCTTCCATATAATCCTACCCGTACTCTCAGATCATCTGGGGGAGCCCTTTTGACTGTGCCGCCACCAGGAGAGGTGAGAGGGGTGGCGGCCAGGAAGAGGGCCTTCTCGGTGGTGGCCCCCCAACTTTGGAATACCCTCCCCTTCGAACTGAGAACTGCCCCCTCTTTGTTAACATTTCGGCGGGGGCTGAAGACCTTTTTATTTCAAAAAGCTTTTAACTGTTGACGGGCGATATCTCTCTATCTCTTTAACTTTATTAATCTTATGATCCACGGGGTTTGTTGCTTGCTGTTTTTAATTTTTAATTGTATTTTAACATTGTTTTTAATTGTTTTTTAATGTAAACTTTGTTTTTATTGCTTTTTTATTGTAATGCCGCCTTGAGTGCCTTCGGGCAAAAAGGTGGGATATAAATTCAATAAATAATAAAATAAATAAAATTTGGCAATTTCAGGGGCTTTGATGCAGTTTATAATGGGTGGTAAGCGTGTCTCCGTTCTTTTCATAAAAGAGTGATTTTGTAATGACTGTGTGTCTTTTTAACATTTCTTTTTTTCATTTCACAGTGGTTCCCCAGATCTTGTTGCTGGTTGTGAAGGGGCATCCACAACAGTTAAAAGCTTTGTGGCCCCCCAATTGAAGGTCCACGACTTTGCAGAATGAAGACTGATTCAGACCTCAGCTTTTTTATGTTGAGCTGAGGTGGGCTGTGGGGAGCAGGTGCTCCCCCTCCCTTTCCCCTTCCTTTATATACGATTGGAGAAGATTAGAAGCTTTGCTTCTAGCTTGGAACAAACTACATTTTTCCATGGTTTGGAGACAGGTTTGAAAACCATGGTTTGTACAGATTTCAGACAATATGGCTATCTGCAGTTTTTCACAAACTAGAGGCAGATGCTTCTAATTGTCTCCCCTCACATGAAAAGGAGAAGGAAGACTGTAAGCCTGGCAGTGGTTTGACCTCATAACATCAAACCATGATTTATTATTTCATCTGAATTAACCTTGAGATTCTGTAGACATAATGCATGAACATAGGGAATATGTTTGACATGCACAAAAAGATCTACATTAAATTCAGCATTAGATCCTGGGTTGCTCCTATTCCAGAGGTTCCAGAGTGGAAAATTTTGCTGGAAATTTTAGTTTCTGTATAGAAAGGAAGAGGACAAAGATTGCCACTAAAAAGAGAAGCAGCCATTTCCAAAAACTGCCTCAGATCCATCTTAAAGAGAGATGCCATAAAACAGAGTTCATTTAAAATTATTCTGTGGCTTACAAATATAAACCTCTATTTTCAGAGCTTGAGTATTCCTATTTTAAAAGAAAGACTCAACCTTGAGATAATTGAGACAGTTCTCTTACTATAATTTTTTAAAATTGTTTGAGCTATTTTTACATTATATAGTTTTTAAAAATAAACTTGCTGGTTTCAGGCCTATTTTTTACAATATAAAAATAAGCATTCTTTAAAAAGGAACTGGAGTTGTACTAAACTATTGTTTTCTATTAAAATCATGCCCCACAATTTTTCCCTCCTTTCAAATATTTCCCTGTGATGAATGCCCTAGTTTTTTCCCCTATTTTTGTCTATTTTTTTTATTTTTGGATACTTCTCACTTCCCAGAAGAAGCTCCTTGGCAGGTTCAGCTGTCTAAAAGCAACTGGGACATCCTCCAACAGCAGCTATGGTCTTTTGTTTGCTATGCCATTATCAGGCAGCCATGTACTTTTATGGACTCAGGGTCCTTCTCCCTATCTGGGAGTAGATGACCCTCTTACTAATTGGCATCCACTGACCAATCAGGCAGCCTACCTAGGTCATGGGATGGGATGGAGAGGCCAAGTTTGCTCCAATCAGGTAACTGTATGACATCATCAGGCTACTTAGGTTCAAGCATATGGATGCTTGCAGTGGTGGGATCTACCTGTGGTAACATCCGGAACGCAGGAAGTAGCCACCAGGAACGCACGGTTGATTGGCAGTTCCCCGCCCCTGTGTGGAGCCCGGCCACGCCTCCCTGTGCCCGGAATAGCTCCATTTCAGAGCGAACCGAGTGCAGGGGAGGGCGGGCAGGCGAAACAACGCGCGGTGTCTTGTCACTGCCAGCCCCATTTGTATATTGCAGGGGTGCGCGGCAGCGACGACTGCAGTGGGCAGGGCCAGCCCTTGCACGGAACAATTGGGACGGCGTTCCGGAGCGTCCTGGCCACATGACATCACTGGATGCTTGGATGTGTTCTGCTGTGATATCTAGTATTGATTCTCAGAAGGAGGAATCTAGAAAGACAAGGACAGAGTTTGCTAGGTTGATGATTGACTTACTTGCTAGCAGTGGGCATGAAGAAGAGAATCTGGAAAGTATGCTCCTGAAGACAGGACTTTATGGACCAAGGCTGTGTGTAGGTGAGGTGGGGTGCATTGTCTGACAATGAAGCAAACACCTGTAGGTGAACCTCATGGAACATTCCAAGAACCAATGCAGTGAAACTGTTTTGGGATTGTGCCAATGGCATGGTTGACTCCAGTGGAACTGGAATATGTGAACCTTAGCACTGAATTAATTGGAAAGAGCTATAAGTAATATGAGGGAGTGAGGAGGGGGATATTTATCTGAGTGAAGACAATTAAAATCAGGAAGCAGCCGTTTTATAAATGTTGTGCCATAGAACCCCCACCCTTGTTGTATCTTTATATTCAAAGTAACCCTGATCTATTGCAATTGCTTCAGTGTTTTATTTGCGTTGCTGTTGTTCCGCCAAAGCCCTTTCCCCTTAAATAATAATCTGAAAAGCAGTAAGAAGTCTATAGTTCATTATTCAAGGCATGATTCCAAAAAATAGAGAAATGTAGAGTGTGATGTTACATACTCCGGTTTCGATATACTTTTTTAAAAAAGTATAGAACAGTGTTACTGTGGGTTGAGACCCACTAGGTGGGTCGGGAGCCAATTTCAAGTGAAGCTTAGTAGATCTTCTAAAAGGGGGTTGGGGTGGGCTGAGAAGCAGAAAACAGTGGGAAAGGGGAAAAGGAGCAATTTTACTTAGCAGTAATTGTTCTGAGGCAGCAACAGACAGGTAAAAAACCGGTAAAAAACCATTTTCCTTCTCCAAATAGGCAGAGAGGTGAAGGTGCTTATGGGAACTGTATGAGGGCTGCTGCTATAGAAGTGCTGTCCTGTATTCTTCACAAAGCCTGCAACTCCTGTAAGCATCTTCATCACCCGTCCTTCTTGTTCGGAGAATAGCTCCATTTCTGTGCTGTCTCAGAAGAAAGTCAAATGGCTTTGTTTCTTGGTTAGCTATCTGTTGTTGCCTCAGAACAATTACTGGTAAGTCATTTTCAAAGAATTTCATAACCACCACCACCCTCTCTAAGTTTTACCCTTGACATCCATAGCAAATTCTATTATTTTTGGCTTAAAACGTACCCTCAAAGTATCCATGAGATTAACATACCCAAGTATATACAGTAGAAGCTTTTAGTGATGATAGTCAATAGGGCTTACTCCTGGCTAAGTGTGCAGCCTTTGGGATGTTTGGGGAATTACCAATGAGCAAGTTGGGAGGGTTAGGAGGGCTCTGTTTTATTTTAAATAATTTGTAAACATATGCTTACTGTAAACTTTTGATTTATTTACTTAATTTGATTTGATTTTGTTGTATGGAGGTTTCAAAAATTTTCCTGCTTGATGATGTCACTTCCAACCGTGACATCACTTATTAACTGATGTTAATGACATCAGTTCTGGTGGTCCCAACAGATCGTCATTCTAAAAAGTAGGTCCCAGTGCTAACATGTTTGAGAACCACCGGTATAGATATTTCATTTGCCATTTCTCAATGTTTATGCCAGGGTAGTATTGGTTGATTAATATAGAATGAGGGAGATCGGTTAAAAAATATTAGCCAATCAGTAAACATCCACAATAACATTTTAAATAGATGAATACTATTTCACAAAGGTATCACTGAAAAAGGCTGGATTATTTCTAGGAACTCCAATATGGGCAGAGAGAGATGAAGAGCTCCAATAAGGAACACATGTACATATCAATCTATAAATGTCCATCAACAAAGTATCTAGTACACTAGTCCACCTGTTTTGCATTATACATTTAAAGCAATGTTACACCCCCTTAGGAATACAGCCCTAAGAGAAAATATTTATCATGACAAAAAGAAAGCAATATATGAACAAGAGAGCCTTAATTCCAAACACTGGTTATTTAAATATTACAATTATCCAAGTTACTTGCATATCCTTCAAACAGCCCTGTGCCTTTGACGTTCCAAATGATCGTTTCTTCATGCTGCAAATGCTCAGTTGTCATTCACTGCGTAGACGGGGTCCCTACCGATAGCTTTGCACAAGGTAATGCTTCTGCAGAGATGTATTACATTTCCCTCGCCCTCAAAATAACAATATTGTGCTGTAGTTGAATAACTGCAGTTCTTCCTCTGACTTGGACATCAGTTGTGATAATGAGGTCTTGGTGTGGATTGTGGTTATGTAAGTGCCATAATCTCATATCGAATAGTTACAGCAGTAGTAACCAGTGACGTAAGTTTTCCCCATACTCACAAGAATTTGTGGTCTTTAGTCTTGGGCTGGATTCAAGGCTAGCTGTGATGCTGTCTTGGCGGCCTTAGATGAGCTGGGTTGCAGCCTTACAAGAAGGGCTCTGTAGCTAGGTACAGCTGCATGTATGCATGTCCTCTTTATGTCCTCTGTAGCTAGGTATTCCATTTATCTATATCCTGTGAGGTATTGGTTACTGGGATAAAAAGGTCAGCAGGTTGGGCACTAGACCTTAGACAGCCTTTCTGGCGAGGGTGACCAGCGGTAGATCTTACATAGAATAAAATAATTGGCTGCAGTATCTTTTGCCATGTAGACATGCGGGTACACTTAGGATCGGCAACTAGAGCATGAACACAACATCTGCAATTCACAATGGTCAGCCAGCAGTTCTGAGGCAAGTTAAGATCCGATCAAATATACAAAAAAACAATGCAGAAAGAAGCATTTGCCATGGAATAACTGCACATTTTGGATGAAAACTCATGTAGGTTTCCTTATCTATGAGATATCTGTGATATATTTTCCCCCCAAAATTATTGAAGAACTGTTTTCTCTTTTTATTCATAAGTTCCATGGGTTTTTAACATATGATAAAAAAAAAACTGACATAGTTTTTGATATCCGTGAGTTCCTTGACCTCAAAGTGTGCTGGGGATGGGGTGATGTCACTGCGCCCCTAGTGCCACTGCCCTGCCCCCTGCGCCACCCAGCCACACACCCCAGTGCCCAGTGCTCTAGTGTAGTGATTCTCAAACTGGGGGTTGGGACCCCCAAGGGTGTCGCAAACCAATTTTCAGGAAGTTGTGAAGAGCTTGGGGCAACCATTTTAAAAAGCTCGGCACCACCATCTTGAAAGCTTCATTTTGACTAGGGAAGTGGCTCCCCCATTAAATTGCCACTTCCTCAACGCTTGTGGCTATGAGGGAAATTAGCCTTGCTGTGGGCTCAGCTCGGTGTGTGCATATGACTGTGATGATGTCTCTCCCAGGTCTCTTTCCAAGCGGGCATGTCACACTTCCCATTTGCAAGCCTAGGTGAGTCTCAGCATGGGGAAGAGGAACATAAACACTTTGATGACTATCTAAAATGTGGCTTTACCACCTTGCTCAGCAGTGGCATAGAGAAGGCACAGTGTGTTATGTGCAATGTTGTTCTCAGTGCTGGATCAATTATAGAACTCAACTCAAACATCACTTCGATACAAAGCATTCAGAACATTCTGAAAAGGATGTGCTTTCAAGTTTCAAAAAGTGTGATTTATTAGAAACAATGACTTCATTTCCAGTTTCATGACATCACTTCCGGCCCTAGGTCTTGGGGGGCGGGTCTCAACAGGTTGTCATACCTAAAAAGGGGGTCCCAGTGCATAAAAGGTTGGAAACCACTGCTCTAGTGGCATGGCTGTGACAGCAGGGGAGGGATTTAGTTAGGATTGGGCTGTCAGTCTTATTGAAAGACTTGAAACTGTGAAGTCAGAATTGAAACTATGGGGGAAGACATATGGGCACATTTGGCTGGCTGCCATCTTCTCGTACGGTCTTCCTTTGTTGTAACCAGCTCCCTTTCCTGGTTCCAACCAGGTCGGGTTGTCCTGGTAACCTTCACACAAGTGGCTGGCACCACATCAATTTATAGGTTACCTCCCTGCTCAGAAGCTGGGAGGGGAATCAAATTTTTTGTAAAGGCATTTCCCCTTGAGTGTGTGTGTGAGGGGTCAATGCTCCTCTCTTGGTTAAAAAACAAAACTGAACATTGAGGAGAATACACTTCTCTGTGAAAGCTGGAGTGGCAGATCACTTGATCGGCCTGGTCCAGTCCAGTTTTTTGCCCTCGGGGTAAACTCCCACTCCTTATTGTGGGCAAGTGCTGCTGGCATGCCTGCAGTCACAGGAAGTCTGCCAAAGAATGATGGCAATATAGGAGGGGGGACTTGTGCAGCTTTTGCCTTGAAGAAAGCCCCTGCATTGCTGTGAATGTCTGGCTGCAAATCCTCTGGTTATTGACACGCAGATGTGGTTCAGATATGCATTTTGCCATAGAACAACTGCATGACTGGGGCAAGCCTTAAACTCAACCTGATAGAAAATGGAAGAGGCACAGGTAGACCAGACCCTGCCAAGGCAGCAGTCAGAAACACTTTTGATCACGAATCAAACCAAGACAATACAATTCTCTTTCTCTGGGCTTGATCTGTACAGTTTAAACTATCCCACTGTGGCAGAGCAGGCGTGTAGCATATGATAAATATTTATATTTATGTAATAAATATTTGTGTCCCACCTATCATTTATATCAATGTCCTTAGGCTTTTCAAAAAAATCCTGCGTGATCTACACTTCCGCAGACACTTCCACAGTTCGGCTGGAAACCGCCTTCATGCTGATTGTGCCAAACGCCCTCTAGGCAAGTGTTTCATATCTGCCACATTTTATATCCTTTTAAATGATTTTATCCACTTCAGCCATTCTTTTCTTTTCTAAACTCAAGATAGCTAATCTGAAGAAACGACAAAAGGGATTTAGCCTCAAGATGAACTCTCCAACTATACACGTCATTGGAAACATTCTCATTAAGTTCCCTAATTACCTCCTTGAAGCTGAGGTCCACTGCCTGGATTCCACTGCAGCCCTGACTGTCTTTCATTTTAATTCTGTTTTGCATCCCCCGCATATCTGCAGTGGAAAAGGCCTCCCTCATCTTCCAAAGTCATTAAAAAGTTCTGACTGATGGACACAGTATGAAGAGGAACCTTAAACAGCTTTGGCTGCAAAAACAACTTCCTCAACGTGCAAGGAAATGCCAAAGCAAAAGACCACGGCTTTCATAATCCTTGGAACATGTAAAAGAGGGAAGGACGGTCAGGTAGAACAGTTGCCAAGAGGATAGAGTCACTGTACCATTTGTTTAGTTGTGTTGGCAGGGGCCAAGTTGTTCTCTGAAGTGACAGGACCACGGCGTCCATTGTGTCCTGGTCAAATGCTCTCACGATTGGACAGTGTTCCTTTTGCGTCCCGGACATTTGTGTCCCAATATATGTGTATTTATATTAGATGTACTTTTTTGGTTTGTAAAACACAAAGGTAAAGTTAGGATTAGGGCTCTGGTTGGGATAAAAGACAGGGTGCAACTCCAGACTTAACCTGGAGTTAGGCCAGCACAGTTAGGTCAGCCAAGTTTGACTGGCACAAGGGCCATGGTAAAGCATGTTTGGACCACTCTCAGTGTTAGAGAGGCCAGCACCCAGACGTGCTCCATCCTCCCTGACTCTGAGAGTGGTCCAAACACACTTTACAGTGGCCCTTGTGCCAGCCAAACTTGGCTGGCCTAACTGGGCTGGCCTAATCCCAGATTAGGATTGCACTCTTAGGGTGCAATCCTAACCATCTTTCCAGCACTGACATAGCTGTGCCAGTGGGGCATGTGCTGCATCCTGTAGTGGAGTAGTAGTCATGGAGGCCTCCTCAAGGTAAGGGAATGTTTGTTCTCT
The DNA here is from genome assembly GCA_029204185.1 of Lerista edwardsae. Taxonomy (NCBI): domain Eukaryota; kingdom Metazoa; phylum Chordata; class Lepidosauria; order Squamata; family Scincidae; genus Lerista; species Lerista edwardsae. The sequence continues at coordinate 21,113,558 of JAJKFI010000018.1, forward strand.
TATCTCAGAGCTGAGTTGTCCTTATCCCAGTGCTGGAAATTGGTTAGGATTGTGCCCTTAGATATATAACGTGGGGTTTGTTGCCCAGTTATAGTGGGATTCAAATGACTGGGGTGAAAAAAGAGTAGGGTTATTGACTCTGGATGAAGTTATTCCTGGAGATGTTTTTTCCCAACACAATGTCATCTTGGCAACTCCTGAAGGCCCTATTAAAATCTCCAGAATTGTGTTCAGTAGTCATCTGGAGATTGGGGCTGATATAGGAAGGCCAATCCTGGAGGGCTGACAACTCTAATTGTAAGAACTTCAGAACAGAGATCTGTCTTTTTGTGCTAGCTACCCTGAAAAACACCATACATTGTGATGTGCTATAAAGGATGAAGGACACTGGAGACCAGACGGACCCCCTAGAGTTCTAGAAGTGACATATTCTTTGGGCAATACAGCATACTGTACTCTGTGCTTTTGACAGTGTGGATTCCAAACGTTGACTCCCCTGGAGCCTTCCAAACATATTTGGAACCAGAAATTACTGTACTGGAATTCAAGACCTAAAACATGTCCCTAATAAACTACAAGCTTAAAGGGTGGGCAAGTTTGTGGTTCTACCTAGATAGCACCAATGGGCACCAGAGTGTGTGGAGACTATTACTCTTTCACAATGACTTTTTAACTCACACATTTCAGTGCTTTTGTATATGCTGTCCTCCCTTTGCCTATTTTGTTTAGCTCCCTGAACAGCCAAGGCCTCTTCGTACATAAACTTAATTAGGCCAAGCTTTAGTTCCTTCCACAGTGGAGGTCTGATTGTGTTGGTGGTCTGTAAGCACGGCTGCAATAAGAATGATTTATCCTCTTATCAGTCATGAATGGAGTTTCAGACATGGTGTGCCTTGTAACTTGATTAATTTCCCCATGTTTATTCCTGGTCCAGTGATACATTTCCAGATGCTTCCTTGCATTCCTACCTGGTTTTGCTCCAGTGCACAGGAATGTGTCTAAGTGGTCTGTATTTTGTTTGTGGCCATCCAGGTGGGATGCAGATGCAAACACTGGACACCTTTGTACACATCCTTCTGCTTCCCAGATGACTGATTAATCGCTTTCTCCCTTATCAGCCTTTGTTTCATGTCATAGAGGTTTGGCTTACACGGACCAACACCTCTGGTATCACAATTTCCTACACATCAGCTTCATTGACTTCCTATTATCTCAACCTGACCTGAACCTTTGTACAATTCAAGAGGTAATTAAACTCAAAGCCAAAACAAATGTCAGAGTGATAATGAGAGAGATAAGCTGTCTTCAGAGAGAGAGAGAGAGAGAGAGAGAGAGAGAGAGAGAACAAACACACATATACACACACATACACACATACAATCTCTGCTGGCCAACTGCCAGTGGAAAGTTACTTTCCAAGCTTGGTTATAGTCAAAGAACTGACCATGGACAATGGCACTTTCTCATGCCATGTGCCTTCTAGTCATCAATGAGCACAATGTGGGGAGGAGCTGCAGCTCAGTGGTAGAGCACATGTTTTTGCATGCAGAGAATCCTTGGCATCTCCAGGTAATTCTGGGAATAAGACCTAGGTAAAACAACTATATCAGCTGTGAAATGGCACCCTTCGTGTTGATAAATTCCATTTCTCACCACAGTGGGCCTTTCAAGGAAGTCAGTCAATCCTACCAATTTTTCTATCTTGTAGTAATTGTCATCAAACACCTGCACCTGGTTTTCATGTTAGGATCAGACCAGGAGTCTTCTAATTGGCATACCTGTACCCACCACCTGTATGAGGCAGGTGTCCTCCATGAGGCAGCCAGTGGATTCCTTGACCTGGAACCATGGTCTGTGATAAATTCTGCTCTGGATTGAGTCTTAGAATTTGGAACCACTGTAAAGTATGTTTGGACCACCCTTGGAGTCAGAGAGACCAGCACACATTCGTGCGCCATCCTCCCTGACTCCAAGTGGTTCAAATGTGCTTTACACTGCCCTTTGTGCCGGTCAAACTTTACTGGCCTAACTGTGCCAGCCTAACTCCAGGTTAGGATTGCTCCCTAAGGCTACAAGGTTCACACACCTTAGTGGCAGTAAGCTCCATTGACACAATGGAATGTACTTCTGAATAGGCACAGGCTTGTGCTGTAAATTTATTTTGTACACCTCCTTTCCAGGGAGTTGTAAGGTTTGAATACTAGAAGCCCAAGCGTCCTGTGGTTTTTTTGTATTGGTGTTCTTTCCTTATCACTGGTGGTTCAACATGCTTTCATATATGGTATTTACAACTTCCTGATTTATATAATTTCTGAGTTGGGGCCTATTGTAGTAATTCATTTCCAACTAGAGTTAACACTAGCAGTTATATTACCTGTGTTATTACGTTGTAGTTTTCTTTAAAAACAGCAACAACAACTGTGTAGGTGAAGCATAAGGGTGAAATTAGGATTCCTGAGTAGCATTACTTACCACTATGTTTACACACCATTGACTCTCCCCTTTGTTTCTTTCTAAGGTGAAATTGGACATGTGTTTCAGTGGGTTTGCATGGCAATTAGCACAAGAAGAATTCCATTCCTCAATGGCATTGTGTGATTCACTCCTGGTGCAAGTTAGTGCATGATGGAAAGGTAACGTAGACATTTGCCAAGATGCAGACTGGGCACAACCCTCCTTTTTTCTCAGATGGAATGAATTTATAATCTGGAGCCAGGCCTATGAGAAGGTGGAAGAAGGGGACTAGCTGCTAGAGTGGCAGTGATGGGGCAATGAATGCCGAGCCCTTGGAAGGACGGCAGCCTGTGTAGGACACATGTGTTTTTAGTGCCAAACTCCACCCTAGTTAAAGTTTTACTTATGCCCATGCATTTTTGCCTCATGTTTTGATCTCCTGCGGTCTCCTATGCTGTTATTTATTGTAAATATGTCTCCATTCCATTCACATGCCTGTTGATTGGTTCGAAAAACCTGGCTATATTAGGGACAACTAGATGTGATGTTAAACATATAACTGTCAAATCTGGGGCTTTAAAAACTTAAAACTTTAAAATAGCAATTTGATGTGGGACCCCCCCCCTCTTCCAATCTGGATTCAAACAGCATTGTGAAAGTAAGACATGTTTAACCCAGAAGCCGTGGTTTGCCTGTGAAGTTGTAGGTTTTTGTAAATCACAATTTCACATGCAAATTGTAAGGGGCATGATTGTCTGAATTAAAACAGTGCTAGGGGAAGGGATGTGGACCTCCTCCCTCCCTGGTTTCTCAGTCCTACCTGGTTTGTTGGTTTTGTTTTTAAAAATGGGAATTTTGGATTGGAAGCATGCTTGGCTTGCATGCATTTGTGTGCACATCTAGTTTGGCCCTTAGTTCGTGAGCGAGCATCCTTTCAGGTACAATATTTGAAGCTCTATAGGTAGGGGTGTTTTTTTTAAAGAAAAGTGTATAAAAACACAAAGCACTGCCTTTTTCTGTTAAAATATTCACATAAAAACACAAAACACTGCATTCTAGTATTTAAGATATCTTTTTCCAAAATTAAAATAGATTACTTTTCCGATTAGAAACAATACTGTGGCTGCATCTGCTGACACTGTGGGTGCAATCCTAACCTGGAGTTAGGCCGGCACAGCTAGGCCAGTAAAGTTTGGCCGGCACAAGGGCCACTGTAAAGTGCATTTGGACCACTCATGGAGTCAGGAAGGATGGCGCACTCTGATAGTGGACCAAACATACTTTACAGTGCTTCTTGTGCCAGCCAAACTTTACTGGTCTAGCTGTGCTGGCCTAACTCCAAGCGAGGATTGCACCCTAAATTGCCTAGATCACCTACCTAGTACACCTTTAAAGCATTTAAAATTAATAACAATGAGAATTTGAAATGATAAGAATAAAAACACATAACTCCACTTTCTGCCTTTCAAATTACAAAATCTGCAAAAACAAAACACGACACCATTTTTAAACACCCGTATCTCTAGACCTTTAAAGGTCAGTACCAAATATTTGAATTGCAATCAGAAATGGACTGGAAGCCAGTGAAATTCTTCAAAAACTGCTGAGAACCATTCCTAGCCTTCAGTCTGTTTTAGTAATACCAGCTGGTTTTTGGACTAATGGTCATTTTCAACCAGTATCTGTCAGTATCTGCTCTTCAATGTGCATGCATGAAAGCAATTGCAGACCATTTTGTATAGGACAAGGAAGGCAAAGCCAAATAGATTGGAATCTTCTCTGCAAGACATCCCTGGCACATGTTTTGCATGGCATGAAAAGAAAGTGAAATCTCCAAAGGTAAGAGGCTCTGTAAATTTACAGAAGTGTTGACTGCATTTGGACACTTGGATCCAAAGATTTACTGGCTGTCTCTGGTGCTGCTGATATGCTGCATGTTGTAAATAGTCTTCTTGCCTATCTGTTGCATTTGCCTAACAATAACATGTGTGTTACCTCCTCAAGCACGCACATTCCACAGCACAAGGCTGCCCTGATTTACTACTTGTTAAAGAACTCCCACTGTGCTCCAGAAGATGTGATGAACCTTTCTGCCCAGCGCAAGTATCTTTGTCCTCATTTCCCTTTCTTTGTGCCTTTCTGTACCACACTTGTGGGATAATCATTGCTGATTGCAGCTACCCTTCCAAGGTGGTCTATCAAAAAAGGGTAGCTATATGGTTCCTCCAGGGTAGCAGACAAAAGCTGTAGTTTGATTTAAGGTTATTGGATGTTCTGGGGATCTTCTTGCTGAGCTTAATTAGAGTGTCTCTTCTTTCTTATAGTGGAAATGGTACCAGATTAGGAATCACCAAAGGGGTGACCCAAATGAATGATCCATCAAACATTGGAAGTTTAGGAACCAATTTTGTCCATGGATCTATAACAGAATTAATAAAAGTTTAAAATTGATTTAAGCTTTTAAATCAGAATTGGTTTGATGCTTATACTGAGCTAGATCATTACTCTTGAGAGGTCCCTACTTCTCTGCACTGACTGGTTGTGGCTCGCTGGGATTTTGAGCATGTGTCTTTCACAGCCTGTCCTGGAGATGCCGGGGATGGAACCTGGGCATTCTGTAGGCAATAGCCTACCACTGAGCTGTGGCTCCTCCCCATTTCTTACCAGTCTGGAAGTGGAGGCCCACAGACAGCAACTGCAATATTTTTGTAATCAAGATCAAAATGGCATCAGCTGTCTTTACCTGTATTCACGGACATTAATGCAAATCAGCCAGCAAATTCTCTCTGAAAAGCACTTACTCGTGAACCATTCATGCTCTACAAAACTTCCGTGATTTCAGAGTCTGATCCATGAATTACACCTCCACCAAATACAGTGATGATGTGAACTGATGAAATTCACACCGTCAATATGATGTTATTTCTGGATTATTCTTGGTAGTGCAATATGAAATCAAATATTGTTTTCGCTGCTTTCATTGCTGTTGCAAGCTCTTTTATTAGTCCCTTGGTAAACTTTTTAAGAAGTTGACAGATGGGATATAATTTTGTTTGTTTGTTTGAGGAGAGAATGTGCCACTCAGGGTGCAATCCTAAAATGAGTTAGGCCGGCATAAACTAAGCCAGCAAAGTTTGGCCAGCACAAGGGACACCATAAAGTATGTTTGGACCACTCTCAGAGAGGCTAGCACACAGACGTGAGCCATCCTCCCTGACTCCAAGAGTAGTCTAAACATGCTTTACGGTGGCCCTTGTGCTGGCCAAACTTTGCTGGCCTAATTGTGCTGGCCTAACTCCAGTTTTGGATTGCGCTCTCAGAATCATGTTGTTGTTCAGTCGCTAAGTTGTGTCCGACTCTTCGCGACCCCATGGACCACAGCACGCCAGGCCTCCCTGTCCTCCACTAGCTTCCGGAGTTCGCCCAATTTCATGTTCATCGCTTCGGTGACACTGTCTAACCATCTCATCCTCTGCCGCCCCCTTCTCCTTTTGCCTTCAATCTTTCCCAGCATGAGGGTCTTTTCTAAAGAGTCCTCTCTTCTCATGAGGTGGCCAAAGTATTGGAGCTTCAGCTTCAGGATTTGTCCTTCCAGGGAGCAATCAGGCTTGACTTGATCATACTGTATCTATATTTACCCCTTTGCCTCTTCCCCTCGTAGGCAGTATCACCGAACTCCCTTCAAGACTCCCTTGCCCACAGGTGTATACAACCCTGCCCTGGTGAATATATTTTAAGACACTTGACTGAGAAGCAACTGTGTGAGTGAAAAATGTGCCTTTCCGGGGAATGGTGTTGATGGCCTTAGTGCTGACAGAAGGTAAACCCATTTGTGAGTTTTGTTTTTATATGAAAATGCCCTAGTTAATCATTTCCCAACTGAGAAGTCATAACATGAGAAGAGACAATCTCATTATGCCTTTAAATTATAAGAGCCTCAGGTGCATGCACTAAAGCTGTAAAATTGGGTGAAAGTGTTTCATCCGGAGGTGAGATGGTCATGGGTGCATTTTAAAAGGTGGCCTCACTTGCTGTGGGAGGAGTCTAGAAGTTCAGTCTTTGTAGCAAAATGTAAGATCAGATCAGGAACGTCAAGCAGGTGAGCTGAGAATTTTCTGTACTAGTATGACTTATATTGATTCCACAACTTTCTTTTTCTTGGTGGATAGTCACTCGACAGTGAATAAAGGCAGGCCCCAAATTGTCAGCATGGTGGGCAGTGCAATCCATCCCCTGCCCTTGCGTTGATGCTACACCATATCGTCGATACAAGGGGCGAAGCGCTGGCGCAGGGGCACCGAGCAGCACCCCCGCGTTGGTGCTCCAGCTCTGAAGCCGGCGCTACTCGGAGAGCCTCCCTTGCGCCGACCGAAGTCAGTCGGCGCAAGGGAAGCCCTTGTTGCAGTTTCACATCTCACAGTACAGAACTGGTAGAAACTGGCAT
>JAJKFI010000018.1:21120465-21143976 GCA_029204185.1 Lerista edwardsae
GTCTCCAAGCCCCCAACTCTGCTACTATTTACACAAATACACAACAGCCCTGTCCCATATCGGGACGGGGATTGGTGGGAGGGAGGGAGACTGACATGGGCGGGCTTGGGAGGTGGCCATATGGGCACAGAGAGCTAAAGAGCGGGCGCAGATCCGAGGAGCACATAGGGGAGGCTGGAGCCATTCCAGCACCGCATGGGATTGTGCCCTGAGGCAGATGCTGAGCAATAAAAGCAAAAAATTAGCCACTGAAACATTCTGCAAGGTAATGGCTTAGCCAGAGGGGTGCAAATGCTGGGCAGCCCAATCCAGAGCTGCCCAACTGCCCGGGAGCTACCGCTGCATCCTGTGGCAATCAGACAGCCGTGGGCGTCTCTACGGCATGCTCGTGCCACTTGTGTTGAAGGGGTCCTTATTGGGCCCTTTTAATGGCTCCTGACTGAGCCGTGTCAGCAGCCCCTCCACTTTGCTGCCAGAGCCACTTGTCTTTTGAGGAAAACAATGTGGAGGAGAAGCCTCCGTGTTGTTCATCACCCCGACTGGCTCCGGCAGGGAGTGGGAGGGGCTGCTCAGCTGGGAGCCAAAGCCTATCCAACTTTCCAGCAGTGGTGCAGCCTTGCCAATAAGACAAGCACTGCGTCTTGTTGGCAGAGGGGCAATCACAGAGACCTCCACCTGGTAAGGGAAGATTTGTTCCCTTTACTCAGGGCTGAACTGCAGTTGCATCTGTGCTGGGAAGTTGGATAGGATTGGGCCCTAAAAGAGAGAAAGCTGGGAAGTCACAGCACCTGAGGGTATCTCTTGGATGCAACAGTAGCCATTTTGGCACCGCTGCTCCCACGGGAGCCAGAAAGCTCAGGATTGGGTTGCCTGGCTGTAATTCTATTTTACTCACTGGAAACAAATGCTTCTAGCCATTAATACACTAAGGCCTATTTGTAATTAATTCAGGGCTCAATCCTATCTGAATTTTCAGCACGAATGAAGCCATGCCAATGGAGTGTGCACTTTATCCTAGGGAGGGAGCAGGCACAGAGGCCTGCTCAAGGTAAGGCTGCATTGCAGCTGTCGTGGTGATAGAAAGTTGTTTAGGATTGTCTTTCTCCCCGCCCCCCCCCCCCGCCCCCCGATTCCAGTAACTCTTGAAATAATAAATAAATTCTGGTGCTGGGCTGAAGTTTAGAACTGGTCCAGAGATGGAGCCAATGAACAGAGATAATTTTTTTTTGAAGGACCAGGGACAGAGCCTAGTGCTAAAGCTGCTAAATGCAGTATACAGGCAAGCCAGCCAGCCAGTCAAGGAGTGATAGACAGCTGCTTCATTCCTTTTCAGGCAACTGATCCCAATGAAAATAACAGCCACTTGTTTCTGCTTGGTTGGCAACCCTAGATGTTGCACTACTGTCTAATGAATGTTCCGTTGGAACTCCTCCATGTCTTTTTAAGGATTACGGTGCAGAAACATCTTGTGGTTCCTCCCATCCCTAACAGAGACAAGTAGAAAATCTGTCTATGTTCCTTTTGTATATCTGCTGTTTTAAAAGCTTGGGACTCAGAGGCTGAGGAGGGGTTAAGTCCAGAAACATCTCCCCTTACAATGATACATTATTTGGAGCAAATTCAGGTTGACAATATATAGCGGATTTCCCTGTGGCAGGAAATTAATGTATCTGCTTTGGGGATGGGGTGGGTTTGTGAAGCAATAATTATAGTATTTGGACATACCAAGACCTAACAAAATGAAGGGCTACAAGGTATCACTATTCCTGTGCTTTCAGATAAGGTGCTGTTCTTTAAACATTGTAATTCAAAACATGGTAACCAAGAAAAGCTTGTTCTAAAAAATTGATTTTAAGAGAGTGCAATAAGAGTTTCCCTTTGTTGAGGGAAACATACCACTTGTTGATAGAAAGTAATACTGGGCAAAATGTTAGGACTGTCTATGATAGAAGATGGACAGGTGGAGCGGGTGGCATTTAACATCCGGACCCATCTTGACCTGGAATGACAGTTTTTTGGCTGTCTCTGCTCAAATCCAGGGAATGCCAGAGAGAAGGAAACTGCTTTGGAGAAACCTCCCTCCGAGAAGAACGGAGAGCATCCAAAACCCTGGAGGTCCCCTTAAAAGTCAGACAATAGACAATAGTGAAGCCTCATGGACTGGGAATAAGAAGAGGTTTATTTTATTAAATGGATGGGAAACACCAAAGCAAAAGAGGTAAAAGCAAATAAGGTGTGCAATCAGGCATGGAACAACAAAGGAGGCTTTAGATCAGGGGTGGCCAACCCATAACATGTGTGTGCCACTAGAGGCGCACGGACATTTTCTGAATGACACGTACAAAGTTGCCATACATTTTTGAAAACCATTTAAATAATAACAAAGACAGCACCACAGCAGATGAAGGTTTGCTTGATTTCATCCTAAATCACGTAGAGGAACAAGTGTTGCTGAAGGAAAGTCAGCATGGCTTCTGTAAGGATAAGTCTTGCCTCACGAACCTTTCGGAATTTTTTGAAAAGGTCAACAGGCACATGGATGTGGGTGAACCTGTAGATATCATATACCTGGATTTTCAGAAGGCGTTTGACACAGTCCCCCACCAAAGGTTACTCAAGAAACTTGACAGTCAGGGAATAAGAGGGCAGGTCCTCTTATGGATCCAGAATTGGTTGAGGGCCAGGAAACAGAGAGTGGGGGTCAATGGGCAATTTTCACAATGGAGAGAGGTGAAAAGCAGAGTGCCCCAGGGATCTGTCTTGGGGGCGGTGCTTTTCAACTTGTTCATAAATGACCTGGAGACAGGGATAAGCTGCGAGGTGGCCAAGTTTGCAGATGACACAAAACATTTCCGGGTGGTGAAGACCAAAAGAGATTGTGAAGAGCTCCAGAAGGATCTTTCCATGTTGGGGGGATGGGCAGCCAAATGGCAGATGCATTACAATGTAAACAAGTGTAAAGTGATGCACATTGGGGCAAAAAACCAAAACATCACCTATAGGCTTATGGGTTCTGAGCTGTCTGTGACAGAGAGATCTTGGGGTGCTGGTGGACAATTCAATGAATGCATTGATCCAGTGTGTGGCAGGAATTAAGAAGGCCAATTCCATGCTTGGGGTAATTAAAAAGGGGTTGAGAATAAAACAGCCAATATTATCATGCCATATGGTAAGGCCACACCTGGAATATTGTGTACAGTTCTGGTTGCCGCACCTCAAAAAGGACTTAGTGGAGTTGGAAAAGGTGCAGAAGAGAGCAACAAAAATGATTACGGGGCTGGGGCACCTCCCTTATGAAGAAAGACTGCAGCGTTTGGGGCTCTTCAGCCTAGAAAAAAGGCACCTGAGAGGGACTTGACTGAGACATACAAAATAATGCACAGAAGGGATAGAGTCGATAGAGGGATGTTCTTTTTCCTCTCTCAAAATACCAGAGCCATCCGCTAAAACTGAGGGTTGGGAGAGTTAAAACAGATAAAAGGAAGTACTTTTTTACCCAGTGGGTAGTTAATCTGTGAAACTCTTTGCCACAGGAAGTGGTGATGGCAGCAGTTAAAAGCAGTTAGATGCCTTTAAGAGGGGATTGGACGGATTTCTGGAAGCAAAGTCCATCCTGGGCTATAGGCCATGATGGATTATGCAACCTCCTTACATTAGTAGTAGGCTACTTCAGAGTCCCGGGTGCAAGGGAGTGGCAACAGGATGCAAGCATCTTGTTGTCTCATGCCTCCCTAGGGCACCTGGTGGGGCCGCTGTGAGATACAGGAAGCTGGACTAGATGGGCCTTTGGCCTGATCCAGTGGGGCTCTTCTTATATCCTGGGCAAGTAGGGTAAGGCCTGCCTTGTATACATTCGGGATGCCACCACAGAATGGCAGTCAAGGAGAACAGGGTCCAATTCACACAATGTAGGTACTGCAATACCTGTGCAATGGTCTATAGTGGCAGTCATAGGCCATTGTTATTATCATTTTGCTGAAACTTCTGTGTAGACACCTCAAACAAACTGGGCCTTCCTTGATCATTGCCCATTTGTGGTGAGGTTGCAATGTACTGCCTGTCTCTCCATGAACACGTGAAATATAAATCTTAATTGATTTATGTTGATCTACGAACATACAGCCTAGTATTATTTTGCATGTGCAGTGGTAACACCCAGGTGAATTTGGTGAAGGCTCCACTGTCCAACAAGCTCAGGATCCAGCAAATGACATGGGAAAAGACATTGCCTATTGAGAGTGCCAATTGCTAGTCTACAAAGTTTACCTCTTCCGGAGGAGTGGTTGTGTTAGGGTACAATCCTATGGGCCACAGCATGGGTAGTACCAGCGTACTACCGGCACAGGTATAGCAAAGGTGCTGTAAGGCATCTCCAGTGCTGGTGGTAAGCCCTGACTGCCTGCGCTGGCTGAACACCATTCTTGCTCACCCAGAGGAGCCCACATGGAGCAGGGCAGCTGATATGTGCAGGGGCCACTGATGATGTGGCATTTCTGGGCAGGTGGGGAGGGCAGAACTGGATGGGGGAGGGGAAGAGGCAGTGGTGGGACTGGCAGCACAGCCCGCATGGAGGCCCTCACATTTGTGCCTATAAAATAGCGAGCACAGACGCAAGGAGACCCATTGATGGCCCTGCACCTTACCCAAGAGGAAGGGGACGAATGTCCCCTTCTCTTGGTGCCTGCAGTGCCTTCCTGGCACTTGTAGGATGCAGCGGAAGCTGTTTGGCTACCACTGTGCCTCTGGCACCCGAGCAGCCTAGGATTGTGCTGCCAGTCTGTGGCAGCAAAACAGCCAAGGGTCTTGTTTCACCTTAACAACGGATCAGTTTATTTCAGCAGAAACGTTTGCCGATTATAGCTCACTTCATCAGAAGCATTAAGTGAAATTTTATCTCCATGCCCACACTTTCTCTTTTGTACTTGATTGCCAGGAAATCTTATGCATTCTATGCGTTTGACTAGCCACATTGCTTTGGAATAAAGCTCCATGGACAGCCCAACCCCATCCTGTGCTGAAACAGTCAGGCCGGCAGAAAGAAATCAAAGAAATGTCTGTAAGTCAAGTGAAATTCTGACCGTCGCTATTTCCTGTAGTTTAATCCATTTCCCTGCACCTTGCTCCACTGGATGGAATGAACACTTCTTCCTCCTTTTTTTTCTGATCAGCTGACTGTGGATGTCTAGACAGTCAGGGCGCAATCGTAACCAGTTTTCCAGCACCTGGGTAAGGGCAATGCTGCTCTGAGGTAAGGGAACAAACATTTCCTTTCCTTGAGGAGGCCTCCATGACTACTATTCCACTGCAGCACATGCTCCATTGGCACAGCTATGTCAATTCTGGAAAGTTAGTTAGGATTGCACCCTCAGAATCTGTTATAACAGGTTTCGAACTTTGGGATCAGGGATCTAATTGTCACATTGGGCAGGAGGTGTGGACTGATGGTTGAGCTGCTGGCACTGCCTGAAGCTAAGCAGGAGAATCTGTGGCTTGTTTTTGGATGGAAAACGGATGCCAGGTTGTGACAAGCTGCAGTACCTGTGGTGGCAGAACAGAGTCGCTCTGGAACTGATTACTCACCACAAGTGAGAGTTGAGGTAGAGTGTGTGAGCAGGCCAGCCGGCAAAAGAATGGAATACAACCATGAGGACCTGTCCAGGCCTGACTTGCAACTGGCTGCTGAAGCTTGATGGTATGCAGCCAAAGGAGAGAACCACACTGTGAAGGCTACATCTGGGACTGAGGATTGGGGATCACAAGAATACTGTATATTTGTAAAAAAAAAAAAAACCATTGAAAAAATGGTGGTTTAGACTAGCCTGCTCATGTAAGCCGCCTTGGACATTTGCTTCGTCATGGGAAAGGCGGGGTATAAATTCTTCAATCAATCAATCAATCAATCAATCAGGTACTTATATACCGCTTTTCAACATGAAGTTCCCTATCCCAAAAGGGCTCACAATCTAAAAAAAGGCAGACCGCCAGCAACAGCCACTAGAAAGACTGCGCAGGGGTGAAGAGGGACAGTTACTCTCCCCCTGCTAAATATAAGAGGAGCACCACTGGAAAAAGTGCCTCTTGTCCAGTTAGCAGGGGGGTATAATAAATATTGTACATGTGCACTGCACTTACTCATACAAAGTCTTAGGGATAAGGGAAGTACAAATATGAAAGAAATAAGAAGTGAATAAATAACATTTTGACTTTTTGTGGTCTGAATGAGTAAAAAAAATATTGTGGTATGCTCATATGGCAACTTGAACGCTCCCATCCACATGCATGGAAAATTCAGCCCATAAGGTAGACCAGTGATGGCGAAACTATGACATGTGTGTCAAATGTGACACACCACAACATTTGGGGCAACACACCAACTTTCACCAACACCTCACAGAAACTGTTTTTATTTTACTCATTTTTCATTTTTGTGATAATTTGATGTTTCTTTATATGTATAATACATAGCACCACACATGATTGGACTGTATTTTTTGTGTAAATAAATGAATATAAAGAATTTTCTCTTTGGTTGTGGAGGAGGGTTTGACACACCAGCAGTCAAGTTAAACATTTTCCAAAGTTTGGCCACACCGAGCCCAAAAGGTCCGCCATCACTGAGGTAGACCCCTGCAGGAGCACAGTAGGCTATAGGAGCTTTATGGGTGACAGTTCAGTTGTCAGTGGAGTGTGTGCACATGTGTCTGGCAAACCCACTGGAGACGGAGCTTTAGCTCAGTGACTGCATATACTTCACATGCAGAAGACACCAGGTTCCACTGCTGGCATCACCAGGCCAGGCTGGGAAAGACTCCTAAATCCTGGGGAGTTGTTGTCAGTGTAGATGATTGAATGAGATAATGAGTGACTCAGAATAAGGTAGCCTTTGTATGCGCATAAAGATTTACTCATCTTTTTTCCTTGGTACACATCCCACACTCCTGGTTGAACACAATTTGTAATAAATAGATCCATAGAAGCTCCCAACTCACTTGGTCACACATGCCAATGCACCTTGGCTGCAGCCCTATGCATACTTACTAGGGTGTAGATTCAGGGCACAATCCTAAACTGAAGTTACTCTGGCATAGTTAGGCCAGCAAAGTTTGGCCAGCCCAAGGGCCACTTTAATGTATGTTTGGACCACTCTCAGAGTCAGAGAGGCCAGCATACAGACGTGTGCCATCCTCCCTGACAGAGAGTGGTCCAAACGCACTTTACAGTGGCCCTTGTGCTGGCCAGACATTGATGGCCTAACTGTGCCAGCCTAACCTAACTCCAGGTTAGGACTGCACCCTCAGTTGAAATCCAGTGACCTTTAAACAAACACATGCTTAAGATCAGGCTGTTTGTCATTGATGGGAAACCAACAACTGGAACAAAAAAAAAAACACAAATCTGCCAAATGACAAAATGTCACTTGTACTCACCATAGATAGGTAGGCATGTGATAGGCTTTTGACTTGGTGTCAGGGGTTGCCCATGCCAACAGAAGACCTCCACAATCCCTGCTGTCGTGTGGGGAGGAAAGATCACCCAGCAAACACCCAGCTACAAATGGGGATACCAGCTGTCTAAGGATTGAATAACCATGAGAAGGAGGGCCACATTACCATAGCAACCCAGTCGCTCCAGGGCAGGGACTGGAGGTGGGTAGCCTGATTGCCATTACAGGATTAGAGGCCTAGTGGTTGGTAGGATGAGTAGAGAAAGCAGATAACTGAGTGCTCCTGTGGCTTGTGTTGAAGGCTGTTACCTAGATAGGGTGAAAAGGAAGACAAAGGTGAAGGCAGCACCCCCCTCTTCCTCCCTCAGTCTGGCCTATTTTGAGGCACCTAGTCAGTGAGAACTGGGATTGCGAGAGGGCCTGTGGTTCATGGGTGGTTCTGGTACAATTCCTTTTTTCCGAATCTGGGGCCCAACAATCCCACTAATGGCCAAGTGTCACCCTTAGTTCAAATACAGCTAAGCATACACAGTAGTTCTGATTTAGTGCTAACAAATTGTACCAGGAACAAGGAAAGATGTCGTGCAGGTGCACCTGCTGAAACTTACTCCCAGGAAATGATGTGCCTTTCACTTTTTATTTGAGTTCCTGTGCCATTTCACCTCACCTACCTCCACAGGCCATTTTAAAAACTATGTTTACTGTTTCCTTGATGCAATGTCTATTTTTAGTTGTTTTTTTTCACACTCCAGTTTTTCTTGTACAGAAGGCGGCTCCCAGACAAGTTTTACAATGAACGTTTTAAAACATCCGGCTGTGTAAATGAGCTGCAGTGTTGCTTTTTCCATGATAAACTGAGCGGAATTCAACGTGATACAAGGCGTGATCAGCACCATTTCCCTGTTTGTCTGGGGTTTGTGCCAGGGGCGTAGCTGAAGAAGTGCAAGGGGGTGCAATTGCACCAGGCAACAAACTTCAGGGGGCAACAAGCTGACCTTGACATTAGTGGCCAAAATTGTGAAAACCTTGGTATGTATGAATAATACTATTATGTTATATATCATTGGAAAGGTAATCTAATGCAGAACACAATGAAACAAACCAGAGTGTAATATCTTTACTTTATCAAAAGTTATGACCAAAAAATCCAGAGAAAACAAAATATATTGTGATGTCACTTCCTGTTATGATGTCACTTCTGGGGCAACATTTTGCCCACTGCACTAGGCTACACTTTCATTAGCTATGCCCCTGGTTTATGTCATCATGTCTGATATTCTCCTATTCCGAGGCAATGCAACACATTCTATGGTATGGCCAGGAGTTTTGTGTCAACTATTCTGCTTCAGAATGATTTCTGTGTTTGCCATGTTTTCATTCACTTTGGCTGTATGTTAATAGCAATCATAGCAAAAAGTGTAGAGCACAATTTTAAGGCTTGGGAAAGCTGTTATATCAGGCCTTAACTTTAATTGCACTTTTATGTTTGTCTATCCTGCTGATTAACTCAATTGTATGAGACTTGTGCCAGAACTAAGGTTGCCAAGTTTTCAGCTGGATTTCATAGCTGTGCCTTCAGTGCTTTGATCTTCAGGAATTAGTGGCTGAAGTTTTTCAATGGCATGGAGAAGGTGAGGGGGAAATGCCTCCCACAGAACTAGCATTCTTGATTCCATCTTCAATGAGCTGGCTACTAGATCTAGCAAATGTTGACATCAGAGCAGAGGCTCCAAGTGGTAGGTTGAACAAAGGGTGAGGTAGCGAGGGTGGAAGGGATACCGTTCAGCTTTAGATTCTCATGTAGGGATGATAATTCATGGCACTGGTCAACTTTGCCTTGCATCTCCTAACCTGGAGTTAGGCCGGCCCAGTTAGGCCAGCAAAGTTTGGCAGGCACATGAGTCACTGTAAAACGCATTTGGACCACTCTCAGAGTCAGGAGGAATGGCACACGTCTGTCTGCTAGACTCCGAGAGTGGTCCAAACATACTTTACGGTGTCCCTTGTGCCAGCCAAACTTTGCTGGCTTAACTGTGCCGGCCTAACTCCAGGTTAGGATTGTGCCCTAACAGCTCCTCACTGATTGATTGTGGAAACTCAGCTGATGCCTCAGAAGGAAAACCTTTTTAAAAAATACTGAATTTTGCCTTGGAGAGCTCCTGGAAGACTCTCTTAAAGTTCTCTTAAGTGCTTTTGTTGCTGGGAACCATTTTCCCAAGAAACTCAAGCAAGAGCTTCCCCCTGTTTCTTGCCTGAGGTGAGGTCACTTTTGCACTAGTTACAAGTTAGCGCATTATCTACATTGTTTCTTCCAAGTCTTTTGCATGAATCATAGCTTAAAACTGTTTCCCTGATTAATGTTGCCCACAGTGGAAAACTCTTGGAAGCTCATCTTTAAATGCTGGTAATAATGACATATAAATAAAAATGGTTGATATAGCAGTAAAATTAAGATAACCCACCCAGTAAAAATGGTATTAAAAGTTGCAGTCCTGGTAAAGGCAGAAAGTGAAGCAACAGGAGGAAGTCTTTTTTAACATTTAGAATATGGTTGGTTTGGTATTTATTTATTAACTAAAATATTTATATCCTATATTTTTATTTTATTACCAAACTATCACAGCTTCACACAGTCATAAAACCATTAAAAAACGCAATAAAAACACAGCTAATAAATTCACAAGAAACTCAATACAGAAAAGGTTGAACATTTTATTATAAGCAGGACAAGGCCTCTCTGCTTGGACATAACTAACAACCATATATACAATATGGAAAGTGAATCACACCTGAATCAACTGTTTTGCTCTAAAGGGCTCCATCAAAAGAACTACAGCACACAGTTTAATAAGGGAATGTCACTAAATTCATACATGTCCACAACAAATTTTCCCCCAGAAAAGAAAAAAAAATCATCTTGGTGTGGGGATATGTCATCAGCCAAAGACCCCTTGAAACAACCAAATTGTCAGTCAGTGCCGTGACACCATTATAAGGGGTGGGGGCAAGGAAATCTCCCGGTGCAGGGAGTAGTACATCATGGGCTCTGCTATGGATAGTTGTGTTTTTTTTTAACAGGAGCAGTAAATTATCATAAATTGTCACTGAGATGGATGACCATTATCTATATATATAAAGAAGAGCGTATGTGTGTGTGTATGTATGTGTGTATGTTTGTTCCACATAGGCTCCGCAACGCCTGGACCGATTCGCGCCAAACTCGGCACGCGGGTGCCTTGGCCCCCCGAAACCATCGCTGCGCGGTTTTGGAACGGATCGCGCCCCCACGGGCGCGGGTAAAAGCGAATTTGTGGTTCTCTATGGACGGCTATGGGCTGAACCGAACATTCCGAGGCTCTGGTGATGTCATGATGAGATGCAAAGTACATGCAAATGACATGCGGAATCTTCAGGCAGCAACTGAACTCTTGACAGTTGAAGACAAACAGCAGCAAACAGGTTTCACGCAGGCAAACCGATACAATGTGTTCTGTGGACATGTGGGCGGTCCCTGCTTGGCAGTGGACAGTTGGCACAAGGTGCTGTGGCTGCTGAAAGTTTACTTTCTCTCTGAAAGTTTACTTTCACTGTGTAATGTAAGGCAATTGGGCAGATGCAACCAAAGGCTACAAAGATGAAACAACAGCGTACACAGGAAACACCTGAGGGGGAAAAAAAAAAAACTTGCAACGCTACGTCACAGAGCTGCTATATCTAGAGCAACAGAAACAGTACAGCAGCGTGACAAGACTCCACGATAAGAGAGACAGAGCTACTACATCTAGAGCAACACAAACAGTACAGCAGCGTCACAAACAACTACAGGATATGAAACAGAGGGCTACTACACCTAGAGCAACAGAAACAGTACAGCAGCAGGGATGGGACATATCAACACCCGGGCACACATGTGAGTGGGGGTGGGGTCAGGGATGGGACATATAAAGACCCGGGCACACATATGAGTGGGGGTGGGGTCAGCGATGGGACATATCAACACCCGGGCACACATGTGTGTGGGGGTGGGGTCAGGGATGGGACATATCAACACCCGGGCACACATGTGAGTGGGGGTGGGGTCAGGGATGGGACATATCAACACCGGGGCACACATGTGAGTGGGGGTGGGGTCAGGGATGGGACATATCAACACCGGGGCACACATGTGAGGGGGGGCAGGGATGGGACATATAAATGGGCCATCTGTATGCCTGGTGAGTAGCTGGGGGTCGGGGATGGCACCTATAAACACCCGGGCGAAGCCGGGTACATAAAAGCTAGTAGCACTATAAACGCAGAGTCAGATATATAATCAGTGACGTCATTCAGGGGGAACAGACCAGAACGGGCGTTCCGGATCCTAACGGGCTCCGTGGCTGGTTCCGGGTTCCCGACAAGTGCCAATCAAAAGTGAGTCCCTGTTCCTAAATCATTTGAATGACACCACTGTATATAATGGCTATCCATCTCAATGACAATTTAAAAAAAACTTGCTGGAGGTGTTTGTTTCCAGTGAATAAGACAATATTTTAGCACAGGTCTTACAGAACACAATGGGCTTACTTCTGAGTAAAATAAACAGCACCATTTTCAAACACCTCTACCTAGTGCTTATGCGGAAGCATTGCTTTCCTCCTCTCTTCCCCTTTTCTGGCTGTCCTGCCTTGGCAATTTCTCAATCACAGATTGAGATGGTCCCATTACTAAGTTTGGGAGAGACAAAAAGACAGTACTTCTTCACACAATGTGAAGCTAACTTATATGGATCACTATTGACACAGCTTACATGACCAGGGTGTAGTCACATGCGGCTGCAAGTGTACTGAAGCCAAACGGATCTGGTCAGAGACATCAAAGGGAAGATGACATGGGAACCCAATGTACACGGTCTTCTTCTAGACCAATGTTTCCCAAACTGTGAGTGATGAGTCAATTTCAGGTGGGTCATGTAGCACCATTGAAAATATCGGAAGATGGGACACTGGAAACGGGGAAGGCTGTGTTGTAATTTTGCTTGTGTGAAGGTTGCAAATAACCTGTTTGTCTTTCTGATTCACTTCGCTATTGGAAAATGGCTGAGAAATAATCCAACTTCTTGCTGCTTTCTCAGGAAAGCAGCAGGCTCTGGCATCGCAATGATGGCACTCCTCGTCATGTCATTACTTCTCCTGGGTCTCAGACAGATTGCCATTCTAAAAACTGGGTCCTGGGGCTAAAATATTTGAGAACTACTCTTCTAGAAGAAAGGAGGGGTATAAATGAAGGCTGGAATCCTATGCACACCTACATGGACATCAGTCCCATTATATTCTACTAGCTTTTATGTACCCGGCTTCGCCTGGGTGTTTATATCTCCCATCCCTGACCCATCCCTGACCCATCTCCCAATTTCGGGCGTTTTCGACCATCTTCACCTGGGACCCCCTGCGCACCCCCACCCCCAGGGGCACTGGGGTGGCCTGACCCCCACAGTGTTTGTCGCCAGGCTGCAAGGCATACGCATGCCGAGTCTGGCGTCAATTGCTCCAGGCGTCACAGTGGGGCATGGTGGACATCTCGTATCGCACCCCTTCCCATCCCCCACATTGGGGGGGGGGGCGGACCTGAACTCCCACAGCGTAGCTGTTCGCCTCAGTGACCCCAGAAACTACAGAACTGAGGACGATTTCGTCCATTTTCGACCATTGTCATGTGGGGGCCCTGGGGCACCCCCACCCCGGGGTGCTAGGGGGGCCTGACCCCCACAGTGTTTGTCGTCAGCCCACAAGGTGTATGCGTGCCTAGTTTCATGTCGATCGGTCCAGGCATTCCAGCAGGGCATGGCGGATGTTATGTTTCGCACCCCTTCCTGCCCCCCACGCCGAGGGGGGGTGAACCTGAACTCGCACAGCGTCGGGAGCGTCACCACTCGTCCCGTCGACCCCGGAAACTATGGATTTGATGCCAATTTTGGCCATTTTTGACCATTTTCACGCGGGGACCCCCACGTACCCCCACCCCCGGGGGTGCTAGGGGGGCCCAACCCCCGCAGTGTTTGTGGCCAGGCTGCTAGGCTTCGGCATGCCGGGTTTGGTGCCAATCGGTCCAGGCGTTCCAGCAGGGCATGGCGGATGTTGTGTTTTGCACCCCTTCTTGCCCCCCACGTGGGGGGGGGGGCTGAACCCGGACTCCAACAGTATCGGGAGCATCGCCGCTCATCTCTGCGTCACCGGAAACTGTGGATTTGACTCCAATTTCGGCCGTTTTTGACCGTTTTCACGTGGGGACCCCCACGTACCCCCACCCCCGGGGGCTCTAGGGGGGTCTGACCCCCGCAGTGTTTGTCACCAGGCGGCAAGGTGTATGTGCGCCAAGTTTCGTGCCGATCGCTCCAGGCACGGCGGAGCCTATTCAGAACATACACACACCCACACACCCACAAACACACCCACGTTTGTTTTTATATATATAGATGGAACTGAATAGCTGTACATAGGATTGTACCGTAGGTGTAAAAAACCAAAAACAAAGATTAGACACATTCACAGCAACTCTATCAGCATGTATTAGCCATTTCAGCTCAGTGAAACCTCCATATTCTGGGACAGTGGGGCAAAAGGGATCTTTCCAGCCAGCTGCTAGACTGGATTGACCTTTGGTTTGATCCAGAAAGACTCCTCTGATTTCCATCTCCATTGTTGGAACTCTTTCTAACAACTAAAGAGGCATTTGCAATTTCACTTTTTTTTAATGTAAGCCAGGTTTAAGCATGAAGCACTCCTGTGATGCCCTCAGGTATAGGGGCCCGTCTCTCTCACTAATAATCACAGTTGTCAGCATGGTACCATAACTCAAAGCCATGCCAAGGAACATTAGCAAGGGACTGAAGCAGCAGCCTTGGGTTTCTTGCATGCCCTTTCATCATATTCACAGGCAGTCTAGCGTTTCACCCTGTTGTCCTTCCCCTGTGAATGCAGATGCAGGGGAAAGAACGTGATGAAGGGGCTAACAGAATAGAGCAGAGGATTAACAGACACTAATTGAGAAGGATAGCGCAGGAGGGGGATGACAACTAAGCAGCCAGACAAACAGGAATGGGTCAAAAATGATGGGGCTCCCTCAGTCTAAATATTGTATTCAGGAGATCTACAACTCTTTTATAGTACAGTATGTTGGTTTTGTTGTTACAACATTGCAGCCATGAAATTGAAAGACGTTTACTTCTTGGGAGGAAAGCTAAGGTGAACCTAGACAACTTAATAAAAAGCCGAGACATCATCCTGCCAACGAAGGTTCGCATAGTCAAAGCTATGGTTTTCCCAGTAGCAGTGTATGGCTGTGAGAGCTGGACCATAAGGAAGGTGGTGTGCCGAAGACTAGATGCTTTTGAATTATGGTGTTGGAGAAGACTCTTGCGAGTCCCCTGGACTGCAAGGAGATCCAATCGGTCAATCCTCCAGGAAGTCAAGCCTGATTGTTCCCTGGAAGGACAAATCCTGAAGCTGAAGCTCAAGTACTTTGGCCACCTCATAAGAAGAGAGGACTCTTTAGAAAAGACCCTCATGCTGGGAAAGATTGAAGGCAAAAGGAGAAGGGGGCGGCAGAGGATGAGATGGTTAGATAGTGTCACCGAAGCAATGAACATGAAATTGGGCGAACTCCGGAAGCTAGTGGAGGACAGGGAGGCCTGGCGTGCTGTGGCTCATGGGGTCGCGAAGAGTCAGACACGACTTAGCAACTGAACAACAACACAGGCCAGAATTAAATTATCAATTAACCTTCGAGGAACCTGCTTAGTGTCTCATGTCAACCCTTCCCTTTTGTTAGCTGATTCTCAAGTTACTTTTAGAAGACACAGGGGCAACCCCTTTCAACATCTAGGGCATGGAATGTCACAGTGAAGGGTTTCAAATGCTCTCCTCAGCTGAACTACACCTCCCTCTAAAGTTTGGGCCTGGCTTATAATGGATTCTGCTCAGTACTTCCCAACGTACCCTTGCAATGAGAGAAATGGTGCTGGGGAGGCCTCAGAGCAGTACAAAGTTCGATCTAGAGGCATCAGTTGCTACAAAAAACCCTGGAAACTATAATTTTCCATTCTTCCTGGCTGTATGGACAGAGCCAGGAAGGACCAAAAAGCAGTTGCCAGGGTCCCAGCAGCAGTGGATATTTCCAAGCATGCCCCAAAGCCTCTGCAGCTGCTAGGAAGGCTGGGAACTTAAAGGCTGAGGACTCCACCAGTCTTTATTTACTATTTGTTTCCTTCCCCAGAGTCATGAGTGTCAGGCCGGATAGATGTGAAGCTATCCAGCAGAGTAGCGGAATTTGCAGCCGAGGACACCAAGCAAAAGGAACAGACAGAAGCGAAGGATTCCTCCACCAACTCAGTCTTTACTTGAAGATATGTACAGCAGTACAGCAAACACAGACGTTGGAGCACAACACTCTGACCACGACACACACTCAGTGTTGGGAGCATTCTGGTTGCATACAGCTGTGCTCCGACCAGATCGCTCTGATTTGCCTAACAAGGCAAGTGCTTTCACCTGTGCTGTGATTCAGCACTTTTCCAATCACAGCTGTTCGTGATTGCCTCTGTCGGGCCTTGGATTCTTCAGGCCTACAAATTATCTAGGTTTGGGCGCTTTGCAAACCTTGACAATGAGATGCTGGCTTGTGCCAGTGAGGTGCAACTGCCACTGAGCCCCGTGACTCAAAAGTGACGTCACTTCTGAAGACTCTGTGGGCTGCAGAACCCCCACTCTGAACCCGACTGAAGCTGAGTTCTGGTTGGGTCTGGAGGCTTTCTGTGGGCTTTCACCCACAGTCGATTAAATTTGACCTCCATTTTTTGGTGAAACGCCAAAATCACCTTTAAATGGGTCCAGGCGGCTTTCTGAGGCCACAGAAAGCTTCTGCAGGTCTCAGAAAGCCGCTTGGACCCATCTAATGGCGACTTTAGGTTTTCACCAAAAACGGGATGTCATTTTGAGGGTGCAATCCTAACCTGGAGTTAGGTTGGCACAATTAGGTCAGCAAGGTTTGGCTGGCACAAGGGATCCCATAAAGCGCATTTGGACCACTGTTCAAAGTCCACAGTCAGGGAGGATTGCACATGTCTGTGTGCTGGCCTCATTGAGTCCAAGAGTGGTCCAAACAAACTTTATGGTGTCCCTTGTGCCGGTCAAACTTTGCTGGCCTAACTGTGCTGGCCTAACTCCAGGTTAGGATTGCACCCTTAATCGATTCCAGTCTTCATTCTGAAGCCTGCAGAGGCCACAGGCAGATGCGCATGGCCTCCTGCAGAAAGCCTCCAGTCAGGTTTGGGGGGAGGTCATTTGTGGCACTAGGTCAGGTGATTCACTGCCTCACCTGCCTCTAGTGACCGCACAAAGTGGTGGGAAATAAAGATGGCATAGGGCTACCAGCAGCAAATGGCTCATGAGGAGCTTCTCTGGACTTGATGTTTCTGAAGTTTCTTAAACAATTGGCAGAAAAACCTGAACATGTTCCAAGGAAGTTCAGACTGCAATAATCACAAACCAAACTGGGAGAAACTCACCCATCACTAAATAGGGCTGCTTCATACGTTATGACACAGAGAGACTCAAACATTTTTTGGGGGGAAAGGTATGTATTTTATAACCAAGCAGAGCTTACCAACCCATACTGTAGTTTCTACAGAGCAAAACAACCTAGTACCTACTATGAAAAATATAGTTGCGTAAGTCCTTCTTACATTCAGAAAAAAAAAATGCTGTCCTCACATGAATTATATATACCCATTACTGACAAAACATGGTGCTTATCTAACGTGTTTATCTCTGAAACATTTGGTGGCTGAAATCCTTAAAATGCACCCATTTGATGTTACTGTTAAACATTCACCTTATGAATGCTGAAGAATATTTAGTTAAGGCTGTTTGTTTACCCTTGGAAGTTCCTACGGATGAGTCCTGGCTTTTCTGACGTCAATAACAATATTTCCATTAATTTAGGGGAGCCAGGATTTTCCAGATACGCAACAAAGACATTCCTTTGGAGGAAAACCTTGAGCCCAGGAATCTGAAAGTTCTGTAGAATCCTGTTAGAGGATGAAAGTCACTTCTAAACCTTGAGTCCTGCACCATAGTTAATCTAGGGAACAAAGTCAGATCACATGGGCAGCAGACAGAAAGAATGTGTCCCAATAAAAATGGTGTTAGGCCTTGGTACAATAACCTCTGAGGAAGGAATTTTCTTGCAACATGCCTGCTTTGATTTTAGTCTAGCATCAGTAAAGAGACAAAGACCTAAATCAAGATATGCTAGCCTAGAATGCTGATGTAGCACACTTGCTTAAGACCTGTGAGGTAGGTAGATTCCTTTTCAAATCAAAGCATATTCATGATGTCCCTGGATGGTTAGGGCTGTACAAGATATTTGCCCCTTTTTGATGCAGGGGCTGAATTAAGGTACTCCTCAATTCCCCCTACAAGTCTTCAATTTTCAGGGGTTTTTGTGGCCATTGCTACCCCTGTCTGCTGCAGCTGAGATACTCTTTTTCAGGTCTTCTTCCTGAGCAATCTTGGATAATTGGAGATCCCATAGTGCAGTGCGTTTTGGAGATCCAAGCACCATTGTTGGCGTATTTCACATAACATTTTGCCCGAAGTCTCCGAGCAAAGATGGGGGAACTGAAATGTTTGGTGGCTAGGGAAAACATTGATATAGTAGGCGTAATGGAAACCTGGTAGAATGCAGAGAACCAGTGGGATAATTCAATCCCAGGCTATAAACTCTATAGGAGGGACAGGAAAGGGCGTGTTGGCGGTGGGGTGGCCATCTATATCAAAGAAGGGATAGAATCCAGCAAAGTAGAAACTGAAGGTGGGCCAGACTCCACCATAGAGTCACTGTGGGTTAAACTACCAGGCCATAAGAACAATGTAATAGTGGGGGTGTGCTATCATCCTCCAGACCAAAAAATTGAAGGTGAAATGAGGAAACAAATCAGGGCGTTGACCAAGAGAGACAGGATTGTAATCATGGGGGACTTCAATTATCCCCATATCAACTGGGTCAACTGGTGTTCTGGTCAAGAAAGAGAGACCAGATTCCTTGATGTGCTGAATGACTGTGCCTTAGAGCAGCTAGTCATGGAGCCCACCAGAGGACAGGTGACTCTGGATTTAATATTGTGTGGTAATCGGAACCTAGTTAGGGATGTAAATGTTACTGAGCCATGCATGTCCAGGAAAGAGTGCAGAGCAAATCTGACACAAGAACCCTTGACTTTCGAAGGGCAGATTTCCCTCAGATGAGGAGGCTAGTTAGAAAGAAATTGAAGGGAAGGTAAAAAGAGTCTCTCCAGGCTGCGTGGAGGCTCTTTAAAATAACAGTAGTAGAGGCCCAGCGGAAGTGTATACCGCAAAGAAAGAAGGACTTCACAAGGTCCAGAAGGGTGCCTGCATGGCTGATGAACAAAGTTAGAGAAGCTGTAAAGAGCAAGGAAGCTTCTTTCCATAAATGGAAGTCTTGCCCCAGGGAGGAGAATAAAAAAGAACATAAACTCTGGCAAAAGACAAGTAAGAAGGTGATACAGGAGGCCAAGAAAGAGTTTGAGGAACGCATAGCAACATAAAAGGGAATAATAAAAGCATCTTCAAATATGTTAGAAGCAGGAAACCTGCCAGAGAGGCAGTTGGCCTACTGGATGGTGAGGGAGGGAAAGAGGAGATAAAAGGGGATTTGGAGATCGCAGAGAAATTAAATGAATTCTTTGCGTCCGTCTTCAAGGCAGAAGAACTTGGGCAGATACCACAGCCCAAACAGCCCTTCCTAACTAAGGAATTAAATCAGATAATGGTTAATAAAGAAGATGTTTTAGATTAAATTGATAAATTACATATAAATATGTCACCAGGCCCAGATGATATACACCCAAGAGTTATTAAGGAACTAAAGAACGAAGTTGCTGACCTCTTAACTTTAAAAAAGGGAGAAGGGGGGACTTTGGAAACTACAGGCCGGTCAGCCTAACATCTGTTCCGGGTAAGATGGTGGAAAGCCTCATCAAAGATAAAATCCTAAAACACGTAGAGGAAAAAGTACTGCTGAAGGAAAGTCAGCATGGCTTCTGTAAGGGTAAGTCTTGCCTCACAAACTTTTTGGAATTCTTTTAAAAGGTCAACAGGTACGTGGATGTGGGTAAACCTGTGGATATCATATACCTGGATTTTCAGAAGGCGTTTGACACAGTCCCCCACCAAAGGTTGCTCAAGAAACTTGACAGTCAGGGAATAAGAGGGCAGGTCCTCTTATGGATTCAGAATTGGTTGAGGGCCAGGAAACAGAGAGTGGGGGTCAATGGGCAATTTTCACAATGGAGAGAGGTGAAAAGTGGAGTGCCCCAGGGATCTGTCTTGGGGCCTGTGCTTTTCAACTTGTTCATAAATGACCTGGAGACAGGGATAAGCTGCGAGGTGGCCAAGTTTGTGGATGACACAAAACCATTCCAGGTGGTGAAGACCAGAAGGGATTGTGAAGAGCTCCAGAAGGATCTCTCCAAGTTGGGAGAATGGGCAGCAAAATGGCAGAGGCGTTACAATGTAAACAAGTGTAAAGTGATGCACATCGGGGCAAAAAACCAAAACATCACCTATAGGCTTATGGGTTCTGAGCTGTCTGTGACAGAGAGAGATCTTGGGGTGCTGGTGGACAATTCAATGAAGGTATCGACCCAGTGTGCGGCAGCAGCTAAGAAGGCCAATTCCATGTTTGGGGTAATTAAAAAAGGGGTTGAGAATAAAAGAGCCAATAATATCATGCCATTGTACAAATCGATGGTAAGGCCACATGAAATATTGCGTACAGTTCTGGTTGCCGCACCTCAAAAAGGACATAGTGGAGTTGGAAAAGGTGCAGAAGAGAGCAACAAAAATGATTACAGGGCTGGGGCACCTCCCTTATGAAGAAAGACTGCAGCGTTTGGGGCTCTTCAGCCTAGAAAAAAGGTGCCTGAGGGGGGACATGATTAAAACCTATACAATTATGCACGGAAGGGATAGAGTCGATTAGATAGAGGGATGTTCTTTTCCCTCTCTCAAAACACCAGAACCAGGGGGCATCTGCTAAAACTGAGTGTTGGAGGAGTTAAAACAGAGAAAAGGAAATACTTTTTTACCCAGCGGGTGGTTAATCTGTGGAACTCTTTGCCACAGGAGGTGGTGATGACATCTGGTCTAGATGCCTTTAAGAGGGAATTGGACAGATTTCTGGAAGAAAATCCATCGTGGGCTATAGGCCATGATGGATTGTGCAACCTCCTTACATTAGTAGTAGGCTATTTCAGAGTACTGGGTGCAAGGGAGTGGCAATGGCGGATCTAGGGGGGCAGAGGGGGCAAGAGCCCTGGGTGCCGTCTTGGGGCCGTCTAGGGGGGCGCCAGTGGCCCCCACAACATTGTGCGGGTAGACCTGGGCTCTGGAGCCCAGGTCTACCCATTGGAGCCAGCGGTGAGTAGACCTGGGCTCCCTTCGAGGGAGCCCAGGTCTACCCCGGGCCATTTCTAATAGGTAGACCTGGGCTCCTTCGAGTGGAGCCCAGGCCTACTCACAGCTGGTTCCAATAGGTAGACCTGGGCTTCCTTGAGGGGAGCCCAGGTCTACCTGCAGTCGTTTCTAATGGGTAAACCTGGGCTCCGTGGAGCTCTGTGGAGCCCAGGTCTGCCCAGAGCTGCTTCTGGTGGGTAGACCTGGGCTCCCATGGGGGCGCATTTCTATTGGGTGCCCCAGGCACCATTTTGACTAGGTCCACCCCTTGGGAGTAGCAACAGGATCCTAGCATCTTGTTGTCTTGTGCCTCCCTGGGGCACCTGGTGAGCCACTGTGAGATACAGGAAGCTGGACTAGATGGGCCTTTGGCCTGATCCAGCGGGGCTCTTCTTATGTTCTTATGGCTTAGTCTTAGAGTTAATGTATATGCAGCATTTTCACAGCATTATTGATATACACTAAGAATTCTTTCCACATCAGCTATTTTGTTTTATGGAGGTTGCCTCGATATGCTAATGTCTTTTCACCTGCTGATTAAGTATGCATTTTGTTTGCATAAAAGTGTCTCTTTGGCACAATTTCTTCTGGGTGTAATAGTCTAATTTTTTTCAGTATCTAGTTTCCCCTGAGTGTCACATTTCCCTTGAAATGATTTTTATTTCAAAGCAAGGGAAGTTTGGAAATCAGTGAGGATAGCTCTTGAAACAGAAATTCTGTGGAAAAAACATTAAGGGCGCAATTCTAACCAACTCTCCAGTACTGTGCCAATAGCTGTGCCAATGGGGCATGTGCTGCATATTGCAGTTGGAGGCCTCCTCAAGGTAAGGGAATGTTTGTTCCCTAACCTCAGAGCTGGAAGTTGGTCAGGATTGCCCCCTTAGATGTGCATTTATGGGTCACTTTGAATTGTGGGCGATGTCTGTTTATCATACACAAAGTTGACAGGCAAGTAAATGGAGCTTGAAGGTAATGCAGACTTGAAGCAGGAAAGGAGGAAAAACAGGGGCTAAACAGCAGGAAGGAAATGGGGAGAGTATAGAACAGAAGCCCAACATTGATCCCTTCAGCAGATTCTGCCTCTGTATTTTCAAACGTTTCCTTCAAATCTGATATACAGATGCTTAATGAAAAATGTGAAAAATATATTTCAAGAATGAAAACGTTGCGTTAGCGTCTACATTCTGTCCTGCACACAGATCTGGAACATGCACATTGTTCCCTGTATATGCGCCCTTGTTTTGTACATAGTTTTCTTATCATGTTTTTAAGTCTGCCTCCAGTTCTGTTTTTATACTGTTTTGTAACTGAACAGTACCGGGAAGAAGCCAGACAATCATCACTTTCTGGTAGTGTTATCTTTGTCCTGCATCCATATATATATTTAAGTATTGTGGCCAATGCAAAATTGGCTCTTTATCTTCTAAATTATTTGATCTAAAGAAGGTATTGGCTTTTGTAATGTGTGGATTCCTTTTATCAACTAACTGCATTCATATGCTTGAACTGTGGGAAATTCTGAAAAGAAAATTCTCTGGGGAAGTAATATGTTTGTTTTGAACTCTGTCTGTCGTTTTGTTTTCCCTTCTTTTGTTCCTCCTCTTTTGTTGCCCAATGTCTAGTTTTTGATTGCTGCGTTCTTCAGGAGCAAGCACCCATCTTTTCTATGTATAATTGCTGTAACCTTTGGAAGAAGACAAAACGAAGGTAATGAATGTTGGTGAATCCTGTGACCTGGAGGTTGTGGGAACATTTGTCATTCTGGGAATTGTCCCTTGTATGATCTGCAGAGTGTTCAGCCTTAGGTGCACTTGGATCCATTTCTACCCCTGAATGGTAACAGCTATACACCATCTGCTGAGAAGGCTATGACCTTGTCTTGCAGACTGAGTCCTAGCAACCATTATTTGTGTCTGCCATATTGTGCTTTACTCAAATCGACTGTTTCAGGGCCACATAGTGGAATGGTTTACCTGGGAAAACACGGCCCAATTCTCTAAGATCTATGTAAAGAAAATAAGAGCATAAGAAAAGCCTTGCTGGATCAGGCCAAGGGCCCATCTAGTTCAGCTTCCTGTATCTCAGTGGCCCACCAGATGCCTCAGGGAACACACAAGACCACTAGATACGAGCATCTCATCGCCAGTTCCCTGTATCTGGCACTCCAAGGTAGCCTACCTCTAAAATAAGGAGGTTGCACTAACCATCATGGCTTATAGCCTGCAATGGAATTCTCTTCCAGAAATCTGTCCAGACCCCTTTTAGAGGCATCTAGGCCGGATGCCATCAACACCTCCTGTGGCAAGGAGTTCCACAGTTTAATTACCCGCTGGGTAAAAAACATTTCCTTTTATCTGTTCTTACTCTCCCAACACTCAATTTTAGTAGATGTCCCCTGGTTCTGGTATTGTGAGAGAGGTATTGTGAGAGGGGTTCTGCATCTTACAAACACATCTATGATTGTCTACTTGACATAAAACCAAAGATGATTTCTGCACGTGAGGCTGCCTCAATCAATCAATCAATCAATCAATCAATCAATCAATCAATCAATCA
>JAJKFI010000018.1:21147284-21157682 GCA_029204185.1 Lerista edwardsae
ATAAATAAATAAATAAATAAATAAATAAATAAGTCAGCTGATCCACGTACATGCATGAAGCAGACTTTAGTGTGCACAGACTGGCTTCTGCACAACACAAAACTGACCTCAGCCTTGCCCAAGTTGGTCAGTCTCTGTTTCAGGCATGATCAAAGTTTATGCAAAACATCAGAGGTAAACATAGTTGCGGACCCAGCCAAGGCTCTGCCCAGGACAAGGTCCGATGAGCGCCACCCCCTGCGTCAGCTTCCACTTACCCTGTGCTGCACTGCCATGCCCCCATGCCATTTCAGGCTCCACGTTTGGAGCAATTTGAGAGCAAGGGGGTAGGAGGGCCAAATACCATGCCGGCAGCTCTGCAACAGGCGAGCTGCCTTGTCACCACCCCCCACTCCACCAGTGCAGAGCTCGGGGCATTTGCCCCCCCTTCAACAACGTTCAGATTGCCACTGGGTAAGCATAAGGTAGATCTGGAGCCAGTGGTAGCTCTCTGGGTAATTTGCAGTGGATTGGCAAGCATTTCTTATTCCTAATTATTGAACAGATAGCAAGTAATGTAAAAATTTCTGCCATTGCTGGCCTCGTGCTGATTGTTTCTGTTTCAACCTTGGTGTTTCCCACTTGTGAAACAGGAGTGTGGAGCATTTTTAGCAGCTCCTTGTGCAGCCAAACAACTTGATCCTGGAAGCTGAACATCACCTACCTTGTCTGATGCTGATGCCTGCCAGGCCTGTTAGAATCCCTGATATGTACTGTAAGCTGGATGTCGGTTTCTGTGTTTTATTTGCAAGTCACCCCAGTGTATGGCTTGATTCATAGAATGAAGTCAGGAATTGACTTCATCCCCACCCCCTTAACCACATCTGATGCTTATTTTGTGGCTTGCTCTTGTTTGTGGACCTCAGTATTATAGCAAAATCACTCAACCCTGCAAGCCCAAAACCTGCTCTGCTCTAACGTATGCCAAACAACTTGATCCTGGAAGCTGAACATCACCTACCTTGTCTGATGCTGATGCCTGCCAGGCCTGCTGAAGCCTCTTTTCCAACCGCATGTTCAAACCAAATGGATCCCCACTACTGGGGTTTCCTACTTGCCTCACCTAATATGATCAGCCCTTGAGGTTCCAACAGAGCTCTGCCACCTGCCCACTGTACCTTGCTGCCACTGTACCTTGCCCTGGAGCACTGAACTCCGGGCTCTCAATCCCTGTGGCAAGTACTTCAGCAGTGGTTTTCAAAAGTTTTGGACCAGGGCCCACTTTTTAGAATGGCACTGGTGTCAGGACCCACTGGAAGTGATGTCATTAACCTGGAAGTGATGTTGTGGCAGGAAGCGGCATCATCAAGCAGGAAGTGCTGTCATTGTAACATAATAAAATGACACTCCTGAAATGCAAATTGGCATTCTTGGACTGCAGCAATTGTACAACCATGACACATCCCTGAAGGAAAACAAATATTATGTAAAAGCACTGAACTAAAAACAAAATTTTAAAAAGCCCTCACCTGAAAATTCGAACTGTTAACACTCACAAAAGGAATATTAACAAGAGTAAGACCTGCAGTTTCCAAGATGGGTTCTCCCAGCTTTCTGCAACCCACCTGACATCACGTTGTTGTGACCCACAAAGTGGGTCCCTACCCGCAGTTGAATAACACCGTACTACAGTATTTGCTTTTAGGGTGACCAGTGGCGTCTCTACAGGGAGGGCAGAGCTCTAAGTTTTGCAAGGAGCCTTACCCTGTCATGTAAATCCTTCCTCTCCCTTGCTGCTGTAGCCAGTAAGCAACGCCAAGATGTTGCTTTTCCCTGTGAGGATTGGCTAAAACGGTGCAAGAAAGGAGTGATTTCCACTGCAAGGTAAGGCTTCTTGCAAAACGTAGCGCTTTGCCCTGCCTGTAGAGACGCCACTGAGGGTGACCCTGTCTCATGTCGGGCTTCACGGAGTCTTCTTTCTCAACCTCATTTCCATCCCCAAAGCGGCCAGTTGCTCTGTGCTTCCTGGGCTCTTGACAAATGACCTGTTTCGAAAAATGATGAACAACCTGCTTTTTTACCTGTTCCTAAGCAGCAGCAACAACACATGCACACCTCATCACATGAAGGCTTTGAAAGGAATTGTTTTCTTGTTTTTTTCATCTTCTGCTGCGGCAAATTCCTGTGAGAGAAAATATGTGCACGAAGGTCCCCCCCCCCTTTTAAAGATGTCCACTATCAAGACCTAAATGGTGCTGCTAGGTCAATTCATATTCTGAAAAGCTTTGTTTACTGTATCGCCATTCTATGCCTTATCAAAGAAACCTTGGAAATTATTTGCTTTCTTTCACAATGTGGAAACCTCACGCCTGCTTTGCCTACCTGCCAAGGTTGTGGGATTACATCAGTCTTGATGGCTATCTTACCAAGGAGGCAGGAACCCTTTGAAATTCCTGGGCTAGTTTCTATTGCCGAAGTGTTTTCTTTGAGTTGTCTGACAGGCCCAGATGCTTATTTGTTAAACACATTCTTGTCTTGTTACCTATAGAGTGGGAGGGTCTACTTTTTATAGGTACATGTAGGAGAAGATAACGAAGGCCCTCCCATCCCAACCTTTCCTAGCCATATTAAGCAGTTTTCTCCAGCTTGGCTCCAGTACAGGAAGTGAGCTGGAAAGGGAGAAATCTATGGAAAGCATCTGAGCCCCATGAAGGATAGCAGGGACAGACTTTGCTCCCCCCAACACGTTTTCTTTGGGTATAATAAGCAGGCTCCCTGCAGATGGGGTGAGCCCATCTTTAATAAACATGCAGCTGTCCAAAGGATTTGTTTGGCTCCTCTCAGTAGTGACTGCACTGAATATATGCAAGGGTTGTAGGCTGCATGCAGAAACTTAAAAGCAGAGAAAGAGACAAGAGGAGTAAAGAATAAGTTGTGCTTGTTAACAAAGTGAGGCGCTCTTAGAAATTTTATCACATGCACAGAGCTGGTAAGTATTGCTGTGTTAGCAGAACAGTGAGGCACATTCTGTCTTTCCATTTTTCACCATCATACATGACAAACTGGGAAGGGAATTGAGGGTAAAAGTATCTGCTGGACTTGAGGAACCACATTGGTTTGGACTTGCTAGATGTCTCTCATAATCGATTTGAAGGGGTATGTCTTACGTACTTTTGCTTGCCATATTTCAACAATTAAAAGTGTAAGATCCCAATCCTACCTCCCCCGCCAGACTACAGCATGCAGCCATGCCCAAAAGGCACACACTGCATGTGGGGGGCATCCTGAAGACAAATGGGAAGAAAGTAAAAAATATTCTTATTTACCTCCATGCAAGCCTACAGGCCACCTAAGCATCTCCTGAGACATATGCCAGCCACTTTGGTGTCATAGACCTGAGAAAAGGGGCAGGGAAGTTTTGGAAGAGGAGATAAGATCCAGTTTTGGAAAGAGGAGATAAGATCCAGTTTTGGAAAGAGGAGATAATACCCAGCATGATTACCACTGGATCCAGTGGGGTTTCTACAGGGATGGCAAAGCTCTAAGTTTTGCAAGAAGCCTTACCTTGCAGTGGAAATCACTCCTCTCCTGCACCATTTTAGCCAATCTTGGCGTTGCTTACTGGCTACAGCAGCAAGGGAGAGGAGGGATTTACATGACAGGGTAAGGCTTCTTGCAAAACTTAGAGCTTTGCCATCCCTGTAGAAACGCCTCTGACTGGATCCAACCCCTTCCTTCCTGGGCATGCTGTGTTATGCCCCTTTACCACCCATGAACTGTTCCATGCACCAGCTTACCTGCACCAGACCAAGTCACCAGTTGTGGCTGGTGTTGCTCCTAAGCAGTGGCACTTCAGAAATGGTCCCTGGTCGTGTGCTGATTTATGGCAGTGATTTACAGCCACTCCTGTACATCAGGTGATGGGATTGAGCCATAAGGCTGGAATCCTATATACACTTTCCTGGAAGTAAGCCCCATTGAACACACTGGGACTTAATTCTGAGCAGACATGCAGAGGATTGTGCACCAAGAACTATAAAAGAAAAGGGGGTACTCATCTGTCTGTGATCATTTGCATGTTTCTGGATTAAGCCTGCAGGTTATAGGGTTAAACTCTGGTGAGGTCAGGCTAAAATTAAACCTGGTATGCTACACAAAATAAGTTTTTGCTGTTTTTGCTTCACAATTCAAAGACCTGACTCCTAGCCCTGAAGTGAAAACAAGTTCAAATTAAACCTGTCTTCCCACTTCAGCACAACTTGTGCTTAAATAAGGTTGATGTAAAACAAGAATTTCCCCTTATAAAAGTGGCTAATAAGTAAGACTTGAGCATGCAATCCTAATCTGGATTTAGGCCGTGTTGCAAGCATGCTGTAAAGCGAGTTTGGACCACTCTCAGAGTCAGGGAGGCGGGCCACATCTGTGAGCCATCCTCCCTGACTCCAAGAGTGGTCCAAACATGCTTTCTGGTGCATTTGCAAGACTCCTGGGCTAGCACAAGTGACTTGTGTCGGCCTAACTCCAGGTTAGGATTGTGCTTTGAGGGTGCAATCCTAACCAACATTCCAGCACCAAAGTCAGGGCAATACAGCTCTGAGGTAAGGGAACAAACATTCCCTTACCTTGAGGAGTCCTCTGTGACTGCCCCTCAACTGCAGGATGCAGCACATGCCCCATTGGCACAGCTATGTCATTGCTGAAAGTTGGTTAGGATTGCAGTCTGAGAATAATATTGTACATTCTTACCAATCTTGCTGGCAAGCAGGGGAGAGTACAATTTTAGTGGCAGAATCAGCAGAGAAGAAAGAGTCAAGCACCACTGCCAATCACTGAAGGGTTAAGTACCCCACAAACAAAGGCTTGACTTGTTGAGCTTTTGTGGGGTGATGGGGGCTAAGCAATAGGCTACCCCCCCATGTTATAGGTAGTATGCTGGTGGGGTAGCCAGGACGGGGGCCAGCGTCCATCCTGAGGTAAACAAGGTCAAGAGGTAAGCCAGGGCCGGTCTGACAACACCTGCCTGGGTTGAGATACTGGCTGGCGAGTTCCTTGGCTGGTTTATGCTAAGGCCAACCCAAGGCTTTGCCTGGGTGGGTCGGTGCTGGCCAGCTGCCTTGACCCTGCAGGGTTGGCTGGGATAGGCTAACCCAATTGGGTTGGTGCCCGGAGTCAGGATGTCATGTTCAGTTTGTGGCTAGGGGAGCTAGATGGCCAGACTGTTTCCCCCAATTGCAACTGCCAGCACACTTGGGGTTATCCCTAGTGGAGCTTTTCCCTGCTGCAGGTTATGTCGTTGGATTTTATCAATAAATAAAATATTATCATTCCAAGTTTCTGTCTTGCGTGCTTGTTGCAGGGTGCCAACGTCATACAGTTGCATCATTACTGCACAAGCCTACACGTATTTACTCAGAAATAAGTCCTTAATAAGAAATAAGACCTGGAATAAGGCTTACGTTCAGGAAACTGTGCACAGAATTGCAGCTTTTCTGAGACTTTTTCCCAAGTAAGTGGATGTAGGATTGTAGCCTTTGAGGAAAAAGGCCTCCAACATTTCCTGTCTCAAAATTAAGGCTTCTTTCATCTTCCACCTTGGGCTTCTTTTGTTTCTCTTTTTTATTATTTTTTAAATTAATCCGCAGTTCTTTCTCCCATTCTTTCTTCCTTACCTTTGTTCTCTGCCTCGGTCCCACATCCTTGTAACTGCCTGCGCATCCTGAGGGAGGCTTGTCTGACACAAGGAAAGCCATGGTTTTACCGTAATTACTTGGGTAAATAATGGATCAGGGTTTTTTTTTGTTTTGTTTTTTGTAACATCTGGGGGAAACATGAGGGATTGTTCTGTATCCATTTCTTTTATTTACTCAGTTTTATGAGGCCACTTAGCGAGAACACCATTCATTAACATCTCTCCCTTCACTGTTTCTTTTACAAGCTCCAAAAGTCATTTAAATTTTTTGTCACATTTCCCAAAAATATTTCCAAAATCTTTTTTTGTCTCCAAGAAAGCAGCTGCGAGCAGTTAGCAAAGACAAATTGAACAAAAATTGTTTAGAATATGTTAATGAGTTGTTAGTGGAAATCATGGAAGCAAATATTCCTTATTGTGGATATGAAAAAAAAATATATATACCATTTGTTTTTCTGTTGAAACTGGAAAGAACTCAATAGCAAAAAACTTATTAGCTGTAAAGTTACATGACACCTATAGTTTAAATGCGAAACAAAAGCTAACAGGATATTCAGAACTGAATTAAAAATCAGAATTAACTGCCGACAGCTGTTTTCCTAGTAAAAAGAAAATATTTTGGCAATATTATTGGAAAATCTGATCAAAACAATCACATGACATTTGGCACTCCTTCCTTCAATATTCATCACATGCCCATGCAATGTAGTCTTCATATTAGCTTGGAAAACAGCATTAGAAGTAGCACAAGCAACTACTGAAAGATACATCTTCCTATATAACTGCATCATTTCTATGCAGGTCTTTTGTGCTCTTAGCTACTGCACCTTCCTTGTTCTCATAGTCTTTGGCCATAAGTCAACACTGATATGAAACAAGGGTCATCTAGTTGTTCAATGTTTTGGATCCAGTGGGTACTCCACACATACCTTTTACGGTAAATTGCACACTAGCCGTTCACCATTCAGTTTATATAGAGAATCCAGATGACATCTCTGCACACCTGTTGCATTCCAGCATCTTCTGTATTCTCCTCCTCTCTTTTTTCAGGCCTGATCTGTGGTGGCATCATCATCATCATCATTTCCTTAAGATCAGTTTGTCCAGTGCAAATTAGCAAAATCCGATTGAGGCTTTCCTGAGCTACTCGCTTGTTAATTGCCCCCTTGCACTTTTGAAAGTAACTTCTGCTTCTTGGATTCTGCCACAGTAAGATGTTCAGTCATGCCGCATGACTAAGCAGACAGTAACTTCCTATTGTGGCAGAATTACTGTGCCAGTACTCCTGATCAGTCCTGAATTAGTCCATTTCTGTTTAGCAGTGGAAGCTAGATTTTTGCAGCCCTAGTGCAGCCTAGTACAGACTGGATCTGTACCTGAAGTGGCAAAACCTGCTTACCAGAGGTGAGAGTGCCTCTTACAAACCACAAAGAATCTGAAGCTAGAGGGAGGGAGGGCTGATGTTAAACAACTATCATCTCAGCCCAGATATATGGTAAGGATGAGGGGAGATGAGTAATAGGTCACGAGCAAAGTGTAAGGCCAGTAAATGTAAGGCAAAGTGTAAGGCTGGACTAAGCTACTGTGGGACCTGTAGCATATGTTATAAAGGGCCCCCCACTGCTACCCTCTCCCTGCCCTGTTATACCCCCTCCCTGTCCCAATCCACCCTCCGCCAGCCCACACAGCTTACCTGCTCCAGCATGCACCTGTCTCCTGCAGGCATTGGCAGGCCAGCACAGACCTTTCCATCGACACCTCAAACTCTTCCACTGCCACAACATACTTTCCAGCACATTTGGGACAGCCAGTGCCAACGCAGCATGCACTCAGTGCAGTTAAATGTGAACAAATTCATTTATTCATATGTTATTAATGATGTCCGTGACGATTACCCCTGCTAACTGGGCAAGAGACCCTTTTTCAAGTGGTATTCCTCTTATATTTAGCAGGGGGAGAGTAATTGTCCCTCTTCACCCCAGCACAGTGTATTTTCTAGTGGCTGTTGCTGGTGGTGGTCTGCATTTGTTTAGATTGTGAGCCCTTATGTAATGAGTCTGCATACAGACAGGAAGTTGAGCAACTTGTTTCGTGGTGCAGCAGTAACAACTTAGTGCTCAACTCACAAAAAACTGTGGAGATGATAGTAGACTTTAGAAAGCACCCCCCTCCTTTACTTCCACTTTCCATCTTAAGCAGTACAGTTTCTGTGATGGAGTCGTTCACGTTTTTGGGTTCTGTACTCTCCCGGGACTTGAAATGGTCAACTAATATCAGTTGTATTATCAAAAAAGCTCACCAGAGATTGTATTTCCTGCGTCAGCTTAGGAAATTTAACTTGCCTCGAGAGCTGCTTCTCCAATTTTACAGAGGTATTATTGAATCTGTCCTCTGTAATTCCATAACTGTTTGGTTCGGTTCGGCAACCAAACTGGATAAGCAATGGCTCCAGAGGACTGTTAGAACTGCTGAAAAAATAATTAGAATTGGCCTGCCCTCAATAGAGGACTTGTATACTGCTCGGGTTAAAAAGTGAGCAGTGAATATTGCTGCAGATCCTTTACACCCTGGTCATAATTTGTTCGACCTTCTTCCTTCTGGTCGTCGATATAGGACTCTGTACACCAAAACATCTAGGCACAAAAATAGTTTTTTCCCCTGTGCCATTAAACTGTTGAATTTGTAATTATGCTGAGGTGACTTGGAGTTTGAGGCAGTGTTTTATTCTGAATAATGCCCTTATTTGTTTTGTGTATTTATTGTTCATTATGTATGTGTAGTATTGTATGTATGTAGCCAGTAGCCGTATCAAATTCCAGGGATGGTTCGTTTACATACTTGGCCAATAAAATTATCTAATCTAATCTTTTGGGACAGGGAGCCATTGAACTATATTTTTGCCTGTAAACTGCTTTGTGAACTTCTTGTTGCAAAGCGGTATATAAATTTGATTGATTGATTGATTACATACCGTGCAGCATGTAATTAATAGTGCTTGCCAGATCATGAGTTGCTGATTTCACCAGAGGCAGCTTGCAAGCATTTAGTGTGGGACCCTTGAAAATGAGGGGCCCGAAACGTATGCAACTTTTGCTACTAGGTTAATCTGGCCTTGTGTAATGCGTAGGTGAATGAAGATTGACTACCC
The DNA here is from genome assembly GCA_029204185.1 of Lerista edwardsae. Lineage (NCBI taxonomy): Eukaryota > Metazoa > Chordata > Lepidosauria > Squamata > Scincidae > Lerista > Lerista edwardsae. The sequence goes on from JAJKFI010000018.1 coordinate 21,156,101, forward strand.
TGTATCTCTTGGTATTGGAGCTCATTATGAAAAATGGAGGGAGTCATTGAGCCAAGTACATGGCAAGGATAGGCTGATGGGCATAGCAGTAAGTTGTATGTGTGAATGATGAGGAGACCTGAGCGATCTGGGATTAAATTAGAGGGCACCAAAGTTTTGAAAGAGTGAAATTCAGCATCAATGTAAAGGTCCATTCCAAGAAGAAACACCTGAGAATTTCCAACGGAAGCCAAATAAGACAACTGAGATTTCCCAGAGGGCTTCTGTATGACCCTTGATAAAATATGCAAGATGTGATCTAATGTTTCACAAAATGTACCAAACAAATGCTAACACTGGATGCACACAGTTGCAAACATTTTGTAGCCAGGAACAAGATGTAGGTGTTTGCTCTCCTAATGCTCCACTTTACTGGTTACTGAGCAACAGAGCAAAATTTTGACAGCTGTTATTGCATGGAAAGTGACATGCGAGAGAAGTAGCACAGATGTGCATAGCATCCACCAAACTTTTGCTTTGAAAGGCAAATATTTGCAAAGCAAAATGAGCTCATTAAGCCCTCCCCCTGAGTCCATTTTCTTGTGTGTTTAATGTAAGTGCAGCCACTGATGCATGGCCATGGCTTTCCTCCTTGTCATCTGGCACTTCTGCCTTTACTTGTGTTTCGTGTTGTTACTGCTGTTTGCATCGATCATGGTGGCACTGAGATTCCCTAAACAAGATTAGAGTCCCGCTATACAGTCACTGCACAAACTTGCAACTGAAGTTTCCTTTGTATCAGCTTCAGAGGAGGGCTCCATTACCTTGTCCTTGGGCTACCTGTGCTTGGCTCTTGTTCAGAGATTACTTCAGTATGTTCATTACAAGCCGCATGAAAACGGGTATTTAGGAATTCTAAATGGGTCAACTAAGAGCTTATCCCTCTAAGGACACAATCCTAACCTGGAGTTAGGCCAGCACAGTTAGGCCAGTAAAGTTTGGCTGGCACAAAGACTACTGTAAAGCACATTTGGACCACTCTTGGAGTCTGGGAGGATGGCGTGTGTCTGTGTCTTGGCCTCTCTGACTCCAAAAGTGGTCTGAACATACTTTATGGTGTCCCTTGTGCCAGCCTAACTTTGCTAGCCTAACTTTGCTAGCCTAACTCCAGGTTAGGATTGTGCCCTAAGAGAATCCCATTAAGAAATTTTCATCTGATGGAGTCCTCATTCAGGCATCACAATGAGTATGATCTCGAGCACATATTGATAGGCCAAAAGGCAAGGCAAGCGCTGTAGAAGCAGATCTCTTCCATGAACCTGTTTGGTATCTTTGGAAAGATTTACTTTAAAGAATGGTGACTCAAAGTCAGTCTGAATAAAATGCTTTTGCTAAAGAAAATCATCTTTTAAAGAAATGCTGAAAGGGTGACAGGCAAATTTCTTACAGGTTAAAAAGAGCCCATGGATGGAGATAAACTGGGAAGACAAAGATGCTCCTGTGATAGAAGCTAAATCCCAAGTGCAACAGAGATTCCCTACAGGGCAAAGCTCTTCTGTTGTTGTTGTTGTTGTTGTTGTTGTTGTTGTTGTTGTTGTTGTTG